>CM060595.1:7478712-7923712 GCA_030578255.1 Tiaroga cobitis
GCTCAGTCGGGGGTCAGTTCTCCTCTGGCGTTTATGAACTAGAGGCCGAATTTACAGTTACTGTAAGATAAAAAATGTATATGAATGCCTGGCTAAATAGATGCGTCTTCAGTCTAGTTTTAAACTGTGAGAGCGAGTCTGAGCAACGAACAATATCAGGAAGGCTATTCCAGAGCTTCGGAGCTAAATGTGAAAATGCTCTGCCTCCTTTGGTGGATCTGGATATCCTAGGAATGACCAGAAGCCTCGAATTTAGTGATCTTAAAGAGCGCGATGGATTGTAGGGCGATAGAACATCCGTTAAATAGACTGGAGCTAAACCATTTAGAGCTTTATAAGTCAAAAGCAATACCTTGTAATACGGAACTTTATAGGTAACCAATGAAGTGATGATAAAATCGGTGTTATATGATCATATTTTCTTGATCTAGTAAGAACTCTAGCGGCTGCATTTTGGACTAGCTGTAGCTTGTTTATTGAAGATGCAGGACAACCAGCTAATAAAGCATTACAGTAATCTAGTCTCGAGGTCATGAATGCATGAACTAACTTTTCTGCATCAGAGACTGATAGCATATTACGTAGCTTAGCAATGTTTCTAAGGTGGGAAAAGGCGGTTTTTGTAACATATGAAATATGCTTTTCAAAAGACTGGTTGCAGTCTAATGTAACACCCAGGTCTTTTACTGTAGCGGATAAAGTAACAGGGCATCCTACTATGTTAAAGTCGTGCTGTGAAAGGTTTTGTGGACGGTTTTTACAACCGATAAGTATTACCTCTGTCTTGTCTGGATTTAATAAAAGAAAATTATGCGTCATCCAATCTTTTATATCTTTAACACAATCTGTCAATTTGGATATTTTAGCGTATTCATCTGGCCGTGATGAAATATATATTTGAGTGTCATCAGCATAACAATGGAAACTAATTCCATGTTTCCTTAGAATATTACCAAGTGGCAGCATATATATTGAGAATAATAAAGGGCCTAACACCGATCCCTGCGGCACTCCATAGTTTGCCGAAGTTATGATCGATTTTTCTCCATTTAAGTAGACGAAATGGTAGCGGTCAGATAAGTATGACCTGAACCAGCTTAATGCTTGTCCTTGAACACCAGTGTAATTTTGTAGGTGATCTAAGAGTATTGTGTGATCTATAGTGTCGAACGCAGCACTAAGATCAAGTAAAACTAGTACTGAGATACAGCCTTGGTCCGAAGCTAAAAGTAAATCATTTGTGATTCTAACAAGTGCAGTTTCAGTGCTATGATGTGGCCTGAATCCAGACTGAAACTTTTCATAGATGTCGTTTTCTTGCAAGAAAGAGCCGAGTTGACTGGACACAACTTTTTCTAATATTTTTGACATAAATGGAAGATTCGAAATGGGTCTGTAATTTGCTAGGTTATTTGGATCTAAATGTGGTTTCTTAATAAGAGGTTTTATAACAGCCAGCTTGAACGTTCTTGGAACATGACCTAAAGATAAAGATGAGTTAATAATATTGAGAAGAGGCTCTTCCACTACAGGTAACACTTCTTTCAGTAGTTCAGTTGGTATAGGATCTAATAAACATGTTGTTGTTTTAGATGAAGTGATACGTTTATTTAACTCTTTTTGTTCTATGGTTGTAAAGCATTGTAATTGTTCTTGCGGGGTGATAATTGCGGCTGAATTATAAGGCGCGAGTAAAGATTGAACGTTTACGATTTTGATTCTGATGCTTTCAATTTTCTCGGTGAAGAAGTTCATGAAATCATTACTACTAAACTGTAGCGAGGTATTTTGTTCAGACGACGTCTGTTTATTTGTTAGTCTAGCCACGGTATTAAATAAAAACCTTGGATTATTTCGGTTGTTTTCTATTAATTTGCTGACGTGCAGGTGCTCAGCCCTGGCCATTTTAAGGGCCTTTTTATAACGTGACATACTGTCTTTCCACGCGATTCTAAAGACCTCTAAATTAGTTTTTTTCCATTTACGCTCTAAATTACGGGTTTCTCTCTTTAAAACATACGTAGTATTATTGTACCATGGTGCTATACTTTTTTCTCTGACCTTTTTTAATTTAATGGGTGCAACAATATCCAATGTTCTAGAGAGAATGGTGCTCATGGTGCTAGTTAGTTCATCTAGTTCATCTGTTTGTTTGGGTTCAGGCAGCAGCTGAGACAGATCAGATAAGCTATTTGAGAAATGATCTATGGTGGATGGAAGAATTGTTCTACCTGGTCGATAACGTGGCGCAGCATGACATATTACAGCAGTACTTAATATGCAAGTTACCATGTAATGGTCAGTGACATCATCACTTTGTGGAATGATATCTATATCGGTTGGATCGGTTCCATATGATATAATTAAATCGAGTGTATGATTAAGACGATGAGTTGGTCCGGTGACGTTTTGCTTGACCTCGAAGGAGTTTAATAAATCTGTAAACGCAGCCCCTAACGCATCATTTAAATTATCTATGTGTATGTTAAAATCTCCAACAATTAATGCTTTATCGACGTTGACCAAAAGATCTGATAGAAAGTCAGCAAACTCTTTTAGGAAATCGGCGTAAGGCCCTGGAGGTCTATATACGGTAGCCAATGCTAGAGATAATAGGGATTTTTTTCTTACATCTAAGAGCGTAACATTTAGCACAAGTACTTCAAACGAATTAAACCTATGACGAGTTTTCTGAGTAACATTAAGGATATCTCTGTAGATTGTTGCAACACCGCCGCCACGACCGATCAGACGGGGCTCATGCTTATAACAGTATCCTGGCGGAGTAGACTCATTTAGACCGAAATAATCATTTGGTTTAAGCCAGTTTTCAGTAAGGCACAGAACATCGAAATTATTATCTGTGACCATTTCATTTACAATAACCGCCTTAGGTGTGAGCGATCTAATGTTTAGAAGACCTAGCTTTAGAAATTGTTTTTGTTCACTAATAGCGAGATTTTTTGTTTTAATAACAATTAGATTTTTTCTAGATCCCGCAGTAGATTTATTATTTGATCTTCGTAAACGAGGAATAGACACAGTTTCTATGCAATGTTCTACACTAGTATTAATATCAATTAAATTGGTGCAGTAGAGACTGTGATTTGGATTTTTGGATACTAGTCAAATGGTATTTAACATCTTGGAGATGTTATCCGACAGAAGATCTGCCCCGATTCTACTTGGGTGTAAGCCATCAGCGCGGAAGAGCCTTGGTCGCTCCCAAAACAGATTCCAATTATTTACAAAGAGCAGTTTCTGCTCATTGCACCATGACAATAGCCATTCATTTAGCGCGAATAATCTACTGAACTTTTCATGCCCTCGTCGGTACGTAGGAAGCGGTCCAGACACAATAATCGATGTTTCAGGCGATGTGCTGCGTACCGTATCGATAAGGCTCCTGAAGTCTTTCTTCAGAACCTCCGTCTGTCGCAGCCTAGTGTCGTTAGATCCCACGTGCAGCACCACAGCTCCGACACGCTCGTCACCGTTCAAGATCTCAGTTACCCGCGCAGTGATATCGAGAACACGAGCACCAGGAAAGCAGTGACTGTGCACCTTACTTTTACCTAACGTAGCGTGGACGTGTCGGACGGTGGAATCGCCGATGATCACAGCATCGCGTTCCATTTCACGAAGAGGGGAGAAGCGGTTCTGAGTGGAGATCTCGAACACCGGGAGGGGCGAAAAGATTCTTGTCCTGGCTCGTGGCTTCCGCGGAACCACCCAGGCTTCGTGGTGGTGTGTTGGAGCCGGAGTGAATGAAACCATGGCTGATCGTGACCTGGACGCTCGGGACCAATGCTGAGAAACGCACGGAGTAGATGAGGTCGGCGTCAGCGGGTTAATAACGTTAATCACTGATCCGTGTGCATCAGCGCGTGATGTTTCAAGAGCTAAACGCCGGTCTCTCAGCTCAGCTTGTCTCTCTAGAAGGTCACGGATCTGCTTTTCTACAGCTTCTAATTCAGACTGCACCGCGAGCAAATCAGATTTGTTCTCATCTGCACCAAAAGGTAGATACCATACACCTGATATATTCGCCATTTTAACAAAACAGAATAAAACAGAATAAAAGAAAGAAATACGGAGAAACAGAAAGAAATACGACCTAATACGAGGCTTAGACAGCCACGACGCAAACAAACAAACTCACAGCAGGCAACGAGGCTGACAAAAGCAGTCGATCGCAGGGCGAGCAGCAGTGAAGCAGTGTCTCGCTCTACGACCAACAAACGAGGCTGACAAAAGCAGTCGATCGCAGGGCAAGCAGCAGTGAAGCAGTGTCTCGCTCTACGACCAACAAACGAGGCTGACAAAAGCAGTCGATCGCAGGGCGAGCAGCAGTGAAGCAGTGTCTCGCTCTACGACCAACAAACGAGGCTGACAAAAGCAGTCGATCGCAGGGCGAGCAGCAGTGAAGCAGTGTCTCGCTCTACGACCAGCAAACAATGTTCCAACCCTATTTGCGGTTCCAGCCGTATAATGGCTTGAGACGCGTCTGGCCAACAGTCCGAGTTGTAATTATGAGTTAAATGATGGTTCAGAACAGAATAAAAGAGAGAAATACGGAAAAACAGAAGGAAATACGAAGCTAATACGAGGCTTAGACAGCCACGACGCAAACAAACTCGCAGCTCACAGCAGGCAGCGAGGCGGACAAAAGCAATCGAGCAGGTGAAAGCAATCGAGCAGGACTGAACTGATACATCAAAACCGATGTAAAAAAAAAAAGTCCTTTTGCAAATAAACCTAAACAAAGTTGTTCTGCTCAAAGATGTTCCTGCTGGTGGAGCGGAGAGTGCGGGTGCTGATGCGGGGGGAGGATGGCGCTGGCCTCGTCGTATGGCCTGACCTGACGGGTCAGGGTTTACGGTAAAGGGGAAAGGTGGAAGTCCTGATCCAGGTGCAGCGGGCACTGACGCCTTCTGCTTGGCTACAGGAAGAAGGGTGTGAGACACCATGTTGATCTGAGGTAAGGGCACACTCAGAGCCAGCACGTCTGCTTCCAGCTTTTTCCTGTAGTTGTTGTACCTGTTTAAAATGGCACAATTAATAAGATGAACAGCATATTAGAATGGTAAAATTCCTTTTATAGCTGGCTTTAAAAAGAAACTACTTACCAGACAGAAAGCATCCGCTGATTGTGTTACGGCCTCAGCCTTATGGGTGTTGCCTGTGTATCTTTGTGTGTATGTTTGTCTCATCTTCTAATTGGTGTTTCTTTCTGAGTGTAGGCTCCCTGCGCACCTGTGGTTCGTTGCTCTGATGGCTCGTGCTGAGCATACAAGTGGAGTGTGCAGGAGGGTGAGACACGCAGCGGTGAACTCCGTGCGCGCCATGATGCCTAGCCGGCTGATCAACCCAAGCTGTGTTCTTTGTATTGTGCTACTACTTTGTTCTATTTGTTAGTGTTTGGTATGTCTATGTTGACGTTAGTGTAGAGTAAATGTGTGTTACCTGTAGAGAGAGAGAATATGAGAGACGTGAGTTTGTGCAGTCATTTATTAGTCTAATAATAAATTCTTTAAACTGCTCTTTGCCTTGCGTTTACTTTTATGTTGCTGAACCCTTACGAAACGAGCATTTTTAACAACAGGGGTTCGTAACATAAACGGGGGCTCGTCCGGGATATGTGTCCGAGTAGTGGTAATGAGGTGTTCAAGCACGAAGTGCTGAAAACCTTTTGTATTTGTAAGGATTTAAAAAAAAATAAAAAATCCCCTAAAACGCATCGTGCAGCCCAGACCGTAAGGCCTAGAGACCAGGCCAGATAGTAGGGCCTCAATTTGGAGAGTCACTATCAGACTATGAGCCCGATTGGCCCATAGGTGGCGCTAGAGCAACCAAAAGTACAAAATTGCTCATAACTCCTAGACCGTTTGACTCAGCCTCAAGGTTTTTACACCACTGTGATCCTTGGCTCCGTTTGTCCAAAACCCACTTTTGCGAACTAGTCCCTGGTTTTTCGCCCGATCGGAACCAGCCCAGTCTAGGACAATTCTCTGGACTCTCTGAAATTTTGCATTTGGTTGGCTACAACAGGGTCATTTAGGAAGTGGTCCGTGGCAAAATACACTCAAAAGCCAATAAATCCTAAAGGAAAAGTCAGAACTTCACAAAAATTGATGAGCATATGTGTCCTAACATGGTCAGGGAGCATGCAAAGTTTCGTGAAGATCGGACCATAGCTGGCGCTATAACTGTTTAAAACCATACATTTCCTATGGTAAAATGCCTGTATTGGCTGTAAATGGTGTTTTCCATCTATGATCATATAATGTTCATATCATAATGTTCTAAACCAGTGCAGTACAATTCTCTGGACTCTCTAGATCAATAAATATCAGAAAAGGTATAACTTCTTCATTTGGATGGCTATAATAGGGTCACTTCAATATGTAGCCTTGACCAAGTGTCCCCAAACGCCTATATCTCTTCAATGAATGCTCAGATCTTCTTCAAATCAAGTCAGAACATGTGACACATGACTCTAAACAAGCATGAAAAATTTCAGACAGATCGGACAAAAGATGCCTCTATAACAATTAAAAAGGTGAAAATGAAATGAACAATGGCATATTAAGCCAATAAGTGGTATTCTACTGCCCCCTGCTGTTTAAAATAGTCATTTTGCCATGCTACTAACTATTATTCTATAATTCTTATTTAGACATTATAAAATCACTATTTTAGCATTTACACTTACATTTAGTCAAAATTCATCTATTGAAGTATACTGACTATTGTAGCACATTGAGAAATGTGAATCCTGAAGAAGACTTGCAGTAAACGTTGTTTTTCCATCACATAGTTCAGATGTGTGTATGTACAACAGAATATGCGTGTGTTGTCCTAGATTTCTGAATAAATGCTGAATAATCTTATAAATAGTTTACAAAGACATTATGTGAAATGCTTATAGACCAGGGGTTCTCAAAGTTTTGATAGGTGAGGGCCAATTTAGGAACCCAACATTGAACTGAGGGCCGACAAAGTGGCGGGGGAGAAAACGAAGAAAAAAAAAACTGAAAAGAAAATCCCATTTGAAATTATTTTAATGACCAGGTTGCATCTCTACAGTTTACATTAGTTGCAATAAACACATTTTAATTCATAACTGAGGCTAAACCTGGCAAAACTTGTGAAAATTTTGGGGGGGAGAGAAAGAAACTTTTAAAATAGAAGCTTACCAAACAAGTCATCATCATCATTCATTTCTATCATTGCTTGTCAGTCGCGTTTCCATTATTGCAGATTTGCATATTATTATCTATCTTTTTTAACCCGTAACTGAAAAACGAAAAATGAACGGTTGTTGTCTTTTTAAAACGCAAAGTTGAACAAAATTTTAATTTGAACTGGCTTCACCAACTGCTGCGCAAAAAAAAGTAAATATTTTCAGATTTTTGTTTAAATGACTTTTTGCCCCTTTATTAAACATTTTAAATATTCACAAATTAATATGGAAAACATGTCGATTTTACTGGTTTTCTAAGGCCAAATTAGAACCTGGAATTTATATTTTTCCCGCAGTGATGAATAGCCTGTACGTGTCTGATCTAGCCTGATTTATAGGTGAGTTATAGGCTAATGATAATAAATGCGTCTGAAAAAAACAGCGAGGCATTTTAATTGTTTATTAATAAACTATTGTTTTCTAAGTGTCGGCTAAAAACATATCTCCATCTCCGCTGTTAAGCAGATGCGCTTTTAGAGAGAAATCCACCTTTCATTCGGATTACATAATCAGGTATTTGCTTTCGATTCGAGTTTGTTTGTTTAAAAGTGCACATTTTAAGCTTTAGCCTACATAGGCTATATTTTGTTTCAGTTCTCGCGCTCCAGTTCACGGAGATCATGAAAGCGCGTAGTAGCCTAGGCTACTGATTGTTTTATTTTATTTTACAAAAGCACGTTTTCTTGTTATGAGTTTACACAAATAAAAGTAGTTGCGAATAATGCATTATTATTTTCTGTATGACCAGAAATGATAGACTAGTTTAAGTTGTTTCCACTGTTGATAGGAAAATGCAAGTGTTCGCGCCCGCGAACATTTTGAAAGGTAATGGAAACGCGGCCATTAATAAGCTTGACATTGTTAAGATTATTATTAAGTCACATTGAATATTGATTACTTGGTCAACATACCCTTTTAAATTGCAATGGGATTTGTGGTGCTGGTTTCGGTTGGCCACGATTCCTATTCCTGTGTAGACAACCACTGTTCCTGGTGGCCTTGGGAGTGAGGTCAAGTGCGATCGGTCGGTCGGACCATGTAATTACCGCTTATGCCTATGGATGCCGCTAAACACCACTAAACGGAGATATTCATTTTTTCAAAGCAATAGTTTTAACAGTTTTACAGATGTTATCGCGGGCCGCCAGAAATGTTTCGGCGGGCCGCCATTGGCCCGCGGGCCGCACTTTGAGAACCTATGTTATAGACCATTAAAGTATATTTTCATAATGACACATCCCAATAACATTGAAAAACAACAACAACATTTGTCTTTGTGTGTGTAAGCATATGCCTACATATGAGTGCAAAAGCACCTGAAAACACTTTATTAATAAGTAGAATGGCCAGCACAGGGCAGTAGAAGACCACTTATTGCCTCACTCTCATTTTGACAGACTTAATTTTCACCAGTATTCTGCACTAAAGCAAACCAGTTTTTCCATGTTAACTATTATAACACAATCATTTTTTTGTCAGAGTTTATCTCTTCATTTTTATGGACACTTCACATCAATGCAGTAATGTGGTAAATCACGATAGAAACATGGTAAATCATAATAAAAAATACTAATACATGGTGTATTATGGCAAATCATGCTAGCAATGTGATGAATCATGGAAAATCATGCTACAATCCTGGTAAATCATTCTAGAATGTGGTTCTGTCACGGTTTTGATGTATCAGTTCAGTGATCTTGTTTCCCCCTGTCTTTGTGATTTTGGTTTAGTCCTGTTAGTTTTTCCCTGTCTGTTTAATTAGAAATTCCCGACACCTGTGTCTTGTTAATTTTCCCATTAACCCCAGTTCATTTAAGCCCTGTGTTTTCCCTCAGTGTTGGTTGGTCGTCGTCAATGTATGGTTGTGTGTTTTGAAGTCCTGGAGGTTGTTCCTGTATTTTTTTTTTTGGAAGTTTAAGTTGGTAAAATAAATCTCCAAAACTGCAGCTACCATGTCCTCGTCTTCAGCAACCTGCACCCACCGTGTCCTCGTCTTCAGCAACCTGCACCCAACCTGACAGGTATATCATGGTAAATCATTCTATAACATGGTAAATCATGCTAGATTCATGCTAAATCATACTGGAACATGGTAGATCATGAAAAATCACACTAAATTTGATATATCATGGTAAATCATGCTAAAACATGGTCTATTCCATCTATGATGTCAGTGGTTAAATGTTTGCTACATAAAACTTAATGTCTTTTGACGCTTTTGAGCTTAACTGCTTTAATTGCTTGAACACCGCTAAATGCTGCTTGCAGCTTTAATTTGATTGATCTAATTTGATTCAGGTGATCCATATCCTCTGGTTAGGAAGAGTAAGCCAGCGGGGCTGTGCTTAGCGCCAGTCCTGACGACGGTTTACTGTTTATTGTTTTTCTTTATTATTTTAGTTTGTTGTTTTTGGAGGTATTCCGGGGGAGAGAGAGCGATCTCTTAATCGGTACCCTCTGAAGACTAGGTAGGGTATAATTAGATTAATGGTTAGGTAGGTAGGTCCAGAGGGTGTTGGATTATCCTGATTGCTTTTGCGTTTAATTTTCTTTAAAGATGCCAACGTTTGAGCTAAAACAATTTTTCGATCAACCTAGTGTTGAAGTTTTAGAGACATGTTGGAAAAATGATTTGTTTCTTATTGCTCAACATTGAGATTTCTATCTCTAAAACACTGCGTAAAGAGGAGTTGAAAGCTTGTTTAGTGACTAGCCTGATTAAAAAGGGGGTATTTCCGTCTATGGAGGCTGTTCCTACTGCAGCAGCGGACTTGGCGGCACCAGCTGCAGGAAGTTCGCACTTGCGTGTGTCAAGTCAAGTGGTGTTCCAGTGACGCCAGTGATTGAGGTTGGTGCGGAGGTACGTCCGTCTTTTTCAATGCCTAAATTTGAACCTCTTTCACTGCCCACAGAGTCATCACCGGGTTTGCGTGCAGATTCCCGTTTAAAGTTACGTTTAGCACGGTTACAATTGGAGACTCCGGACAAAGCTCAGGCGAGACGAGATGATTTTAAGCGTCAGATCGAAATGTACCGAATTGATGCTGATACGAAGGTGCGACTGCGGGAGTTGGAGTTGCAGGCGGTTCCAGAGGTACCTAAAAAATCTATTGTTAAAACATCTAGGTTGGAGGTTAACTCTGAGACATCGGCTGGTCCATCAACTTCGGGTGTTTTTTCTGTGCCGTCTGATATTGGATCTGAGTCTGTAGTGTCGTTTTCGACACGTTTTGATGTGGCTAAAAATATCTCTATCGTCCCACCCTTCCGAGAGACGGAAGTTGAGGCGTATTTTCAAGCTTTTGAACGGGTTGCTGTTGCCTTAAGATGGCCAAACGAAGTTTGGGCACTAATGTTACAATGTAAACTATCAGGTAAGGCACAAGAGGTGTCCGGCTGATCAACTCGAGCTGTGTTCTTTGTATTGTGCTACTACTTTGTTCTATTTGTTAGTGTTTGGTATGTCTATGTTGACGTTAGTGTAGAGTAAATGTGTGTTACCTGTGGAGAGAGAGAACTTGAGAGACGTGAGTTTGTGCAGTCATTTATTAGTCTAATAATAAATGCTTTAAACTGCTCGTTGCCTTGCGTTTGCTTTTATGTTGCTGAACCCTTACGAAACAAGCTTTTTTAACAACAGGGGTTCGTAACAATTGACCTCGAACAGCTGAATCCTTGCCCGTCCCCTCAGTGCTGGGTAGTTCCCCACCAGCCTCTGTATGGCCTGGTAGTCGTGTAGAACGGCAGCCCAGCGGTTCAATGAAATGCCCCACTTCACCTTCCCCGCTGGATGAATGGAGTAAAGCTCCAGACATACTGCCTCTACAATTCGACTAATATTGGGGCATTGCGCAGGACCCGACCCCTGCCCCAGCCCACACCTGTAAAATAAAATAGGGAATTATAAAGCATATAGTCATTTAAATTATTAAAGCTCTGTGTGCAAATATTTAACTTACAGCTTCAGGCTCTCCTTTCCATGGCAGGTTGAGGTTTTGGAGTGGGTGGCCTTGAACCTGCCTTGTAAGAGTCTGTCCTTGTGTCTCGGCGGATAGGAAACACCTTTTTTGTCACTGTCCGGCAATCTGTCCCACAGCCGAACAATGTCAGTGGCTTCCCTATCTGAGACACAAGGCTTTTCTCTGAACTCAACACCTCGTTGACCTGGCCAGGTCCACCACTCTGTCAAAACCTGGTGTCCCGTCTGGTCCTCTGCACACCTAACAAGAAGAAAGAAGTTAGTATAAAAAGAAAAAAAAGTCCTCCATATGATGGCATGGCAAGGGATGCCTGCATGCATACATACTAGGGGTGTAACGGTTCACAAAACTCACGGTACGGTTCGATACGATGCACTTGTCACGGTTCGGTACGTTTTCAATAGGGGTGGAACGGTACATGTATTCGTATTGAACCGAAACAGCACGGGCGTCACGGTTCAGTGCACGAATTTACACGGAGAATACACGGTATAAAAATATAAAAACTTGTGTGCAAATTAATGTAATGCGGAACTACTGTTAGATACGCGGGTTCTTTAGGGACACATAATCTGTATGATCGGCTTAGCTCTGAACGCGCGTTCACTTCAAACGTTGGCTTTATACGCGCGTCCTATTCGCTTTGGACTAGCGTCGAACTAGATGCCATAGACGCGAATTTGACACTCTATTCGCGTTTGGTGTGACCGCATAATGGGCCGCGATGTCAAGATTGCAATGCTGGAGTGTGTGCACGCGAGAGAGAGATGCGCGGGCGCGATCAAACTGTGTGTGAGAGAGAGAGAGGCGCGATCGAACAGTGGAAACATAAAAAACATACTCCGTCATTTTGTTCATACAGATCATTAAACCTGCAAAGTGTTTACTTATATTTGTGTACACTCGCAATACAACACAACATTGTGCTTTTGTCACACTGTAAACTCTTGTCAAACTGTAACCTACAACTGTCACCCAACCAAAAACACACACACACGCACACACACACACTGTTTTAAAAGCAAAACCTATTTATCCAACTCCATTTCAAAACAGTCTGTGGGTCCCATCTTTTGGACCTTCATCATATTGCATTGGTTTTCATTTCTGGTCCTCGGAGCACTAATCTTACACATTCTACATTGATTAAAAAAGAAAATCGAATGTGTTTTTAATGGTAGTATTATTTTATACAGAAATCCATTATTTATAATTTGGATGAGAATAATGTTCCATTGTTAATTAATAAATGTTAATTAAAATCAAGGAAAACAAATATATTGATCTGAAATATAGCAAATAAATTTTAAATTAATTCAGGTACAATTACCAAAGATATCGCAAGGTCTTTTGGTCTTTTTATTAATTTAATTCAACTAATTATATAAAACTATTGTCAGTGCACTACAAATAAACTGGTTCTGTGCCTTTAATAATAAAACTTACTTAAATACAATGCCTTCTGCATTTTTGTTTTGCTTTTCCCTCCATTGTACCGAAATGTGATGTATGAACCGAACCGTGACTTCTGTGTACCGTTCCACCCCTAGTTTTCAATACAGCAAAAAGAAAGAAATGCCAGCGAAATTTCCTTGATTTAATTTTTTTAATTATATTTTTATTAAAACTAACATCATAAAGTATGATATTTTTTACTTTGAGCAATGATGGAGCTATACTTGACTTTTCTTAGGAGCATATAAAACAAAACAGCTCCTTGGACAAAATGAAATGTAATTTTGTAGGCTAGTAGCCTAGTTATAAACAAAGGTTTATTTTAGTTCAGATTAACATTTGAGGGCGGCAATTGTATTCATAATGTCAAAATAAAACCGACTTAATGTTACTTGAAAGCATCATTTCCTACTATTCCTGCCAAACTTCCATGGTTACAGTTAGTAGTGTTACTACAGTAAATCCATGGTGAATGTTGCTGATCTGTGGACACTGATTAGTTCATTCATGGCACAATGTTTCTTCCTGGTTTCCACGTCAGCGCTGTTTGATCCGTTAATAACGGAGGAATGTGAATGTTCCTCACTAGATCTCGCAGCGGTGTTATTACTTCAGTGGTGAATTCAACTGCTTTCTTTACTGGATTTCGCTGTATAGTAACAGTGCTGCTTGATCAAGATCGGCTCGCGCTGCATTTGTCCAAACTGATAAACGGTCCGTCAACCACACATTAACGAGTAGCTCAGTTTCGTTCCGCTTACATTTGCCATTTGATGTTGGGCAATGTTGTGGTCACGCCAGCGTCTCTTATATTATGAGCGCGCTTCCCACGCGCGACGCGCCTACATTTGAAATAACGAAATTTTGGTCGGCAGGGAAAATGGTCCAAAATGGTTCGGTTTGAAAATGCGTACCGAAAGCCTCGTACCGAACGGTTCAATACGAATACGTGTACCGTTACACCCCTAATACATACATCTTCTTGGGGCTCAGGTGGCAGGTCCTGGGAGGACTGAGAGGGTGACGCTGAATCCCGAGACAAGCGTACAGCTTCCTTGGTGGGCACTAAAGAAAGAGGTGAGATGGTGTGGTCCTGCTCCTCTGCCTCATCCCCAAATCCCTCATCTTCTGCCTCCCCCAAGTCGTCTGGGATTCTGTCTGGGGCATCTAGTCCCGCTAAAAGTTCTCCCTGAACTCCCATGACTTCTGCGAGTACAGGTACTCCACCCCGATTAGCTTGCCTGACAAAACAAAATTAAATTTAAAACAAGGTTTTAAAACAGACACCTGCGCATTACAAAGAAAACAACAAAGCATGGCATTATCAGACTTGCCAACCTAGAAGAAATTTTATGAGTACAACCCCTCCCCCCACCGCTTTTTTGGGGGGGGGGGGGGGGGGGCATTATTTTGAGAATGCAGGACACACACAAACACATGCCTATCTTCATAATTCTAGTTTTGACCTCTAAATGTTTTTTTAATTTGACACAAATCCAAAATCTTACTTGCACTGCAACAGTGAAAGTCCAAAGTTTCAATCCTGCTCAACACCATTTATTTATTCAGGATTAATATTGTATTGCATATAATCTGTGCTGGTCAACTAGTCTAAAATTAAGAAACCCCTAGATAAGTTTAAAAAAAAACAAAAAAAAAACAGGTGTGTCCATGTTATTTATTTTAAATTGGCTACTTAATTTATTATTCCACTATCCAAATATGATACTAAATCCCACAGGGAAAAGGGCTTCTATCTGTGACGTGCTGTCTTTGCATTTGAACATTACACATTATAAACAGGACACGCATTAGCTGAATAAGCTTTAGCCAATAATGGATAATACAAAAAGGTTTGACATTTATATATATATATATATATATATAATATAATATGATGACGTAAGCACGTCAAGGTGGCGCCCGCGCCATCAGCCAATGGATTGCCGTGATTCTATATGGGCTTCAGACAATCTGCACACCTAGAGGGCGTTCTGACGTGTAATTTTACACGTGAAATGTAGCCAAACCTGGGAGCGTTTTGTCTTCGGCATCTTCATTAATCCCCTCGCTATCAGCAGACGTTCCGGGAGTCTCCCGCATATTGATAATGGCTCCCTGATGCCCGCAAATTAGTTAAAATCTCCCGGTATCTAGAGCGAGCAAGAGCGCGCATGCCTATTAAAGACATCTTTAGTGGTGTCGATTTTCAGTCTCTTTTTAATTACGGGCTTACGCATCTGTCAATCATCTCCGCTTGCAATTTGGGGAATGAACCCAGCGCTATGATTGGTCGAACTCTTCTTCTTTTGCTGTTGCTTGATCTGAGGACCGCGCGTGCAAAAAGGCGTCACCAGGTTTTTGCGTAGTTTAGAGTGACAAATCGTACCAGCGTACTTTGAGGTCAAAATGCGTGCCCGCTAAGCAAAATGCGTACATGTTGGCAGGTCTGCATTATAGACACATACCCGTGTACTGTCCTGGCTTTAAATAGTCTTGTACAAGACTACAGCCAAGAAGACGCTGACTGAGCTCATTGAGGCTGTGCTGGAGCGAGGCACTGTAGCAGCGCAGGGACGACGGGGCCTCATCCATGACGGCAGCAGCGCGGTCCTCGTTCCACCGCTCCAAACCCTCAAGCAGATAAGCCTGGAAATTTTCCAGGTTAGCGCTCGTTCCTGATTTTTAAAAAAACAAATATTAACACTAATTTATAATTACAAAAGACCATCACAAAACACATTGAGGTGATTGTGTAATCTTACCGGGTATGAAGCGGTTGAGGTGGTTATGAAAGGACTCCAGGGAAGTGGAACCCCTAGCGCAACGGTAGACAGGAAGTATGAGCCCTCCCTTTGTCGTACTTCCTGTCTGGGTGTACAGCTGCACCCCAGGGGGGCCCTGGATGGATGGAAGATGGCGTCTTTGGGTGTCCCAGATGACGTCCATCCTCTCCTGGTCCACCAAGGGGATGCCCATGGTTTCCCTGGCGTCCTTGAAGGCCTCCAGCAACTCACCAATCAGCTGCTCTGTCTCCTCCACGCCACGTTTGCAGCGTCGACAGTGCAGCGCCAACTGTCTGGAGGTGAGCCTGCTGGTTAGCTGGTCATCAGTGAGGCCTCTGATGCCCTGCTGTTGCTCCAGCTTCCTCATTTTTGCCTCCCTCAGCAGAGCCACGTCTCCCTCGTCCCAGACAAAAATGCAGGCGGAGAGCTTCGCCATGAACAGACAGTGGACCGCGTGGCTGTCAGTGTGCAGACCTGCGGCGAAGCGCCGCATGAAGTGCCACACATCAAGACGTACCCCCACGTCACTCCAGCCGCTGAACATGGCACCTGCTCTGGAGGTGCCCACAGAAGAGCAGCAGTCTCTGTCCACATAAAGGAGTGTGGGGGGAGCGACTCCAGCCGCCTCGTACCTTTTCACCAGGCCTGTGGTCATGGGCAGCAGTCCCTGACCCTCATGTGAGGTGAGCACAGACATGAGGACCTGTCCGTGCTCATTGCCCACATTGGTGACCCAGGCTGCGGTCCCAGCTGCAGCTCCCGCCAGTTTTTTGGCCACCTATTGTTGAAAAACAGAAAATTCAGTACAGATAACCTAAAAAAATATTTATATACACCTGTACATACACATTTGGGTTTATCTAATATTTGATTAACCTTTTTTGTGGAGTCCATCTTCAGGATGGACCCAAAGACAGAGGTGACCCTGGCCTTGAGCTCACCATACCAGGACCGGATATCCTCTGCGTGGACAGAGGAGCCACTTGGCGGTTGGTACAGGCGGCTTGTGTGGTGGAGGTGAGATGGGCTGTGTGGTGGTGCCCTGGAACCGGTCACACACAGAGAGGTATTGCAGGGACTAGAGATGCTCCGATCAGCATTTTTGGGGCCGATCACCAAGGCAGGGCAGTGTTTCCGCTACATTCATTCTGCCGTGGCGGGCCGCCACACCTAAAATCATCCCGCCATGGCTGCAGCTTCTCAGTGAGGTCCGATATTGTGCATACTATTGTGTTATTGTTAAGCTAAAGGCATAAAAAAACATTGTAAAGCACCATAAATTTTTCGCACTATATTCCAAGACTTCTAAAGTCATTCAATAGCATAATGTGAGGTAAAAATTAATATTTTAAGTCGTTAAGTTAAAGATAATGGAAACTCATCTCTCCTCAGTCATTCTCCATTCAGCATTCAAACAGCGCGTCGCGTTCGGTTACGACAGTAACACAATGACACTCTCTTCAAGATCAATGTTCCCATTATTATACTTTATTTGAAGATAAAAGGTCTATAGTTTGCATAAAATGTCATTTGCATAAAATGACTATCTTGCTGGAGTTTATAGCGCTTTCTAAATCATATTCCTTTCTCCCGGGTGTCTGTTAGATTAACGTTACAGAACTGGAGTAGAGAGCGCTATGAATTGTTCTTCATGCGCAGTGAAACATAGATATTATACATTGCATAGATATAATACAGTAGAAATGGGCTACAGTCAAGATCTTGAAGAACCACCAAGTGTTTTTTTAATTGTATTTAGGCCATCTTTCCCAAATAAGGCAGAGTAACATAAAATTATTCCAAACAAAGAGGGGTCAGGCAGACCAACACATATCAGATCAGCTTGATGGGAGGGGATCAAGTTACACTTAGACATACTTGAAAATCGTAGCCTCTTAATACACCGACTACATTTACTAATTGGCAACAAAATGTACAACTTGTTACACCAAAACTGGCTACTGACAAAAGGACAAAACTATGGCAAGTTTTTTTCTGTTATTATTATGAACATCTGATGTAGTTGAGCAGAATGCTCTTTTATGAAGATACTTCATTAAAGGACATTTTTAATGAGATTATGCCTGAAAAGGTTTTGGATTTTTTTAACATATGTTCATTTAAAAAATAAAAATATATATGGTATAATATGACTTGTTTATTTGTTTTGTTGTATTTTTATAATTGAATTTTTGCCATGAAAATAGCTTTGAATGCTGACATGGCATTAAATAAATTAATCTGAATCTGATGTAGTTGAGGAACCAGCTACATCAGATAAAAAAAAATTAATAAATACCACTACCACTTTTGACACGTCTCGCGGCACGGATGTACCAATACAAATAAATAAAACATCTCCAGTTAACTAGCAGAGCATTCATTTTGTTCATTTGTTAAATAAGAGGCGATCTAGCGCTGAAATGTTTTTTTTTTATCAAGTGAATGAATGATCAAAGTGCTCGTTGCCGCAGCGATCAGTGGCGCGGATACCGTGTTCTCTTGTGGCTCGCACGGTCTTCACTCGGACGCGCGCTTCAATCCATTGGGAGACTCCCTATTCGTTCCGTGAAGGAGAACTCTTGTTGCCACTGCCAAGCTCCGCTCTGCTGTTGTGTGCCCGTGCGCCGCGCATGCAGGTGGGGGAAAAAGTCGCGCAAGTAATTAACGTCACGTGATCGGCGCTTTTAGGGTTCGCCGATCAATCTATTTTTAGCCAATATCGGCCGATCATGATCGGCGTCCGATCAATCGGAGTATCCCTAGCAGGGACCTCTCCATCCATTCCTCACTATGCTGTTCACATAGCTTGTGATATAGCATAGAGACGCTGTTGCCGAGAGAGCGCTCCCTCATCAACTTTGCCACATGCATATCACAAGAGAACCTGTTAAAACGCACAGACAAAGGCAAAGTTTATTAAAGTTCCTTTAAAGTGTTATTTCTTTATAAATAAAAAATGTGCTATGTTTCCCAAACAAAAAGATAAACTGTACAGACTTTTTTTATTGTTATAAGTCTAACATCTATAGAAGGTCAAGCTAGGCTCAATGGGGGGCCGTTAACACCTCTTGAATAGAACCTCAGCTGTCAGGCGAGGTGTCTCAAGGTGTTGGAATGTTATTGTTTTGAGTTTGACACCTTTGAAAGGTCAAGCAAAGATCAATTGGGGTGGGTCACACATTTTGTATAGAACCTCGACTGGCAGACACAGTGTCTTGTGAAAAACTAAAGCAAGATAATGCTTGTTTTGTGTGCAAATTACGTGTAATTAATTTTAAAAGTACTAACAAAAATATTATTTTTAAGTTACATTATTACCATTACAGCCTAGTTAAAGGTGTAACATGTTAGTAGTTAATTGCAACTGAAATACAAATAATTTTTTCATGACTCACCGGTAAGTGAGGATGGCTGGGAACATCCTGCGGTGAGCCGGGTCCAGCTAGTCCAGGATGTCGTACGACCACGCGGCCAGCTTCTTGTGGCAGCGCTGACACTCCAGGTATTCTGTTGCCAGAAAATACCATCCATGTAAATTCAGCACCCGCCTCACTGTCTTGTAGAGCCCACATGATGTCAGTCGCTGACCAGACCGTCTGCAGTTTGGCGAGCTGCAGATCAGCTTGTAGGACCACATCCTGTAGGGCATCCACAAACACAGTGGCCAGGTGAAGAACACGTCCGGCGACGCTGGAGGCTGATGATACTGCAGGCATGGCTGGGGAGGGTACCACCACATCTGCAGGTTATCTGTCAGCGCTGCCCTTCCACCCTGGCGCCAGAAGAGGGAGCGGCCGATCCACTCGTGTTCTTTTGGAAGGGAGTGCTTCCAGGCCTCAGGGAGAACAACCTATACACACACAAAAATGTTATATATTATATTCATTTTGTTTTTATTCATATATGTATTAATTTATCATATATATATATATATATATATATATATATATATATATATATATATATATATATATATATATATATGCGCAAACTTCTGGTGTGAAAACTGTACCTCAGAAGCCGCTGACACCAGCCTTTGAGCGGCTCTTTGCTCCAAGAGAGGTGAGCGGATCGGCGTTGAAGGTGGTGGAAGTACTGTGAAGAACACATCATTTTAATTTAGTAATTAGTACTAATGATTTAATCATTTGAAGACATTTGTGGTTACATCACTAATACATTTACTAACATCATATAGAATTGGTATCACATATGATCAGGTGAGTATCTTTTTCTTTTTTCTTTACACACAAAAGAAAAAAAAAAAACACTCACCCTGTGGCTCCACCTCCATGGCTGAAGCCAGCAGATCTTCATCTGTTGGCTCTGAGGCCAGAACAATTGCAATGTTATTCATAATTCCATTAGAACATCCATAGAATTACACCACTTATAGATCTAAAAACTCACCGTGTGCTGTGGCTGGCTGGGAATGGGAGCTTTGGGTGGGAGGAATAGAAGCCGAACGCGAAGGATGTGGGACAGCAGGTTGGGATGCAGGAGACTTTTTTTTTTCCTCTGCTGGTCCCTCAGCAAGATGTATTTTTTTCAAGGCATCCATCTTGCTGCCTGTACTGGTGCCCTTGTGCCGGATGAACTCCACATAGCTACATAAGACACACAATAGTGTACATGATAAGAGTAAAATAAATAAAAAAACAGCAATACAATTAACAAGCAAACAGAAGCACATATTACCTTTCCCTCTCCCTGTCCTT
Source organism: Tiaroga cobitis (assembly GCA_030578255.1). Taxonomy (NCBI): domain Eukaryota; kingdom Metazoa; phylum Chordata; class Actinopteri; order Cypriniformes; family Leuciscidae; genus Tiaroga; species Tiaroga cobitis. The sequence goes on from CM060595.1 coordinate 7,498,901, forward strand.
AGCCACATAGAGCTCCTTGTAGGTGCTTGTCTGGTGGGCTTTGGGGTCCACAAGAAGGTCACCCTCACAGCCAGGTAACGTGCCCTCTCTCTGCCTGCGCACTTTGATGGCTTCTGCAACCATCTCAAATGTGCAGGCATATTGGAGAAAGGCATCCTTATTAGCCAACGAGAGAACCTCGCCGCATGAGAGAACCGCGCCGCAGCAGCAAAGGAGGGAGAGAAGCAACCTCTGCTCTGCTACAGTGGCCAACTGCAGCACTTCCTCAACCATCTCAGCCAATGCGTGCTTGGCTCAGGGCAGGTGGAGGACTTTACAAAGCCTGGCGTATACACGGGTATATCAACTGCATCGTAATGTCAGTGTGGAAAGTGAGTGTTTGTTCATGTCGTTAGTTTTTTTAACCCAAGCATTTCCATCATGTTACAGGGGAACTCATTGGGGTGGAGTACCTTTATGCCAAGACCAACAAAGTGCTGCAAGCTGTCAGCTTGGACCCCGACACCCCAGATGAGGCTAATGCTGTCGAGGGAGGGATTTGAGGAGGAGACGGAGAATGACGACCCGACCATCCACCTCCCCGATCCTCCTCTTCCGGCCTCGTCCTCAACCTTAACAGCAGAAGCCCAGTCAGACGATCGAGCTGACGCACCCGGATCTGGGTCATCTGGTCCAGCCACCCCCATCGACAACAAATGTCCTGAGGCCCGTGGCCATCAGAATTCCCCTCCCTCTAAGTTCTCATCAGGCTCTGATGTAAGGTTTGATTTATAACTTGACAGAATCATTTTATTTATGCTAAATCCAACTTCACTATTTCTGACATGATCAACTAAATGTTTCCTAAAAAGTTGGATTTATTTGTATCATTCAGGAGGAATGCCAAGGCCCAGATGGCCAGCCGGGATTCCAGCACGTCTGCAGGCTGGCAAAGGCTTTGGTAGAGGTGAGGGGTCTTCAGGGGCTGTCGGATCGAAGGCTAGGCACTCTGATAGGACTGTGGCATGCACTACCGGAGCCTGACAAGGAGAGAGTGGTCTACCCTTCCCGGCACCAGGACAGGATCGAGCGGGAGCGGTTCAAGTCAACGAAGGGGAAGTCCTTAAACGGAAAAGCTGGAAAGGACAGCCTCGAACGGTATGCGGCTGAATTAGCCTAGAATAATTAGTTAACCCTCTGGGGTCTGAGGTGTTTTAGGGCCATTGGGATGTTCTGATATGCCCTTACATTTGTGCTTTTTTCAGTTATTTATAAACATGTTAATGGCAAAGGTATAAATTCACTCTATATAGCACAAACTGGGCTACCATAATTTCTAAGCAACATGGATGTACATGTTTGTATTTTTAAGAGAATAATGTTTATGGGTGGTTATTGAAAAAAATAAAAATGAAAGTTGTTGAAATAAGGCCACAAAACACATTGATTATTTCTTCACAAGACTTTTGAAAATTGTATCACATAGCCTAGAATATTTGCTCCAAAACTATGTGAGAATCATCCTGACTACTCATTCAGATAAGACAATAAAGTATTTTTACATTTTTAATGACGTGTTTTGTCAAAGCTTTATGCGAGGAGGCATGATCTCTCATTAGCATGTATGCATTTCACACCTGAGAAAGACAAAGACCCTCCCATAATGGCCCTATTAGCTGCTATCAGGCCATATCATTATAAGGAGCCTTGCACAAAGAATGAGGAGATTTAAAAAAGAGTGGCTTTTAGATTGTTTGGATTTATTTTAGGGCTGTCAAACGATTAAAACATTTAATCGCATTAATGTCATAGTTAACTCGCGATTAATCGCAATAATTTATCTATTCTAAATGTCTCTTGATTTTCTTTTTGTCCCATTATTGTTTCTCATTTTAATGCTCTCAACATGGAAAAGTGGATCGGCTTGCTTTGTGCAAATGTTTTTTATTGAAAACAACATTGACATATACTGTGTTCAATTTCACACTAACATTCTCACTTGGAGCAAATAATCTCTCAATGTAACACTGTCCATTAATAAAAGGGTGAAAGAAATACTGACCAGGTCCTGATATTGACGAGGTGGCGGAGAATTCGCATCAGCTGTGTGTGTGTGTGCTTGGCCATCAAGTGGTATTTCAGACTGGACGCGCTGCGATGATGACAGCTCAGTTCACAACGACAAAACATACAGATCACTTTGGTCTTGTCAATGGAACCATTTGGCAACTTTTTAAAAGTAAACTTTCCATTCAGAATCTTATTGGCATCCATTTCGCCGTGTCGCGCTCGTCATCCACTCAAAGCGTAACGTTAACCAACTATTTGGCGGGCTCGCAAGCCCAAACGTGTGTGCGGCACGCCTGTTTTGTTTCCGGTCTAGCTAGATCCGCTTGCGCTTTTGTCGACAAAGCAACAAAACGTCCTCGCGCGGCGCAAGCCATTGAAATGAATGGGTTTCATAGCGCAGCGCCGCGCATGCCACGTCCTGTTGTAACAGCATATGGAAAAAAAAACTACAAAGTTTGCTAGGCCAAAAAGACCGTTAATCGCGCGATAAAAAATGAAATAAAATGGGTTAGCGTTAACGCCGTTAATAACACGTTTAACTGACAGCCCTAATTTATTTACAACACAACATAATCCAAAGATACACACATACCTGTCAACATAGTACATAGTACATAGAAACATAGTACATACCTGTCATTTCCAAGGTGTTTGATTTTTCCTTTTACCATGTTCATGTACAGAGACTGTTGAATGTTGAAGTCAGCAGGATTCAGTGGCATCTCTCCCTGTAAAAAATGAAATAAAAAAATAAACACCTTTGAACATGCTGATATCAAGAGAAACTATATGGCTGCACGACTTTGGGCACGCATTGTAGGAAAAAATGCTTTTTAATTATATATTACACACACACAGTGCTTAGAATAAGTGAACACACCCATGCTAAAGTTGACTACCCTTCACAATATAGACATGGTTTTATTTCAGTTAGCCTAACTGAACATTCATACATAAATAATATATTGTATTTAGACAGTATCCATGGGCGTCAGTTTGGTTTGAAATGTGCTGGGGACAGAGACGTATTCGGAAGTGCATTTTCAAAAGTGCTGGGTACAATGAATGACATTATTTTTTTCTCTCTCTTTCGCGCAGATCATGTTTTGAAAGACGATGTAACGTTACTGTCGCTTAATGTAAATAAATAAAAATGTATACAAACATGTGATGATGTCTGACTCGTTTTATGTTGAACTTGAAAGCCTTAGGTTTTTAAAAAGCATTAGACATACGAGTAGCCTATGACCCACTATTCTGCTTCATAAGATAAGTAACATTGACAATATGACATGACGTGGTTTAATGTAAACAATGATTACCAAATTTCTCTCTCATATTGCTCCTCATAACAACTGAAAACTGTCCAAAAAAAATCGCCAATTGACAACACAACTTCTGCGTTCTGCACTACAATTTTGCCAAGATTGAAAAAGCAAAAATATGTGTCGCACAGATGAACGATGATCACACCATGATCTGACACTGCATCCATCCAATCGTATCACCATTTTGACCAAAACTTGAAAGCACCCCGCCTCCATCATCATCCTCATCACAACTATTCCAGAATTCAGCAATAGATTCAAGCAATAATTAAACAAGATACTGACTACTCCACGATCATCTCCGACTCCACCAATGCTTGCTGTACGAACGCAAACCGTAACTAAGTTAGCTGAGTAAGTTGGTGGCTAAGGCAAGGCTAACATGATGTATTGCAAGAGAAGAGTTAAAACAGCTGATCCGTTGTGTACAAATGCACAAGACTATAGCCACAATACCAGCAAAACTTAAGTAATAAACATTGTTTTAACTTTCCACTGTTTATACAGTATCACATATTTTACCGGAGGCTGAAATATATTTCACTAAATCATCATAACCTAAGCAGTTATTCGCAAACAAAATACATTACGCATAAGGCAGTATTTAAGCATGATAATCAGTGTCATAAACTAATCTCAAAACTGAGTGAAATATATGTAGTAGGCTAATATCACATTTAAAAAGTTTACACGAGCGTCTAGGGATATTGTGACTGTGAGGTAATCTTTCCTATGTCAAAAGCTAGCCAAAACTAGGCAAAAATATAGTCTGAAAATTCACTTGAACTCTATAATCAGAAAAGGAATTAACGTTATATAACACTAAACAACTTACTCCGAACTTGTAACTTATTCTCGGCGGGGGTCAATTCGTTCTTCAAAATGCTGCCGTTGGTCGTCAGAGTCTCAAATTCCTCTGAGGAAAAGGTGAATCCTCGCTGTCCAGAATCATCTGAAGGGCTTCTTCACCGGAGTAGCGTGCCATCCTCAAAACGCGATGAATCTCATGAAGAATCTTTGTTTTTATGGCATTGATCGGGGGCGTGTGCGCGATCACCTGAACTATTTACATGTGAACAGCGCCGGGGGCGTGGCGGCCTCAACTCATTAAAAATAATGAGGGGAGAAAGAAAAAATGGACCTCTCCTTGGTTTCAAACGGATTGCATAAACTGAGAATATTTGTTTTTTTTATATAAATTACTTCATTTAAAAGAAGAGAATTCAAGCTTCATAAAGAAAAATCTCTCGTGCCTGTGTGACAAGTAATCGCGGAGTTACAGTTCATCTTAGGACACGTTTCAGAATGGACTTCACTGACAGAGAGAACGCAGAACTCGCATCATGTTTGTTTTTCTTTATTTGGTGAAAAGCACAACACTTTGTTTTTATTGTGAGTATCCACAAAAAAAAAAAAGAAACTTAACTGGATCTAATGATGTATAACACTTATATGTAAGATCAAAATCAACCGAGTATTTTGAGTCTCTTTTGCACTGATAAGAAAAAAAGTGAGCAGATCACGCCGGCGTGATTGCCGACCCCAGAGGGTTAAAAGGTTTCCGTTCCATTGCTAACACTAACGTGTATTTTCTGTTCATTTCTTTGTCTTTCAGTTGCTTTCTGGGACTGAACTCGGGTCCTGCAAATTGGCCGGGCGCAAGTCGCCTGGTGGAGGCCATATGCAGCCAGCTCTGTTGTCTCCACCCATGTGGCACGCAGTCCGGCGGCACCAAGAGGAGCAGGTGGGCGCTCATCTTGGCGGACTACGTGTCAATCAGAGAGGCAGTGCTGGACATCCCGAGGTTGATTGCTCATACAGCTGGATGTTGGTCTGGGCCAAGTCAAAGGACCATCTCACAATGGTAAGATAATGATGACCATGAAAGATAATCATGATGTTATGAATTATCAACATTGTGATAATATTAAGACAAAATGCGACTAGATCTCATTTCCTCTTTCTGTCTGTCAGGTACAATCGACGACAGAAGGAGAGGGAGAAGACCATGCTAGACCAGGGTGTGGTATTCCACCGTGTGCCGTGCGTTGCTACCGAGTCCATCTCTGCACCCAGGCCATCAATCATCTCCCGGCCACCTCCAGAACTACGGCCGTTTGTTTTTTTACAGGGCCAAAGGACCTTTCACGCCAGGCCACCCAACGAGGAAGGCCCGCCCAGGTGCCTTCTCTTTCAGCCCAGCAGCTACTTACCGCCCCTCCCCAGCAGCCGCCCTGCTTTCTCCCAGGCTCCTCCCAGAACCCTCCACACCTCAAACCAATACCCCCACCAGCCCTTATCGTGCCACGGTCATCAGCTTTCCGGGGAAGGAAGAAAGCTGAGGCGGAAGCCGCAGCTGGGGTGTCAGGGTGTCCTGTGAAGAAGAGAAAGCAGGGGGACTACAAATGTAGTAAGTGCGGACAACCGAAGAGGCAAGAGACTGGTCACAGCCAATACGGGTCCATATCTTTCTGCTCTGCCACTGGGGGGGGGGGGAAGACTGTTGAACAGTGGCTGGCAGAGATGAGAGACACTCACGGGCGAGGTGATAAAGGACACTGAGCCACTCATTGGTTGGTTGTGGACGTTTCTTTTCGTAAATAGTTCATTGTTCCCCTCTACCAAGACCGAGACCTTGAAGCGGTGTAGAGGCTTGCATGTGTCGATGACCCTCAGAGTGTATGAGTTCTGGACTCTTGTGACAAACCAGTCTGAGGTGAGATACCAGACTAACGTCGGTCATTTCTCCTGTGTGTGGTCTTTCTCTCCACACTATGAATCATCATCTTAAAACAACACATATTTGGACACTGCTGGACTGTTTTAAGGGTGACATTTGTAATTCACCTTATTTCCATCCAATGTGTGAACTGAACCGTGTGTAAAGGACTGCTGAGTAGAAGACTCATGACATACAACAGAACTGTTTGATATACTTTATTGTAAAAGCGGCTTTATTGTAAATAACGGTTTTATTGATTTGTCAAAGTTCCTTAAAGATAAAACATGGCAAACTAACAGGATGCTTTCTTTTTTTTAAGTCCTTTTCAATTTGATCTGAGAGCACCCAAAGGTTAATCACCTATACCATAGCCTTAGCCAAACTGTCCAGTGGAAATGCGGAAATGCTGGTATCCCCATGTGGGCCTTGACACTCCTCCTGAAGGGGAAACAAGTAAAAGATTTTGAAGAAACGCTTGAATTACAATATATTAAAGGGTTAGTTCACCCAAAAATGAAAATTAAGTCATTAATTACTCACCCCCATGCTGTACCAACCCCGTAAGGCCTTCGTTCGTCTTCGGAACACAAATGAAGATATTTATGATTAAATCTGAGAGGTTTATGACTGCTACATAGGCTCCCTAAGGGAATGAATCCTGACGGCCCAGAGAGTCATTAAAGAAAATGTTTAAATATTCCATGTCGCAACAGTGGCTCAACTATAATATAAATATCTTCATTTGTGTTCCGAAGACGAACGAAGGCCTTACGGGGTTGGTACAGCATGGGGGTGAGTAATTAATGACTTAATTTTCATTTTTGGGTGAACTAACCCTTTAACTAAGTAGTTCATACCTGACCCTATGACTAAATCATTTTTAATCTAGACCTTTTATGGCAGGTAGGCCTATTTGCTTTGTTGTGGGTGGACATTAAAACAGTACCACTCAATGTCATCAATAATCACAGTGTACACTGTTTTCTGATGTTCAGTATTGCCCTCCAGAACTGGAAATGTGAACTTGTGGGAAATGAATTGATTAATTTATAATTATTAATTGATTATTTTGTTAGAAGTTATTTACAGTGTGCCTAATATATTGTGTATACACATTGGCCTGTCTTCTATGGCAATGTAAACTCTGTTTCTGTATTTGTTGTGACACGTTTCCCTTATATACAAAAAACCCTGAAATTAACTATTCAAACAACTGAAGTGTTTTACTTGTTAAATTGCATCTTGCAGAATTTGGCAGGGTTCTTATTGCATTGAATAAAGTATGTTGTAATTCATCACTTATGTTATTCTGAAGACTACATCATTATCGAGCGTTTGTCATAGCAACCATCAGCAAACCGGACCTGTCACCGAGTGAGTGAGTAAAACAAAAATACATAGAATATTACGAATGTACTGATAAATTAAACTGTCAATCGCTGGTTTTGATATTTAAAAGATACGTTAACGTTAGTTAATTATCGTCAACGTCAGGCGTCCTGTTTACACATTTAAACATTCAAACTGTAGTAACTACATCTACAGGGTCTAAGGAAGATAACCAGCTAGTCTGATCAAAGATTAAAATACATTTTTTAGAGATCGCTAGCATGTAATGTAATATCATGCATTGAAAATTAATGGGACAACATGTGACGATCTCTGAAAACAAAATTAAATTATGAAAAGACCATACAGTTATAATCTTTAGACCCTTAAAATTATAATATCACCACGTGAAATCAAAATAAAAAGTTTGTGTATGTTTTATGCATTAACAATAAGCCTATTTGTTTAATGGCTGCCAGTGCTGTAAGGGGGTGTACAGTTAAAGACCCAGAACCAGATATGAAGAATGAAGACCCGGAGTCAGAATTATAAAAAATTAAAGAAAAGTTTTACTGAAGATAGTTTGCAGTTTCATCAGCAGAAGTCAGCTTCAAGACTCACACAGGAGTTCGTAGGCCGCCTCCCTTACAGTTACAAAGATCACAGCAGTTATACCATTTCCAAGGTCTAAGCTACGTCATTGCTTACAGGTTGAATGATTCTCATTGGCTAAGAAACATTAAGAGCCTAAACAATTTAACACATGTGAGGAGATGGGGTGCCTATCGTCATTAGTAAAGATAGTTGTCGTCCACTCAATAGATTTAGGTCTGTGGTGGCCTCGCAGGTTAGAGAAGGGCGCCGGGTTGTCTGGTCCGAACGTCCAGAACCTACATAGAATGTCATACGCACACACACACAAATAACAGACACTAGCAAATAACAGCTCCCATCAAGGCTGAAGAGAGTCTGAGCTCCTTATTATCAGTTAAGTATACCAAAACATAATGCTAAAACATTCACTCGTTTGGGAGAAAAACAGATAACTGGCATTTACTCCCAAGGAAGGAAATATACTGGAAAGAATACATTTTAATACAACAATTAAAGTTCGATAGTAACGCTCAATATAGCTTGACCATCTGTCCAGCGAAGGATCATCTGTGTCCACGCTGCCTTTAGGACCCTCTAACCTTTCTACTGATCCCAGACAAAGAGACAAACGGCCTTGTGGGTTACATAGCCTTCGTGCAATCTCAAAGTAAGATTGGAATGCACCTAAAAGAAACTGGTTACTTCCACCACATGCATTTAAGAAAATATAATTTCACAAGCACAAAGAATATACAAATGAGTATGTGATAATGAATATATTGGATTATTGATTTTTATAAAGGAAGTATATAAGCATTCAAAAGGATTTATGATTATAGATGTATTTGAAGAGGCAAGGGATTTTGACCAACCCTTCAGTGCATAGGGGGCTAACCCTGGGGTCATTATTTACCTGTTGTGTTTTGTTAATTTGTTAACGTTAATATTTCAATAGTGAATGTGTAGTACTAGTATATCATTAATCTTATGTGTGATATTCCTGTTAATATGGCAATTAACATGTAGTTTAACCTGTAATGCTCAATGCAGTGCTCGATTAATGCTGTGCGGTGTCATTTCTTGTCATTGTAGAGATGGTTTTTGCAAATTTAAAAAGGACGGCCTAGCAGAAGCTTCTCCTGCGGGCCTCTGATGAGGCGGTGGCCTTCATCGCCGCTAAAGGGCCACGCGGGGCTGCTGCGAGGGCCAAGAAGCCGGAGGAGGTGGAGAAGGAGGCCCAAGCCCACGTCGTCTCCAAGGGCGGTGACCCTGGTAACCACATGCTGGTGCTGGGCTGCCACAGCATCCAGTTTGGTAAGTACCAGGGTCTAACGTTTCGTTGGCTCCTGGAGAACGACGTGGGCTACACCACGCAGTTGGTTGCCAGCCACCAGCGGGAGTGGGAGAAAAATGCCTCCGACAGCCCCCTTATGGCCAAAAAGGACGCACTCGCCCGGTACTCGTGTACCCACCCTGGTTTTGCTGAGCAGCTGCGGTACCACCGGGTGCACGAGGAGGCCCGGGCTCGCGCCACTCAGCCTGGGTGTCAGCTAGGCGCTTGTTGGCTTTGGGGACTACAAGGAGGCCACCCTGAAGGACCTGTATGACTCCAAGGAGAAAAAGCACCAGACGTAAGTCCTGTTGTGGTGAAGGGCAGTGGACTGTTGACAGGGCGCTGTGACTTCTTGATATGCGTGTTAATATTTGATCATTGTCTTGCAGCTTTGTAAAGTGGCTACGGCGGAAGACACCGCAGCCTGGAACCTCGATGGACGCCGCCAGGAAGTACATCCTGGATTTACAGACCAGGAGCGGTCGGCAGAGGCGGCTGCTACCCCCCCACCTCCCACCACCAACAGCAGCAGCAGCACCACCACCACCACCAGCAGTGGCCCTAGCAAGGCCGCTGCCGCCACGCAAGCCGATCGCTCCCATGTTCTCGACCCTACTGGGAAGGCATCCAATGGCCCCAGGTGAGTTCCAGGTAGATCTTTCTTTCTCTTTAACACAACAGATGTTCAGTGAACAGGGTTAACTAACCATTGACCACGTCAATCTAATCACTGGCATGCTGCACGTCATCTGATTAGATGACGTGCATCATGCCAGTGATTAGATGACGTGCAGTGTCTCCGCATGCTGCACGTCATCAACACTCAAGACTCGCTTAGTCTTGCCTGCATGTGTGTTGCCCTATGACTATCATTGTGCTGATGCCATTTTGTTGTGTGTGAATGTGTCTGAAGCTCACGTACAGGTCCTTCAGACTCTCCCGCTGGTGGTGAGGCCTTCATCTCCACCGTCATTGTCCCCCATCCCCCACCACCACCTCAAGTTGCGGCTGCTCCACCTAGGCTCACGGTTCCGGCTCTGGCGTTGACCAGGGAGGAGCCCTGTCGCGTCTCCGTGGAGGAGACGCCATCTGGGGAGGCCACCCTGGCACCAGCGCCGGCAAAGAGGAAGGAGAGGAAAGTGGAGCAGCCCGCAACGCCCACTCCTGCTTCGGCTGAGGTACACACACGTGCCCGTACTCATGGACGCACAACTCAGTGGAGTTGACTGCCAAACTGCATGTAGCACCTCCTCTCAGCCTCCTTACATTGTGTTTGTTTGTGTTGTTTTTTTTCCTCACAGTCCCGGTTGCCTGAGAGCTGGCGGACAGCTCTCACCACGTAAGAGCAGAAGTGGATCGGCCGGGAGCTGTTTACGCCAGACAGCAAGGGGAGGACCAAACTCATCACAGACCTCAAGCTGTGGTGGGACCCCCTGCCTCACCAGCTGCCTTCGCGTGTCGGCTGTTCCTCTGGACGCCCCTGCGTCTGTGGGCCGTCTGGCAGACATGCTGTAATAGGGCCCTCACGAATTGTGGGCTCTACAGGACCATCCGGAGGCTCCTGGACATCGACGGCTGGCCAGCGAGTACCTGGAGTGCTGTCGGTGTAAGAGGAAGGTAGCTGCCTGGTTGCAGGAGGTCGTGGGTCAGCTGGGAGAGGGGCATAGCGCCCTCTTCCCGGCAATCCTCACCTACAAGTAAGTAGGTGTCTGAACAGTGTCACGCAGCCCCTCGGTGTGTCTGTGTGTGGCTCTTCTGTAACGCATGATGTGCTCCTCTCTGTAGGCTTATCTGTGACCGGCGGGTAATCATCCAGCTGCGTGAGCGTACTCGGGGGAACAGGGCCACGCAGCTGCACAAGAAACTCTGTGAGGCACACACAGAGGCCTGGATGCGGCGGTCCATACACTACCTCAGCGTTATGGAGCCCTTCACGTCGCTTTGTGTCCTTGGAGCATTCGTATGCTTCAAGACAGTATTTCATGGAATGGTTTGCTTGCAGATTATGTCTTTTCTTTGCACTTCCAGTTACTTAGATAAGAATAAAGTCAAGAAAAAAAAATTAATAGGAGCCGTCCATTTCTCGGAGAGAACTAGATTATTAGTTGATTAACTATATACACTATTAGTTGTATCTCACAAAATTACAGTGTTATTCAGTCCCATGTTCTTCAAATAATCAGATTAATATTGCTTTCTCCCTTTCTCACTTCCCAGATGCTTCCTTGAAGGCAGTGGGCCAGCTCAGTGGCCCAATGCGAGTCGTCTGGTCAAGGTCATCTGCCTAGCTCTCTGCTGCATTTACTCTGCTGGCCAGACTATCGCCAGAGTCAGGGTGAACCGGTGGGCTGCCATAATCCTATAGAATGATCAGGGATATAGTCCTGGACAGCCCTGGAATCATGGCCCGGACTAAATTGAAGCTCTTTGAGCTGGACCAGCTCACATTCTCCTAGTGGTAGATTCAGGAATAAATTGTTCATTTTTGTCTATTTGCACATTCCACCCATCTCTACCTACATATGCTAATTGTCGTATTTTCTGTATGTAGGCATAATGCCAGAAAGAAGAGGCAGAAGGAGGCCTCAAAGATGTTCCTGCCGGTGGAGCAGAGAGGGATGCTGTCCCTCTCTGCTGTCGGTGGAGCAGAGAGGGCAGGTCCTGATGCGGGGGGAGGATGTTGCTGCCCACGTTGTATGGCCTGACCTGACAGCTCAGGGTTTACAACAAAGGGGAAAGGTGGAAGCGCTGATCCAGGTGCAGCGGGCACTGACATCTTCTGTTTGGCTACAGGAAGCAGGGTGCGAGACACCATGCTGATCTGAGGCAAGGGCACACTCAGAGCCAGCACGTCAGCTTCCAGCTTCTTCCTGTAGCTGTACCTGTTTAAAGTGGCACAATTAATAGTTTGAACAGAATATGAGGATTGTAAGTTTCTTTTTAAAGCCAGCTATGAAAGGAATTTTATAAGACAGAAAGCATCCAGTGATTGACCTAAAACAGCTGAATCCTTGCCTGTCCCCTCAGTGCTGGGCAGTTCCCCACCAGCCTCTGTATGGCCTGGTAGTTTTGTAGAATGGCAGCCCAGCGGTTCAATGAAACACCCCACTTCACCTTCCCCACTGGATGAATGGAGCAAAGCTCCAGACACGCTGCTTCCACAATTCTACTAATATTAGGGCATTGTGCAGGACCCGACCCCTGCCCTAGCACACACCTGTAAAATAAAATAGGGAATTATAAAGCATAAAAAGCATTTAGTCATTTATATTATTATCCCCCTGGGATCTAAGGTGTTTTTGGGGTCCTTGAGATGTTTTGACATGCCCTGACATTTGTGCTTTTTTCAGTTGCTTATAAACATATTAATGGCACAGGTGAAATTACACTATTTAGCACACACAGGGCTAACATAATATGTGAGCAACATGTATGTACATGTTTGTATTTTTGAGAGAATATTGTTTATGCATGGTTATTGAAAAAACTAAAAATTAAGTTTCTGAAATAAAGCCACAAAACACATACTAAATATGTGTCCACAATACTTTTGACTAATGGATGTTGTCGCCTAGAGTTTTTGCTTCAAAATGATCTAAAAATCATCCTGCCTAATCATTCACATAAAACAATAGATTGTTTTAAATTGTGAAAAACATTTGTTTGTTTGGAAAGGCAATATGCGGATGGGTGTGAACGGCCCAACCCTTGTCATGAATAATTAGGTGGTTCACACCTAAGAAGACAAAGACCCGCATAATGAGCCTTTCATTCAGGAGTGTCACACAAGAAAGAATGCAAGGACAAATATATATATATATATATATACACATACATACTCACACATAGGCTATATATATATATATATATATATATATATATACACAGACCTGCCAACCTAGAAGAAATTTTATGAGTAGTGTCAGAATAAATAACTTACTACATCAGCTGAATCCACTACATCTGAACTAGCAGCACTTCTGAGGTAACTTTTCCAGGATTATTACGATAGTGATATTCCTCACAGCGCAGCAAGACGAGGTAAAGTACAAGATTCTTATTATACTTGAGGTTTTATCCAGCTAATGTGGGCGTTGGCATGGCTTGCCTCAACATCTGCGTTTGAATAGCGCGCGCTCTCCGTGGGCGTGGTCACATTAACACGTAATAAGCTATAATTAGCTGAAAGGAAAAAGACTGACATCTCTCTCTTTTCATACAGATTCCATAAACTGAGAATATTTGTTTTTTATATAAATTAGTTCATTTAAAAGAAGAGAATTTCAGCTTCATAACGAAAAATCTTTCGTGCGTGACAAGTATTCACTGAGTTAGTTCATTTTCGGACGCGTTTCAGAATGAACTTCACTGACAGAGAGAAGGCAAAATTCGCCATCATGTTTATTTATTTTTATTGACCAAAAAGCCGAACACTTTGTTTTTATTGTGAGTATCCACAAAAAAAAAATAGACACTTAAAGGGATACTTCAGGATTTAGCATTGTATTAGTAGAAAACCTGTAGTATTTTCAAATTACTGTGCTTTCCACCCTCATATCCCCCTGAGACGAGAGATTTATGTATTTTTTGTCTGGAAAAAATCCTCCGATGACGCAAAAATCGTCATTTTGCGTCATCGGAGGATTTTTTGGCCAGAGGCTAAAGACTACAGCCAGTAGAAGGAGCTGTTCCGCATGTTCTCAACCCGCCCATAGAGGGTGGGATCTCACTCACAGAATGTACACATAGTGTCGGACATCTTTTTTGGAAGCTAAGCTAGCAGGCTCTTGTTCTGTGAAGAAAGCTGAGCAACTTAGTAGGAGAAAGCTGAGTAGTAGGGGTTACCATTAATCCTCTTTTTCCCGGACATTTCCGGCCGCCGAGATCGTATAAAATGTCCGGGATTCAGCTTTTGCTTTCTGCAGTCGCCATTCATTGTTTACATGCACACCTTTTGTTTCAATCTAACTGAATTCATTCCGATTGGTGAATCTGAATGTAGTGTTTACATGAACGCTAAACAAGTGATCGGTTGATGTGCGTTTTAACATTGCTAAGAAAATTCCCGCTCCTCCGTGAGAGATACGAGACCGATGCGTCTCACAGGTGTCTCTCATCAGTAATCACGCCCTCGGCCTCGTCCTGCTTGCCACAGTAAACATAATGAATGGCGACTGTAGAACGCAAAAGCCGAATCCCGGACATTTTGGGCGATCTCGAAATCCCGGGCAGACTCATCACGGAGACTCACTAGTAGCCTAGACTTGTTGTTTAACTACAGCTCCATTACCGGTAGGCGTGGCCTCCTATAGGGCAGTGAAGCAAGTGCATTCTGGGAGTTGTTGTCTTTCATCCACATAAGCCAAAAGTACATTTTCTGGCTTTTCTCAGTCTAGAAAGCTCCAAATTCAAAAATAATTTCACATTTCTTCTACATAAATGACCCATTTTAAATAGACATTCATCTTTATGTACAACACATATGTAAGATCAAAATCAACAGAGTAATTTGAGTCTCTTTTTACACTGATAAGGAAAAAAGTGAGCTCGTCGCGTCGGCTTTAAAGCTCTGTGTGCAAATATTTAACGTACCGCTTCAGGCTCTCCTTTCCATGACAGGTGGAGGTTTTGGAGTGGGTGCCCTTGAACCTGCCTTGCAAGAGTCTCTCCTTGTGTCTCGACGGATAGGAAACCCCCTTTTTGTCACTGTCCGGCAGTCTGTCCCACAGCCGAACAATGTCAGTGGCTTCCCTATCTGAGACACAAGGCTTTTCTCTGATCTCGACAAGGTACCTGGCCAGGTCCACCACTCTATCAAAACTCGGTGTCCCGTCTGGTCCTCTGCACACCTAACAAGAAGAAAGAAGTTAGTATAGATGAAAAAGTCCTCCATATGATTGGATGGCAAGGGATGCTTGCATGCGTACATACATCTTCTTGGGGCTCAGGTGGCAGGTCCTGGGAGGACTGAGAGGGTGACGCTGAATCCCGAGACAAGCGTACAGCTTCCTTGGTGGACACTAAAGAGAGAGGGGAGATGGTGTGGTCCTGCTCCTCTGCCTCATCCCCAAATCCCTCATCTTCGACATCCACCAAGTCTTCTGGGATTCTGTCTGGGGCATCTGGGTCCCGCCCAAAGTTCTCCCTGAACTCCCAGGACTGCTGCGAGCACAGGTACTCAACCCCGATGAGCTCGCCTGACAAAACAGATAGTTAAATAGAAAACAAGGTTTTAAAACAGACACCTGTGCACTACAAAGAAAACAACAAAGCATGGCATTATAGACACATACCCGTGTACTGTCTAGGGTTTGAATAGTTTTGTACAAGACTACAGCCAAGAAGACGCTGACTGAGCTCATTGAGGCTGTGCTGGAGCGAGGCACTGTAGCAGCGCAGGGACGACGGGGCCTCATCCATTGCAGTAGCAGCAGCAGCGCGGTCCTCGTTCCACCGCTCCAAACCCTCAAGCAGATAAGCCTGGAAATTTTCCAGGTTAGCGCTTGTTCCTGATTAAAAAAAAAAAAAAAAAAAAAAAAGGAAACATAAACACTAATTTATAATTACAAAACATTTGAAACAGACCATCACAAAAAAAAACACATTGAGGTGGATGTGTGTAATCTTACCGGGTATGAAGCGGTTCAGGTGGTTGTGGAAGGACTCCAGGGAAGTGGAACCCCTAGCGCAACGGTAGACAGGAAGTATGAGCCCTCCCTTTGTCGTACTTCCTGTCTGGGTGTACAGCTGCACACCTTTGGGGGGGTCCTGGATGCAGGGAAGATGGCGTCTTTGGGTGTCCCAGATGACGTCCATCCTCTCCTGGTCCACCAAGGAGATGCCCATGGTTTCCCTGGCGTCCTTTGAAGGCCTCCAGCAACTCACCAATCAGCTGCTCTGTCTCCTCCACGCCACGTGTGCAGCAGCGACAGTGCAGCGCCAACTGTCTGGAGGTGAGCCTGCTGGTTAGCTGGCCATCAGTGAGGCCTCTGATGCCCTGCTGTTGCTCCAGCTTCCTCATTTTTGTCTCCCTCGTCCCAGACAAAAATGCAGGCGGAGAGCTTCGCCATGAACAGACCGTAGAGCGCGTGGCTGTCAGTGTGCAGACCTGCGGCGAAGCGCCTCATGAAGTGCCACACATCAAGACGTACCCCCACGTCACTCCAGCCGCTGAACATGGCACCTGCTCTGGAGGTGCCCACAGAAGAGCAGCAGTCTCTGTCCACATAAAGGAGTGTGGGGGGAGCAACACCAGCCGCCTCGTACTTTTTCACCAGGCCTGTGGTCATGGGCAGCAGTCCCTGACCCTCATGTGAGGTGAGCACAGACATGAGGACCTGTCCGTGCTCATTGCCCACATTGGTGACCCAGGCTGTGGTCTCAGCTGTAGCTCCCGCCAGTTTTTTGGCCACCTATTGTTGAAAAACAGAACATTCAGTACAGATAACCTAAAAAATATTTATATACACCTGTACATACACATTTGGGTATATCTAATATTTGATGAATATGTTACCTTTTTTGTGGAGTCCATCTTCAGGATGGACCCAAAGACAGAGGTGACCCTGGCCTTGAGCTCACCATACCGGGACCGGATATCCTCTGCGTGGACAGAGAGGAGCCACTTGGCGGTTGGTACAGGCGGCTTAGCTGGTGGAGGTGAGATGGGCTGTGTGGTGGTGCCCTGGAACCGTTCACACACAGAGAGGTATTGCAGGGACCTCTCCATCCATTCCTCACTATGCTGTTCACATAGCTTGTGATATAGCATAGAGACGCTGTTGCCGAGAGAGCGCTCCCTCGTCAACTTTGCCACATGCATATCACAAGAGAACCTGTTAAAACACACAGACAAAGGCAAAAGTTCATTAAAGTTCCTTTAAAGTGTTATTTTTTCCAGAGCAGAGGTAATCGAAGGTCAAGCTAGGCTCAATGGGGGGCCGTTAACACCTCTTGAATAGAACCTCAGCTGTCAGGCGAGGTGTCTCAAGGTGTTGGAATGTTATTGTTCTGAGTTTGACACCCTTGACAGGTCAAGCAAAGATCAATGGGGTGGGTCGTTTACACATTCTGTATAGAACCTTGACTGGCAGACACAGTGTCTTGTGAAAAAAACTACAAAAGCAAGATAATGCTTGTTTTGTGAACAAATGATGTGTAATTAATTTTAAAAGTACTTACAAAAATATTATTTTAAGTAATTTAAGTTACATTGCTACCACCTGCAATAAGAATAATTTTTTCATGACTCACCGGTAAGTGAGGATGGCTGGGAACATCCTGCGGTGAGCCGGATCCAGCTAGTCCAGGATGTCGTACGACCACGCGGCCAGCTTCTTGTGGCAGCGCTGACACTCCAGATATGTTGCCAGAAAATACCATCCATGTAAATTCAGCACCCGCCTCACTGTCTTGTAGAGCCCACATGATGTCAGTCGCTGACCAGACCGTCTGCAGTTTGGCGAGCTGCAGATCAGCTTGTAGGACCACATCCTGTAGGGCATCCACAAACACAGCGGCCAGGTGAAGAACACGTCCGGCGACGCTGGAGGCTGATGATACTGCAGACATGGCTGGGGAGGGTACCACCACATCTGCAGGTTATCTGTCAGCGCTGCCCTTCCACCCTGGCGCCGGAAGAGGGAGCGGCCGATCCACTCGTGTTGTTCTTTTGGAAGGGAGTGCTTCCAGGCCTCAGGGAGAACAACCTATACACACACAAAAATATGTTATATATGAATAAAAACAAAATGAGTATAATATATACATATGTATTATTATTCATTTATAATTTTTATATATATATATATATATATATATATATATATATATATTTATATATATATATATATATATATAAATAGAAACTTCTGGTGTGAAAACTGTACCTCAGAAGCCGCTGACACCAGCCTTTGAGCGGCTCTTTGCTCCAAGCGAGGTGAGCGGATCGGCGTTGAAGGTGGTGGTGCTGGTGTGAGTACTGTAAAGAACACATTTTAATTTTGTAATTAGTACTAAACCAATCACTTATACCAATAGGTATGGAGCTCAACCCAGCCATGGCTATGTGTCTGGTTCACAATTGTTTGACGGGCGTAGTAACGATAACTAGGGGGCGTGGCTTTTGCGAACAGTCAAGTCATAGCTATGAATTTCTCTCTTAAGGCGCATCCGCTTTACAGCGGAGATGGAGATATGTTTCCAGCCGACACTGATTTAAAAAACACTAGTTTATTAATAAACAATTTAAATGCATGGTTATTTTTTCAGGCACATTTATTATTATTAGCCTTTAATATCCCCTTATAACATAAAACCAGTAAAATCGAATTTTTTTCCATATTAATTTGTGAATATTTTAAATGTTTAATAAAGGGGGGGAAAAGTCATAAAGACCAAAACCACTTTTTGCTCCAGGCTGTAAACATTTTTTTCTGCTGTAAAGTTGGGCATTTTAACATGGCCGAGATACTGATTTGACTCACTTTTGCTGCCAGCCTCAAGAGGCCAGTCGATGAATTGCAGTTTAATTCACTCCGTGTTGGTTTCAAGAGAGAGACGGGGAGGTTGCCGCTTGGTTTAAAGGCAGGGTAGGTAGAAATCCCCAAAAACACTTTTTCCCAAATTTGTTTAAACTGTCTTTATATATCAATGCATAATTAAAATGTAAGTAATCTGGAAAAGAAATGATAAAAATCGAGTGTCTGTAGTCCTCTCAGGACTGCAATAAACACAGCTCATTATTCCATTCGGGACGAAAGAAAATATTGGCTGGGGCGACTGTCACTCTCCCTCGCTACCATGGATATCACCTCTGCTGATACAGGAGAAGCCCAAATGCGCGCACCTAAGCTAGTAATAACAATTATGACAGAGAAAGAACAGTCAAAATTCTCAGTCCCTGCATATACAGGCAGCGAAGTCAAACAAGTTAAAAAAAAAAGGAAGACCGTATTTGAAAAGGCTATGAACAAAAAGTCTTTGGATAAATCAAGAAATCATACGAGAGTCAATATCGGCGTGGCTTTCCAGCGGTGGCGACAACTGAGGGATCTCAAGGGGCTGAAAAGTGACTCCGTGATGGCATTATTTCTGCTGGACAGGTAATCTCGCTGGTTTCATTTTGATGGCATTTATTTTTTCATGAAGCATGTATCACTAGTAGGGATGGGCATTTTTCTAAAATATTGCATTCGAATATTCGGGCTCATAAAAATCGAATATTCTAATATTCGTTTATTTAAATGACATTTAACTAAAAAGACGGGTTTTTATTTTATTTTATTTTTTTACGTTTTTGTCACCATTTCTGAACAAGCTTACAATTAGGCAATATGCACAACAACAAGCTTACAATATATGTTAAAGTTTTCTTTTAGTTGAAAACATTAAATAGTAGGCCTATGTGTAAACAAAAAATATAAAAAACAAAAGCATTAATAAAAGAATGCTCAAGCAGCGCGAACGGGAAAAAAGCGTCGAATAAAGCAGATTGCGCCAGATATCGTACAGAACGTACACACACTCGAGTCAGCGTTTAATTATCGTGTTTATATTGTTTCACGTTTATATTGAGAAAAACAATATCCACATGCAGGGGCGCCGCCAGCAGTTTATGCTCGAGTGAGAAAAGGCGCTTTGCTGGCAGACGCTTCAGAGACACAAAGATATCGGTGTTCTGAGTTTCTAACAGCACTTTGTGTTTTCTGTTCTTAAACCTGTCTCCCTCAACGAAACTTAAAGGAAGTATATGTCTCAAAATCATTTTGCTATTAGATAAGTTATGATCACGCGGGGTCCAGCTGCGCTTACCTGCAGTCGTGATGCAGTGTTGGTCAGCTGTCTTTCCTCATTCGACTGTTTGGATTTCATGTGATTTCTCATTGTGGTGATGATATCATAACTCAGATTAATTAATTAATTTGATCAAAAGTAATTCCATTTAGTAAGATCATTTTCAAGTAATTCCAAACTTCGCGAGGCAGACGACAACATTGGCCCCGTTCACACCGCAAGTCCTAATGCTCAATTCTGATTTTTTGCTCAGATCCGATTTTTTGATTGGCTGTTCACATTACCAAATGTGACCTATATCTGATTGCAGTGTGAACTGTTTGAAGTTTCAAACTAACCAGCATGCGCAAAAGAACAATAACAATGACATCAGACGCAGCACGCAGTTGCACTAAAGTTCGGGAGGTTATGGAGGAAGTAAGCATATTCGCATTTATTTCATAATGTTTGTGTAATGGAAACTTTTGCGGGTTTATGGTTGCAAATTCACTACAGAGATCTGTGTGGATGCGTAGACGAAGCCAGGAGTGGTGGGAATATGACGTGAATAGTTTCACTGAGACGCTGTTCTCCTGTGTCCCCGTTCTTCCATTTCGTGTGCAATTTTTTCAAAAACGGAGCGGTTACGGTAGGTCCTTCTAGCTTGAATTGAAGTATCTCCCCATATACTACTTAGATCTAACACCTCACTCTCATTGACTCGCTTCATCGCTGTTCTCCATATCTAGTCAAGTTTTTAATGTTAGGCTACTTTCTGTGTCTGTTGTGTCTAGGGCTTCGCCGGCGCATAGTTGTGACAAATGTCGACGTAGATTGACGTAAATGTCGCATCAAATCCGCCTTGATTGTTCACACCCGCATTGAAAAAAATCAGATCTGGGTCTGATTCAGGACCACATATGTATGTGGTCTAAATCTGATTTGAAAAAATCAGATCTGGGCTAGATTTGAGTGTTCACACTACCTCTGAAGAAGTCTGAACTGGTCACTTGACCCCAAAAAAATCTGATTTGGGCCACTTTTGCCTGCAGTGTGAACGGGGCCATTATGTGATCACATTCTCACAGCTTGTTAACACACTCCACAGCACCACCCAGTGCATTTAATTATAACTGCGAGTTAGTGCTTGGGATTTATCATGGATTCACTGCATTTACGGCCAGCAAAGCAACCTGGTAAAATTCGAATAGTATTTTATTTTTCGAATAATAATTACAGATCGAATATTCGAAAATTCGAATATTCGTGCACATCCCTAATCACTAGCACACGTAGCTACCTAATATACACTCACCTAAAGGATTATTAGGAACACCATACTAATACTGTGTTTGACCCCCTTTCACCTTCAGAACTGCCTTTATTCTACTTGGCATTGATTCAACAAGGTGCTGAAAGCATTCTTTAGAAATGTTGGCCCATATTGATAGGATAGCATCTTGCAGTTGATGGAGATTTGTGGGATGCACATCCAGGGCACGAAGCTCCCGTTCCACCACATCCCAAAGATGCTCTATTGGGTTGAGATCTGGTGACTATTTTAGTACAGTGAACTCATTGTCATGTTCAAGAAACCAATTTAAAATGATTCGAGCTTTGTGATATGGTGCATTATCCTGCTGGAAGTAGCCATCAGAGGATGGGTACATGGTGAGCATAAAGGGATGGACATGGTCAGAAACAATGCTTAGGAAGGCCGTGGCATTTGAACGATGCCCAATTGGCACTAAGGGGCCTAAAGTGTGCCAAGAAAATCTTCCCCCCACACCATTACACCAACACCACCACCCTGCACAGTGGTAACAAGGCATGATGGATCCATGTTCTCATTCTGTTTACGCCAAATTCTGACTCTACCATCTGAATGTCTCAACAGAAATCGAGACTCATCAGACCAGGCAACATTTTTCCAGTCTTCAACTGTCCAATTTTGGTGAGCTCTTGCAAATTGTAGCCTCTTTTTCCTATTTGTAG
The DNA here is from genome assembly GCA_030578255.1 of Tiaroga cobitis. Taxonomy (NCBI): domain Eukaryota; kingdom Metazoa; phylum Chordata; class Actinopteri; order Cypriniformes; family Leuciscidae; genus Tiaroga; species Tiaroga cobitis. Next base: position 7,521,024 of record CM060595.1, read on the forward strand.
TGGAGATGAGTGGTACCCGGTGGGGTCTTCTGCTGTTGTAGCCCATCCGCCTCAAGGTTGTGCGTGTTGTGGCTTCACAAATGCTTTTCTGCATACCTCGGTTGTAACGAGTGGTTATTTCAGTCAAAGTTGCTCTTCTATCAGCTTGAATCAGTCGGCCCATTCTCCTCTGACCTCTAGCATCAACAAGGCATTTTCGCCCACAGGACTGCCGCATACTGGATATTTTTCCCTTTTCACACCATTCTTTGTAATCCCTAGAAATGGTTGTGCGTGAAAATCCCAGTAACTGAGCAGATTGTGAAATACTCAGACCGGCCCGTCTGGCACCAACAACCATGCCACGCTCAAAATTGCTTAAATCACCTTTCTTTCCCATTCTGACATTCAGTTTGGAGTTCAGGAGATTGTCTTGACCAGGACCACACCCCTAAATGCATTGAAGCAACTGCCATGTGATTGGTTGATTAGATAATTGCATTATTGAGAAATTGAACAGGTGTTCCTAATAATCCTTGGGGTGAGTGTAGCTACCTAACGTTAAGTAGCATAACTAACGTTACACTGGCTTAGCTATGACAGTGTAACTTTGGTGTCGACTGTTATAACGTTACTGTTAGTGAGCCAGGGTTGAGACGATAAAAAAATCAATAGGCCTATCGGCAGTTGAAAGCTGTTTTGTTTAATTTCGCCAAATCTAACTTTAGGTTAAAAAGTTTAGGGGATCTATTTTTATACCTAGCTTTACCCTCTGCCAAAACTTTGTTCTTATGTTCACCGTGAACTCTACCTGCTCCGTTTTTTCACGTTTGGTTTGTTGTTATATGCTCTACATATGTTTACCTATGTCTTTATGTTGTATCTGTATGTGTTATACAATATATGTTGTGTGTGTGTGTGTGTGTGTTATATTATCTCGTGTCTGCAATGCAGTTGTGAGAAGGTGTTTGAGTGTATGTTACTCAGTTTATCTGTAAACAATACATCAGAGCCAACAGTGCTTTCATCGTGGAACCTCTTACATGCAAAACACCTGTATGTTATGAATCTTACAAATTCACCTTCATCACAGTGCAACTGATAGTAACGGCAAACGTGTATCAATGAAGCTATTTATAGCTTTGCCTCATATTGAGTTTGATTCGGTTACGAGCTAGTAAAATATTTTAAACTTTACCAGTATCGATATTAGGGATGTGCACGAATATTCGAATTTTAGAATATTCGATCTGTAATTATTATTCTAAAAAAATAAAATACTATTCGAATTTTACTACGTTGCTTTGCTGGCCGTAAATGCAGTGAATCCATGATAAATCCCAAGCACTAACTCGCAGTTATAATTAAACGCACTGGGTGCCGCTGTGGAGTGTGTTAACAAGTTGTGTGTATTTGATCACATAATGTTGTCGTCTGCCTCGCGAAGTTTGGAATTACTTGAAAATGATCTTACTAAATGGAATTACTTTTGATCAAATTAATTAATCAATCTGAGTTATACAATGACATCAACCACAATGAGAAATCACATGAAATCCAAACAGTCGACTGAGGAAAGGCAGCTGTCCAACACTGCATCACGACTGCAGGCAAGCGCAGCTGGACCCCGCGTGATCCGAAATGATAATTTATCTTATAGCAAAATGATTTTGAGACACATACTTCCTTTAAGTTTCGTTGAGGGAGACAGGTTTAAGAACAGAAAACACAAAGTGCTGTTAGAAACTCAGAACACCGATATCTTTGTGTCTCTGAAGCGTCTGCCAGCAAAGCGCCTTTTCTCACTCGAGCATACATTACTGGCTGCGCCCCTGCATGTGGATATTATTGTTTCTCAACACAAACGTAAAACAATATAATCACGATAATCATATGCTGACTCGAGTGTGTGTACGTTCTGTACGATATCTGGCGCAATCTGCTTTATTAGGCGTTTTTTCCCGTTCGCGCTGCTTGAGCATTCTTTTATTAATCTTTTGTTTTTTATATTTTTTGTTTAGGCCTACTGTTTAATGTTTTCAACTAAAAGAAAACTATAACATATATTGTTAGCTTGTTGTGTATATTGCCTAATTGTAAGCTTATTCAGAAATGGTGACAAAAACGTAAAAAAAAAAAAAAACGTAAAAAGAAAACGTCTTTTTCGTTAAACGTCATTTAAATAAACGAATATTCGAATATTCGATTTTTATGAGCCCGAATATTCGAATGCAATATTTTTGAAAAATGCCCATCCCTAATCGATATGCGAGCTTGATAGTGTGTAATAACAGCCATGTTAATTGTTTATATTCATACTGATAAAGTTAGTTATTTTATTACTTGTGATTCTGACATGATGTCACTACATGCACTGCGCTCCTCTCTGCTCGGCGCTGGTAAACGCATCCAACTCTTCCAGCTGGCGAACGGCCTCCTTCCTTACAAAAAATTGGTTCTCTGCTGAAGTTTAGGAGTTTTAATAATGGAGAATTCCATAATTAAAACAACTATGTTATTTTTGAATAAAATGTTAAAACTAAACGATTTTATGTTATTGATATTTTGTGATGTAGATTTATAGGGTGAATTCAGTGTGATTTGGACACTTTTTGCCGATGAGATTAATTGGAATTGGAATTGGAATTGGATACTTTCAATTAACATCATCTTTAAACTCGGATTGTTTTTTTTTTTCATTCACTATAACATAATACAATTGTCTGATAATTAATCAGTCAAAGCACATCGACTAAACATTTCTTTGAACACAGAAACTCACCAGAGTTCGGAGAAGTAATGTTTCTCAATAAACATCCATGAGAATTCCCTTTGAAACCCGTGAACATACTTCAACAATTTTATATGAAAAGTTTAAACATCTTTCGTCAGAAAATCGTGTAACACTTGATCACCTCGTGCGTATCAGCTATAAACATTCTACTCTCAATATATACGTCTCAGTCAACCAGTTCCTATAGCGGCCCCTACAGGCAAACTACCGTACTGCATAACTAACAAAAGTGTAGAACCGTGTAAAACTCTAGGGGGTTACATCAGTTTTGAAAGTAGCTGTCTTACATATAGATCAATGAATGGAATGGGCCCACCACCCCTGGGGGATTTTATCAAAAAGAGAAACAGCGAGACTAGTACTAGGTCAATTGGCTTTATGCCCAGCTGCACTACTTCCTAAACTTCAGCCAGCTCCTTGTTTCCTGTCTGCCATTATTGGGCAAACTTGATTAATTCAGGTGTGTCTGATTATTGTTGCCATGACTACTGAGGTCAGGCACACCTGAATTAATCAATTTGTCCAATAATGGCAGACAGGAAACAAGGAGCTGGCTGAAGTTCAGGAAGTAGTGCAGCTGGGCATAAAGCCAATTACTTTTGGGGATTGTGAAGTACAATTTAGAAAGTCAGCTTTTGCACAAAACGTCCTAAAGGCTGCACAAATTGCAACAGTATGCCAATGGAAATTAGAGGTAGCCCCACTTTTGTTTCGTTTAAGAAAAAGCTTAAAAGATGTTTGAACATTAGGTAAGAACTACGCATAGGCACTTCAGATAGGTAGAATAATTTTTTTCATGACTCACAGGCAGTGGTTAAATTGTCTTTTATAGGGAGGGGGAGCCCTTATTTACGGTGAATGGTCATCATTCAAAATCGATTCGCACCGTAAAATGACTTAATGTGTAAGGTAGGGTTGAGTACTTATTTAAACAAAGAGAAATACTTTACAATTCGCTTCTTTTTTTTTTACCTTTAATGTTAACATACAGGCAACGGATTTCACCCTCGGAAAAATGTATGAAATTGAACATGTTTGAAAATATTGGTTGGCAAATATCTTTAAAACAAGAAAATTATGTTGATTTAAAAGAATCAGGGCCAACTTCTTTGGCAGGCACACCGACACGCAGGGCCGTACGGGGGTTTTTGTGAATAAAAGTTCCAAAAAATGATCTTGCTAGGGGGGTTTGGGGGCATCCAATGTATAAGCTTTCCTTCGATTCCTCCGTCCTCCTTTACTTTCCTTGCAGCCTTCACTCGCGTCCTACACGTAGTGATGGTCGATTTAGAATCACTGCTTCATGAAGCTTCGAAACATTTACGAATCTTTTGTTTCGAATCAGTGGTTCGGAGCGTGTATCAAACTGCCCAAGTCACGCGATTTCATAACTGTTTCGAACATTTCAATGTTCACCGCTGGGGGGCGATGTGAACCCATGAATCATGCTGATCATCGCTCCCCAGCGGCGAACAATTGAACAAGTGTCTATGGGGTTTACCTGATCTCTGATCAGTTTCATACATTTGTAGACGTTTTAAGTAGACATTAGTATAATTAAAAGTAATAATAGCAGTTAATAGTCTCTTAACAGACACAATTAATAGTTAGACACCAGCGTGTGGCGTTACGAACGCTTCGAAATGCTTCGTTTCTCCAAAGGAGATTTTTTGTTGTTGTTAATTTCCTGCTCGCGTTCGTCAATATAATTGCAGTGAACAATTACCAGTGAAAACTGGCAGTGAACAAAGCTTTAAAAAAAGATGTAAAAGTATCACACAATAAAAAGCGCCGACTGATCGTACCACAAATAATGCCAATGGTCTTTTTTAATATGACTAACGTTAGTGCTAAATGTTGAAAACGGTTTAAAGGTCTTTGCAAATTCATTATTCGTATAACATCAGAATCGGTATCGGTATAATTTACCACTGAGTGGTAAATTGTTATTTTTTTGTAAAACTGAATATTTCTCAGGGTGAGTTATTTTTTAAGACAGTGGGAAAACTTAATTATGCCACTAGATGGCGACAAGTGAGTGTCTTTTTGGTCAGTGCAAGTGACTGACTTTTTTGTTATGGCCTTTATGACATTTTATTCCAAGGATGCATTTATTTGATCAAAAATACTGTGAAACAGTAATATTGTAAAATGTTGTTACAACTTAAAATAACTTGTTTTTTCCTGTTTTAAAATATTTTAAAACGTAATTTATGCATGTGATGGCAAAACTTGGAAAACAATTACACCACTAGATGGCGACAAGTGAGTGTCTTTTGAGTGTTATCTACAGTTTTTTTTATATTTTATTTTTTTTAAATGCTTTTTGAAATTCTGAAACTACGGCTCTTTTTCTCAAAACTCAACACACAAAATTTCACACACTAATGCAAAAGCAAACACTTCATTCAAAACTATTTTAACTCTTCTAAAAATTGTGTTTTTGCATAGTAACTCTAACTCTGCACACAAACCGTTATACACACCAAACTACACATATGAGGGTCAAATCAAATGTAAAACACTACTATCTTGTGTGTTTTGCTTGTTCAGTGAGCAGTGGAGCACACAGGGGTTTGTCACGGCACTCACACGTACATGTATGTGCACAAATACATTGTATACACCGTATGTATGCACAATTGATTATCTTTACCGTTATTAAACAGAACCAAATCAACACAGAACACACTTGAGCTGTATAATGACACTATTGGCTTGTTAAAGCTGCTTTACAGCAGAATTTTAAACAATTTGTATTGTATCTCTCAGGTTACCCTGACTATATATGGCTCCGGGCCCATTAATTTTTCAAATAAGTTTAGACAGGGATTGGTGGGCCCTATTGCTAATTTTTAGTCATATTCTACATAACATGTACTTTCTCCCCTTTGATTTAACCATCATCATCGGCATATCTGTGATAGATTTATTAACAAAACCCATGGCCACATTAAGCTTTGCAGATAAAAATATGCTTGACGGAGAAAGTGTTAACAACAGCAGTATGAACTGATGTGATATCTATGGACTTTTAAGTTAAGCTAACCTAGCTAGTTATTTTTAGTGTTGGCGTTTTATTCAATTTTAATATCTGAATGTAATCTGCAAATGCGATGGACATCGGTTATGCTCATCCTCGGTAGCTCCTTTAAAGGCATCTTTTTAAAGTAATAGAAACACATACAAAAGACCTGAACCGGAAGCGGTGCAACCTATTTGACCTGAATACGGAAGTATGTTGCACAACCCCGTTGAGCCTGACGTCAGACCAAATCTTTCTAGTGGCTGCTCTGAGTTTTGTGATTCTTAGACATTTCACGCTGTTTTCACTGCCACGGTTTCCTGGTCTCTGAGCCTATTGTGTGAGAAAGGCGGATATTAGATTTGAGCAGTAGACCATGTGCAAAGAAGCCTGTCAGGACCCCAAGGGATGTGGTTTAGTGGTTTCAAGTACTTATTCTACTCACTTATAACAAATGTGACTGTAAATGTGATAGGCTTCGTTCTTTTGCATAGAGTCTACAGCTCAGATTATACTGTCTCTACTAGCTGCGATAGGATAGGACGTCTCGGTGGGACCATGGGTGGGACACAGAGAGGAGCTCTTTGTCTCGTGTTAAACGCCCTCCCCCGCAGACGGGCGAAGTTCTGTGCATTCTGCGGGGGATGGCGTGTAACGAGACAAAGAGCGTCTCTGCGTCACACCGAGACGTCCTATCCAAACTAGTAGAGACAGTCTTCCTTTGCATATGGTCTAGAGAGAGCTCAGATTATACTACGGTAAACCTAAACATAACTGCTGATTTGAAAATATTATGGTTTTTATGGGTTTACAGGTACACATCACCATGATTTACAGTCACATTTGACACAAGTGAGTGGAATAAGTGGTTTATCAACTTACCAGCACTGCGGCACATACCTGGGGGTCCTGGCAATAAATATCTCTCCTCGATTCTCTCAGTTCGTGCTTGCTTCGGCAGCACATATACTAAAATTGGAACGATACAGAGAAGATTAGCATGGCCCCTGCGCAAGGATGACACGCAAATTCGTGAAGCGTTCCTCATTTTTATTAATTATTAGTTATTAATGATGAAATTACTGTAATAATTCATATTTTACACTGTACCAAGTGACAAAAACAGTGTTTAAGCGTGCAGTACGCAGCCTTAACGCTAGAGCGCAGCATCGCACTGCAGTCTGGCGCTAGAGCGGCTCACTGGAATTTATTGAGTTTACATCTTTAACAGAACAGAAACATTTAGTTTCCAAGCAAAAAAATGTTTTAAGTATATGTAATGATTGCATTTACCATCCCAATGTTTCCTCAGCCGATTTAATCAACCGTATCTTAATCTGACAGTTAATGATCATTCGGAATCTTCGGTTCCTTTTAACTTACTCAAACTAGCAGACATCGACACGAATCTATCAAATATGTTTATATAGACTAACGCTAATGTATAAAGTAACTGAAATTCACTTACCATGCATATGTGTTGTTTTCGCTGGCTTGGCTGACAAATTTGCGTTGTTTTTCTTGGCTTATTGTTTTTCTTTAGTACCTGAAAACACAGAGCGAAAAAGAGAATTATACACTAAAGTGTATTTTAATTTTCACTCGCCACAAATCAAAACTCAACTAACGGTCTTACTAAATAAATGTCTTTACATAAATGAATTTCTTGCTTCGTAATTGCAGGACTAAAACTTTCTCCTTTCGAGCATCATCTGACAGATCAAACTGTAAAGAAACATCATATAAAAGTCGATGTTCAAAACAAAATTATGCTAGAGTTGAGACTGAAAGCTTGTCTAACTTGTGTATCGCTAAACTAAACTGAAGTAGTTATAGCTGTGAATATGGCTTGATATCATATTTGTCAATTGTATTTCTCTAAACGTCAGTTTATGACTATTTTCTGTATCGAGTGAAAATTTCTGAGACTTCATTAAAAAAAATGTAATTGCCATGCAGTGCTTGTCAGCTTTTTTTCTGTTCGATCAATTATTATTTATGAACAATTACTACTTATTTTAATATATACTTTAAAAAAAAGTAATATAAACACCATCGATCTCATGTGTATTTTATATGTGGCAAATTTAGGAGAATCAGAGGTGTGTTTGGACCAAATACTTCATTTGTACTTTCATTTTGTACATCATTTGTACTGCCTCTACAAAAAGGGCAATAGTAAGAAAGGCAGGGAAGGAAAGAGGGAAAGAGAATGAGATGCCATGTATATAAAGCACAGGAAGACTTAATAAAACATTCTGACATTATCATATGAAAAAAGAATGCAACCAATGTTTTAGAAGTAGCCTGTCTCCTGTCAGTCTCGCATTAGAGCGTCTCACTGGCTCACAGCAGCTTTCACACCTTCAGCTTGGGTTCAAAGAAGTAACCGGAAGAGATGGTCTGCATCCAGGCAAAGAAAATGTTGCAAGTTTTCGCAATGATCGCATTTACCATCCCGATGTTTCTTCAGCCGATTTAAGCATCGTTAAAGATAACTCTGAATCTTCTTTAGTACTTAAAGACTAATAAAACATTCTTGACATTGTCATACTTCTAAGATCTTAAAAGAATGAACCAAGAACCAATGTTTTAGAAGAAAGGCCGTAACCATGTCTTGAACATTGGTAACATTGGGTAACAATTCAAAATTCATAAAAAATATACATTATATGCATATATAGTTTTGAGTTGAAAATTATTTGTAAAACTATCTAGTAGCATCTTTCCCACAAGCTACGCTCATGATTTAAAATATTTGCAAATAATATTTATGTTTTAAGACATGCATACATTCACATTTGTATGTCCTATGTCAAAAACACAAATGTGTCTGGTCTCGTCACTTAATTATTGATTACATGAATCATGAAAATGCATATTTTCAATTCAAAACAACAAAATTTGTATGAAAAACCCCACCAAAAAACCATTCCATTACTGGATATACAAATAGAGTGATGCGTAAAGGAGTGCAGCAGAGCAGTATCAAGAATATCAATATCAAATGTTGAGGGGGGAGGGGGAGGGGGAGGGGGAGGGGGAGGGGGGGGGGATTTGGCCATTTCTAATTGTTGGGGGATGGACTTGTGTTGTGGCCCCACTGTTTGAAATGTTGACCAGTTTGATTTCAGCATCCTGTTATAATTCAGAGAGCAGCATTGTTGCGCATTGTGTTGTTCACTGGCCCACAGTGATTTCCTTGGAGGAAAGTAAGTGAGAGTAGTATGAGAGGAGGAGACGGTTCCCGGGAGAGCCTGGAGAGAAAAGCCACTTTTCCATTGTCGGGCCAAACCATTGTCTTTGTTTAAGCGTTCCATGGTTTCATTTTCCACTGTGGGGATGATAAAGGAGCTCTACGAAGTGGAATAGTTTCATTATTACGAAATGTAATACAAATAAGTCAGTCGTTGCCTTGGTAACGCAAGAGTTTACAGACGCTATGAGATGTAAATGGCAACCACTTTATGGAAGATGATCAGATATTTCTTTTAATTCTATTAATTTGTGTTTACGCCGCTCAAATGGTTCTCCGCAAGGCCCCCAATCCACCTGTCGGCAGCGGCCTCCGAAGCTTAAATGGATAGTTCACCTAAAAATTAAAATTCTGTCATCATTTACTCATGTCGTTCCCAACCCATAAGACTTTTGTTCATCTTCGGAACACAAATGAAGATCTTATTGATTAAATCTGAGAGATTTAAGCTGTCCCTCCATTGACAGCTACGCAACAACAACTTTACGCTTCAAAAAGTTCATAAAGAGATCGTAAAACTAATCCATATAAATCGAGCGGTTTAGTCCAAATTTTCTAAAGAGACACGATCATTTATATGATGAACAGATTGAATTTAGGCTTTTATTCACATTTCAACATGGATCAGCGAACAGAAACAGAAACTCAACCGAACCTGTGTTAACACGAGAATGAATCTCATTGGTTCTCACACATCAAGCGAACATACTTGAGCTTCCGTTTACCACAACTGATGTGTGAGTTGATGAATGTGTATGTGAATAAAAGCCTAAATTCAATCTGTTCATCATATAAAGCGATCTTTTCTCTTCAAAAAATGTTTTACTACACCGCTTGATTCATATGGATTAGTTTTACGAACTTTTTAAAGCGTCAAAGGGGTAGTAGCTTAGCTGTCAACGGAGGGACAGAAAGCTCTCAGGTTTCATCAAAAAGATCTTCATTCGTGTTCCGAAGATGAACGAAATTCTTACGGGTTTGGAACGACATGAGTAATTTATGACAGAAACTATCAGGTAAGATTTCTAAACAAATGTCTAAAATAATTGTTGTTTTTTTACTTTGTCTTTTACAGTTCCTCCATGTGCATCGCTGGCTGTGCTCCCTCCTCCATCGGCTGTGGCTGATGCAGCCCTTAAACAGGTGCCAAGGGTCACGGCCTGGAGAAGATGGAAGAGAGCTGAAGAGGACAAAAAGGTCCTGATGCACAACAAAGCCGTTGTGCAGATCCAAAAGGATATCCCTGCAGATTGATACTGCAGTTTGGACACAGTTTCTTCTAAGGAAAAAGTTTCTGTGCCACTTCAGCTGGAAAGTAAAATGTTGTTGTTGTTAAAAAAAACATTACACTACTGGATATTACCATTAAGAAAATGTTTTAAAGTACACAACTTCCTTACTTGAGTGAAAGTACAGATACTACTGGTCAAATATTACTCCGTTACAAGTAAAAGTTGTAAGGACCGATTTTTACTCAAGTAAAAGTACTTAAGTATCAAAAGCAAAAAGTACATGTCAATGCATTGTTTTATTATTGTTGCATTGTTGTATGTAATACTTACAGTACCTTATGCCTCTGAATCTATGCCTGCCTACCTACCCTCATATCAATATCAAATTTATTTCTAGAACACCGTTCCAGTAGCGTGGGATTGAATAAGTGCACTCAACAATGTCCACAATGGTTCCCTCAAATAGTGCCCTATTTAAAGTTTTTTGGCTTTTAGTATGAATGTGTTAGCCTTACTGTTATCTATAAGCTAGTGTGCTCCAAAACAATGACAAAATTTGCATTTAGAAGACCAAACCCAATGTTGAAAATGAAAATCAGGTTGATGTCAGAATCCAACATCAGATTGATGTGAATCTCCAACGTTGGACAGACGTTGTATTGTTGTTGAAAATCAAAATCGGTTTGACGTCAGAACCCGACGTTAGATTGACGTCCACCCCGACTTTCATTTCCAACCAAAATCCGACGTCAATCCGACTCTCATTTCCAACCAAGATGCAACCAAAATCATACCCTGACTGACGTTGCTACTTTCAACTCAAGGACCTTGACAGAAATGTAGTGGAGTAAAAAGTATGATATTTGTCTTTCAAACGTAGTGAATTTAAAGTAAAAGGTTTCCAGAAAAAAATAATACTCAAGTAAAGTACAGATACTCAAAAAGTGTACTCAAGAACAGTACTCAAGTAAATGTACTTTGTTACTGTCCACCTCTGCATGCATGTTACATTATGAGGGTGAAACTGTGGAACTTTGACCGGCAGACCAACGGGCTCTTGCTCCCAGTAAATAAATGTCTTTATAATTTTGTTGTCTTAAAGGGGACATATCATGAAAATCTGACTTTTAAGTGCTATAATCGGGTCCCCGGTGCATCTACCAACCCAGAAAACGTGAAAAGAGACAACCCAGTAACTTTGTTTTGGTAAGCCTTTCTCTGCAAGCATGTCAAAAAAAAAAACCGATCAGATTTCGCTTCCCTTCTGATGTAGGAAGGGGATCTTATTATAATAATTACCGCCCCTTAATCTGCACATTTCCACCCAAGGCGCCGCGCAAGCGACAACGGGAAGGGTGTAACTGGAGCCTGGAGATCTCCAAATGGGGGTGGGAGCTCCAAAATAGGGCGTGGCTTCCTCTCATCGCGGGAGGTAAACTCCAGTCCGAATGTCACTGGCCATGAGCTCTGTGACAATTGGCTGAAGCTAGAGCCAATGGTGAAAGTCTCTGCGTGTGGAGACCCCGCCCCATTTTGGAGGTTCTGCCCACTTTTCGAGTTCACGCCCCATTTTGGAGATTTCCGGTTGCAGTTATACCTACTTGGGCTGCGTTCCAGTCCACTTTTAGACACGCACTTGCAAACTTCCCTAAACACTTCCCCTCGGGGGATTCTCTGCCGCCATTTTAAAGTGCGTTCCACTTCGTGAAGTGGACGAGGAAAGTTTATATGGACAGACCCTCGCTCCCTTGATTTTGACCGAGGGAGCGAGTCTACTTCATATGTACACTTCAGGCAGCTCCATATACCACAATGCAACGCGATTGTGACGTCGCCGCCATAGACAGTAAAAGAAATGGACACAGCGACCCCATAGACTTCAACAGAGAAAAGTGAAGTCAATTAGAAGCACTCATGAGCGACTGCGCAGGCTCAAACTGAGCTTGACGACGTAGATGTGACGTGAGCAACCTGTCTGACAGTTGTAAGTCTTCTAGTAGCTGTGCCAAGAGGAATCTGAATCATTCCCTTCCGAATCTTGCAGAGACGGAGAGCGTGAGTAGGAGCTGTCCATGAGCTAGAAGCAGGATCAACTTTATGACTCTCTATGGGCTCCTCCCTTGACTTTATGCCTCCGCGTCCCCCCGATTGCCTGCGAGCTTCTCCTCCTGTCTATACGGTCATTTCTCTACTGTGCGACAGAGAGTCGCGTGGTTATGACGCAATCGTTAGCCTATTTTTACAAAAACGGCTTCTATGGGCCATAACGTAAGATACAAGGTAATGGAGCCTTTTATACATTGTCGTGTTTCTTTAGAAATAAATAATGGACAAATGGAGTCTTTAAACGCCTCAGATGTGACAGTGAGTAACTTTAAAGTGACGCCAAAATGAATGGGAGTTAATGGAATGCTAACACCAGGTGATGGCTTGCTAACCAATGGCTGCCCCCATGGGAGGTACGCTGTTCGGGGTGCTGGATTACCCCCTTGGTCGCCGCAGATCTCGTCTAATCACCACCACCACAAACAACTATATTAATTAGGGATGTCCAGATCCGATCACGTGATCGGAAATCGGGCCCGATCACGTGGTTTCAGACTCGATCGGAATCGGACGTTACCTCCCGATCAGGACTCGGACATATATATGTATATTATATTTTCATTATTTTTTAACACATCTATAGTTATGAGGTGGCACAGAGTTAGACCCTTTTGACTCCACACAGAAACAGCAACGCGTGCGGCATGACATCACTTTGTTGCAGAGACGCTATTGGTTAAATGCCGGCAAAGTAGAACACGGAAGCAGCTTGAAGCGTATATGTCTGCGGTCTGGAGGTATTATAAAGTTGATGACAACAACATTGCCATAGCAAACTGTGAGATATGTAAACTTTGGATTGCAAGAGGTGGAAAGGAAAAGGCTACATTTAACACAACAAACCTGATACGGCACCTCAAAAATAAACACCCGACACAATACAGCGAGTTTACCCAGGCAACCCAGCCGAAGACGAGTCAGCTCACGCTGCAGGAGAGTTTGAAGAGGAGAGAAAAAATGCCCCGTGACTGCGTGCGAAGGACATCACAGCCAAGATAGCACAAGAGTTAGGAGTGCAGTTCCTAAAAGCACATTACTGGTTTTGCAAACACTGTGGCACTTTTATTTATTTTTCATTTGTTTACATGTCTGCCAGGTATTTTAAGTTGAGGTGCTATTTGTTTTTATATTAGACTTTTAAAAAATATATATTTACTGTTGCACTAAAGTCCAAAAGTGAAGAATTTATGGTATTTATTACTTGATTGTTCAAGCTAACTCACAGAAGTGCTCTGAATGTTAACAGAGTTCTTGAATGTTAAAATAAGGTGAATTAAATTAAAAAATGAGGAACATCCTGGATCTTTTTATGTATTATAGAAGTATCGGATCGGGACTCGGTATCGGTAGATACTCAAAATCAAATGACTCGGACTCGAGGGCAAAAAAAACCTGATTGGGACAACCCTAATATTAATTATACACTCACCTAAAGGATTATTAGGAACACCTGTTAAATTTCTCATTAATGCAATTATCTAATCAACCAATCACATGGCAGTTGCTTCAATGCATTTAGGGGTGTGGTCCTGGTCAAGACAATCTCCTGAACTCCAAACTGAATGTCAGAATGGGAAAGAAAGGTGATTTAAGCAATTTTGAGCGTGGCATGGTTGTTGGTGCCAGACGGGCCGGTCTGAGTATTTCACAATCTGCTCAGTTACTGGGATTTTCACACACAACCATTTCTAGGGTTTACAAAGAATGGTGTGAAAAGGGAAAAACATCCAGTATGCGGCAGTCCTGTGGGCGGAAATGCCTTGTTGATGCTAGAGGTCAGAGGAGAATGGGCCGACTGATTCAAGCTGATAGAAGAGCAACTTTGACTGACATAACCACTCGTTACAACCGAGGTATGCAGCAAAGCATTTGTGAAGCCACAACACGCACAACCTTGAGGCGGATGGGCTACAACAGCAGAAGACCCCACCGGGTACCACTCATCTCCACTACAAATAGGAAAAAGAGGCTACAATTTGCAAGAGCTCACCAAAATTGGACATTTGAAGACTGGAAAAATGTTGCCTGGTCTGACGAGTCTCGATTTCTGTTGAGACATTCAGATGGTAGAGTCAGAATTTGGCGTAAACAGAATGAGAACATGGATCCATCATGCCTTGTTACCACTGTGCAGGCTGGTGGTGGTGGTGTAATGGTGTGGGGGATGTTTTCTTGGCACACTTTAGGCCCCTTAGTGCCAATTGGGCATCGTTTAAATGCCACGGCCTACCTGAGCATTGTTTCTGACCATGTCCATCCCTTTATGGCCACCATGTACCCATCCTCTGATGGCTACTTCCAGCAGGATAATGCACCATGTCACAAAGCTCGAATCATTTCAAATTGGTTTCTTGAACATGACAATGAGTTCACTGTACTAAAATGGCCCCCACAGTCATCAGATCTCAACCCAATAGAGCATCTTTGGGATGTGGTGGAACGGGAGCTTCGTGCCCTGGATGTGCATCCCACAAATCTCCATCAACTGCAAGATGCTATCCTATCAATATGGGCCAACATTTCTAAAGAATGCTTTCAGCACCTTGTTGAATCAATGCCACGTAGAATTAAGGCAGTTCTGAAGGCGAAAGGGGGTCAAACACAGTGTTAGTATGGTGTTCCTAATAATCCTTTAGGTGAGTGTATATTTTTTAATTTAAAACAGCCCAAACACACTTATATACATTTGGATGCAATCAACTCCATAGCTGATTCCAAGTGATCAAGGGCTTAGGATGTTCCTATTCAGCCCATTGCAGTTTCCGCCAGTAGTGGACACTCGTGCAACGTAAGCAATGACGTACATCCCAGTGAACGAGACGGAGGGAAGATAGCGAGTGAAGGGCGTGACAATTTTGGACTGGAACACAGCCACAGAGACAACAGTGTAACCAGTTCTAACGCAATGACAAAAGTCCGAGCAAAGAATGCAAACTGTTGTGTCGTTGGCTGCACAGACGAGCACAGAACACTATTTGACCAAAAAAATGTCACAGCTGTCTTATAAAGACCTCAGGGAACAGTCAAGTTAAACATGATGGTACATGCAAGTCGATCAGATAAATCAATGTAACTCCACAACCACTACATAAATGCATCCAATAACCATTCAATAAAAATAATTGCATCCACAAAGCAATAATTGTTGGAGATTTTAACATGCACGTAGATAACACAAATGATGCGTTAGGGGCTGCGTTTACAAATTTATTAAACTCCTTTGAGGTCAAGCAAAACGTCATTGGTCCCACTCATTGTCTAAATCATACACTAGATTTAATTATATCATATGGAACCAATCCAACCGATATAGATATTATACCGCAAAGTGATGATGTCACTGATCATTACATGGTAACTTGCATACTACGTACTGCTGAAATTTGTCATGTTGCGCCACGTTATCGACCAGGCAGAACAATCCTTCCAACCACTATAGATAGATTCTCAAATCTATCTGACCTGATCTATCTCAGCAAACAAACAGATGAACTAGAGGAAATGACTAGCAGTTTGAGCACCATTTTCTCTAGTACATTAGAAATTGTTGCACCAATTAGATTAAAAAAGGTTAGAGAGAAAACTAAAGCACCATGGTACAACAGTAAGAGAGAAACTCGTAACTTAGAGCGTAAATGGAAACAAGCTAATTTAGAGGTCTTTAGAATCGCATGGAAAGACAGTATGTCACGTTATAAAAAGGCTCTAAAAGCAGCATCTTTTAGTTGAGCATCTCCGCAAACTAATAGAAAATAACCAAAGTAATCCAAAGGTTTTTATTTAACACCGTGGCTAGACTAACAAATTAACAGACATCACCAGAACAAATTATTCCGTTACAGGAGTAGTAATGATTTTATGAATTTCTTCACTGAGAAAATAGAAAGCATCAGAAACACAATTGTAAATGTACAATCTTTTATGGTGTCTTATGATTCAGCCTCAATTATCGCCCCTCAAGAACAACTACTGTTAAGTTCGCCATCATAACATAAAGGGTAGAAAACCGGCTAAAACATGACGGAGGAATAAACTCACGGAGCCATCGGGTTTCGTTTGACTGTCGTGCACACTCACACAGGAGCATGCAGTCATTTATTAAATTGCAACACCTGAAAAACATTATGAACGAACCACACCCCTTAGACTCACACCCCCTTAGTCAACAGTCATAATAAGAGCACATTCAAGGTCACCAATGTTCAACACCCCCACTTGCTCTTAGGCTGAATAACATACATTTATCATGTACATTTACATCACACCAAAAATAAAACACACAAATCTATCAAGCTTGACTTTGGTTACAGGTTTGGTCAGAATATCTGCAACCATGACTGCTGTAGGACAATATTCAATAGTTATCTTTCCATCTTCAAGTGCAGATCGAACAAAATGATACTTAATGTCAACATGTTTACACCTTTGACGGCATATGGGGTTTTTTGACAAAGCAATTGCCCCTTGATTGTCCTCATAAATTGTCACTGGTGTGTAAACACATTCATTGTCCATTTTGTTTAATAACTGGACAAGATATAGGCTTTCCTGTGCAGTAGCTGCCAAAGCCATATACTCCGCCTCACATGTGGAAAGAGCAACTGTGGATTGTTTCTTAGATCTCCAAGAAATAACAGGACCAGTGGCAGACAAACTAAAACAGTAACCAGTTGTACTTCTTCTATCATTTTGGTCTGCTGCCCAATCAGCATCACTAAATGCAAAGAGATTAAGATTTACATAATTTCTCCTATAAGACAATTCCTTGTTCACAGTTCCCTTTAAATATCGCAATACATGCTTAGCTGCTACCCAGTGTTGGTTCTTTGGTTCAGAAAAGTGTTGTGACAGCTTACTGACAATGAAACCTAGATCTGGTCTAGTACAAGTCATTAGATAGATCAAGCTACCAACCACTTCTCGATACCGCTTTGGATCAACACGTTCACCTTCATTATCAAATTGCATTCTGTTTTCGCATGGAGTTGACCTTGGTTTACAATTAATCATATCAAACCTCTCCAAAATCTTAATAATGAACCTTTTCTGGTTCATTTTTATCTCACCATCTCCTTGTGCAAAATCAATACCCAGGAAATGTGTAAGTTTACCAAGATCTTTCATTTTAAATCTTTCCTCCAACATTCTTTTCACATTTCTGAGTATCTGACTATCACTTGCTGCAATAAGAAGATCATCAACCCAGACTATCAGTATGATTCTTTCTCTCACCTCCAATTTGTTTATTGTAAACACAATGATCAGCAGGATTTTGAATAAAATCATTTTGAATCAGAAAATCATCTAGCATTTTATTCCAATTCCGCCCTGACTGTTTCAGACCATAGAGTGATTTGTTAAGTCTACAGACAAGCCTCTCACTTGTTTCTGACTTGACCTCAAACCCTTCTGGCTGTTCCATATAGAATTCAGTATCAATAGGAGCGTGCAAATATGCAGTCTTTACATCCATTTGATGCAGTTCTAAACCATATTGAGCTGCAATTTGCATTAAACTACGTATTGATGTCATGTCAGCAGTTGGAGAAAAAGTTTCATTATAATCAATGCCTGCAACTTGACTATACCCCTTCGCCACATACCGAGCTTTGTATGTTGTCCCAACTGGGTTTTCCTTCAATGTGTAGACCCATCTGCCTCCCACTATATTTTTACCTTCAGGTAGTGTTGTAAGGGTAAACGTATCATTCTCCTTAAGAGAGTTAATCTCCTCCTGCATGGCCTTACTCCACAATTCTGACTCTGGTGAACTTATAGCCTCCTTTAGAGTGTGGGGTACATCACATGCAACTCTATAACAATAATCAATACTGGCTAGTGCATGGTCATCATCACATTTTATTCCACACTCATAATCCCTCAAATACTGTGGAGGCCTCTTCTCTCTCTGTGGATAACGCCTGCTCTCAACACTTTCCCTTTCACATGTGTTGGGGCTTGGGTCACACGTTTCAGATCTTATGTCCTGGGGATTTATTAATTCTATTTTCTCAGGTTTTGGTAGGTGAGTTTCGGCGCTCTCCCTACGCACATCATCTTCACACGTTAACTGATCTGTCTGAGTGTGGCATTCTGTCCCACTCTTTGTGATAAACTCCACCAACCTACTTTTGTTCACTTTTCCTGAGTCTGGATAGAAAACTAGATATGCAGGGCTATTCTTGTCATAACCAATGAAAATCCCTTTTTCACATCGAGAGTCTAACTTTTTCTTGTTCTGTTTGTATGCATAGCACTCTGACCCAAATATTCTCATTCTTGAAAGATCAGGCTTCTTTCCAGTCAGCATATAGTATGGGGTCTGTTCTACACGTCTGTTATAACATCTGTTGCGAATAACAGCTGCAGTCTGGATTGCGTACGCCCATAACATTTTTGGTAAACTACTCTCGATTAACATACACCTTGCCATATCAAGCAAAGTTCTCCAGCTCCTCTCAGCTGTCCCATTCTGATGGGGTGAATAGGGAGCTGAGGTTTCGTGTCTAATTGCATTTTTACTGAGCAGGGACTGAAATTCCCTGGATGTAAAAACTCGGTGCCATTATCAGATCTCATACATTTAATTTTACCATAAGGTGAAACATCAGCAATGAACTTCTCTGTTCCTTTGACTGTATCACTCTTTGCTCTCAAAAAATATGTTAAGATTGCACCTGAATAGTCATCAGTAAATGCCAAGATATATTTGAAACCATCTTTTGCTACCGGCTCCATAGGTCCAGCTAAGTCTGTGTGCACAAGTCCAAGGGGAACTTTTGCTTTTTCATCTGCCTCCCTGTTCCTGCTCTGAGCAAATTTTCCCTGTATGCACACTTCACATTTTGAATTAGACATTTCAGTTCTACCTTTAATTTTCATCCCCTTTGTAACATTTTCCAGCTTCAACACATCCTCATAATTACAGTGACCAAGAATTTCATGCCATGTGTGGATATCGTAACATACATGACATTGATCAACATCATCTGTAACCGTGCTTAAATAGAACAGTCTATCATACACCTGAATGTCAAATGTTACACCGTTCTTATGAACAAGTCTGTTCTGACCTTCTTTGAAAATGACCGTCGCTCCCTGGGACGTCGCTGCCTTGACTGAGAAGATGTCCTGTGGAAAAGATGGAACGTACAATGCCCCCATCAGCATTGTTTCCACCACTTGACCATTTTTGTCTCTCAGGCGAACTTTGGCCGTACCTTTCCTCAAGGCGATACCGCTGGTCCTCTCTCCATCAGCCAGCTCTAGGATGTGCTTATGTGGCTCAAAACTTTCATCAAAATCCTTAAACTGTGTCATGTCCCGGATGATATGCGACGTGGCTCCTGTATCAACCATGAGACCTTTTTCCCTCACCTCGCTGGTCAGGACGGCATCCACTTGGCCCACCTTAAAAGCAAAGGTGTGGTCCTCCTCATCCATCACCTGCTTCACGTTGTCCCGCTTTCTCCACTTGCAATTCACATCCCTGTGCGTGGAACTTTTACAAAAAGTACACCACTGTCGCTGTTCTCTATGCTCACTCGTAGTAGAAATGCACTCCACAGCCTTATGTCCCTTCTGTCCGCAGTTGAAACAGGTCAATTTCATATTCCACCCGTCTCTTGCTTTCACCTTCATCACGCTGTCATCTTCTGAGCAAGCAGCACTAAACTTTTCTGTGCTCTCATAACTCCTCAGCTTTGTTTTGAACTCCGTGAAAGTTATCGTTTCATCACTTTGGGTTATGTGGATGGAAAATAGCTTAAAAGAGTCCGGTAGGCCCTTCAGAACCATTGCAATCAACAAGCCAAAGCCGTAATAGCGGTCTCTGCGCGAATGACATAATCTGTGACGCTCTCATTGACAGCTTTCTGAAGAGACGTAAGCTCTGTGTATAAGCTGATCACTCGTGGTTTCCCTTTACCAGCATAGTGTTCTCTCAGAATCTTTAGCGCCTTTCTTCCATCATCCGCTGCATCTCTCATCACAAGGGAAAGGCTTTTATCATCCAACAGCTGAATCAGTTCTGCATACGCGTCCTCATTTTTCTCCGCGTCTTCTTCTACACCGTCATCATCAGGTGGTTCGCTCAGTATGGTGCTCTTCAAACTGAGCAGACGCAGGTGCGCCAGAAACTTAGTTTCCCACAGTTCATACTTTTTCTCATCCCCGTCAAAACATAAACGGTTCCACCGGCTTCCAAACTCCTTCCTGGGCCCATAACCTGTTAAGTTCGCCATCATAACATAAAGGGTAGAAAACCGGCTAAAACATGACGGAGGAATAAACTCACGGAGCCATCGGGTTTCGTTTGACTGTCGTGCACACTCACACAGGAGCATGCAGTCATTTATTAAATTGCAACACCTGAAAAACATTATGAACGAACCACACCCCTTAGACTCACACCCCCTTAGTCAACAGTCATAATAAGAGCACATTCAAGGTCACCAATGTTCAACAACTACACTGCTTTACAACTATAGGACAGGAAGAGCTAAATAAACTTATCATTGCATCTAAACCAACAACATGTTTACTAGATCCAATACCCACTAAACTACTGAAAGAAGTGTTACCTGTAGTGGAAGAGCCTCTTCTCAATATTATTAACTCGTCTTTATTTTTAGGTCATGCTCCAAGAATATTCAAGCTGGCAGTAATAAAACCTCTCATTAAGAAACCACAAATAGATCCAAATAACCTAGCAAATTACAGACCCATTTCAAATCTTCCATTTATGTCTAAAATACTAGAAAAAGTTGTGTCCGCTGAATTGTGCTCTTTCTTGCAACAAAATGATATCTATGAAAAATTTCAGTCAGGATTCAGACCGCATCATAGCACAGAAACTGCACTAGTTAAAATTACAAATGATTTACTTTTAGCTTCTGACCAAGGCTGTATCTCAATACTAGTTATACTCGATCTTAGCGCTGCGTTCGACACTATAGATCATAAAATACTCTTGGATCGACTACAAAACTACACAGGTGTTCAGGGACAGGCATTAAGCTGGTTTAGATCGTGCTTATCAGACCCGTTACCATTTTGTCTGTTTAAATGGGGAAAAGGACTAAGATAACGTCAGTAGACTATGGAGTGCCGCAAGGATCGGTGTTAGGCCCTCTGCTATTCTCAATATATATGCTGCCACTTGGTAATATTATAAGAAAACATGGAATTAATTTCCACTGTTATGCTGATGACACTCAATTATATATTTCATCACGACCAGATGAAAACACTAACTTATCTAAATTGACAGAGTGTCTTAAAGATATAAAATGCTGGATGACGTGTAATTTCCTGCTATTAAATTCAGATAAAACGGAGGGATTACTTATTGGTCCAAAAAACTACCCACAAAACCTCTTACAATACAACTTTAATTTAGAAGGATGTCCTGTTACTTTATCCACTACAGTAAAAGACCTGGGTGTTATACTAGGCCGCAACTTGTCTTTCGAAAGTCATATTTCATATGTTACAAGAACAGCCTTTTTCCACCTTAGAAACATTGCTAAGCTACGTAACATGCTATCTGTTTCTGATGCAGAAAAGTTAGTTCATGCATTCATGACCTCGAAGCTACATTACTGTAATGCTTTATTAGCTGGTTGTCCTGCATCCTCAATAAACAAGCTAGACTTAGTGCAAAATGCAGCTGCTAGAGTTCTTACTAGGTCAAGAAAATATGATCATAATAACACCAATTTTATCATCTCTACACTGGTTACCTATTATTAAGTTCCGTATCAATTACAAAGTGTATTACTACTGACCTATATAGCCCTAAATGGTCTAGCTCCTGTGTATTTAATGGACCTTCTATCACCCTACAATCCATCGCGTTCTTTAAGATCACTAAATTCGAGGCTTCTGGTCATTCCTAGGATATTTAAGTCCACTAAAGGAGGGAGGTCGTTCTCACATTTAGCTCCTAAACTCTGGAATAGCCTTCCTGATATTGTTCGAGGGTCAGACACGCTGTCCCAGTTTAAAATTAGATTAAAGACGCATCTCTTTAGCCAAGCACTCACATTATGCTTACCTTTTATACTACTGTTGAATCAGATCGAATGCATTAATATTATGAACAGCAGCTATGCTAATTATTTCCCATCTGCTTTTCTGCTGTTATCGTCCCGAGGTAAATATAGCGTTCGTCAGCTCCAGTTTGTATCCAGCCTCTCACGGAGACTTCAGATGCCCCAACACCTGCGATGAGATGACTAAACGCCTGTGAAGAGACGACTCAACGCCGGCGATTTCAGACAGCAACATAAGTCGCCCCAGATCCGGGCCACATCTGGTACACATGGATTCCACACGGCCCAGGTGTGGGCCGGATCTGGGCCGACACTATGTTGCTGGTTATGCCGTAAATGAATACATAACTGTATTAATGTATTAATACATTAATACCTAACTGTATTTTTTCTATGTACATTTCTGAAATGCACTTTCTGTAAAGCTGCTTTGAAACAATATGTATTGTGAAAAGCGCTATACAAATAAATTTGAATTGAATTGAATTCAGAAACGTCCAGGTGCGTCTAAAAGATGCAACCTCTTCCTGAGTCGGGCTGTTTACACCTGGCGACTTCATGCGTTTTCTGTGATCGGATCGTGAAAAGACCAGGTGTAACGTTAAATGCCCTCCGAAACGCATTCGAGACGGATTTGAATCCGATCACTCAAACCACTTCAGGAGGTGGTCTGGGCCGCATTCCAGACAAAACTGGACAAGTGTAAATGCATCTGGTTGTTGAAACCACATATGTAAAAATTGTACTCCTCCCAAAAATGCAAAAAAAAAAATAAAAAAAAATAAACGTGTGAGAGCGTGTTATAGGTCATGCTATAGTCAGATATGACGCTACTGCGACACGCATCACCTCAGATGAGCAGCTCGAGCGTCTATTCATCAAGCCAACGCGCCACAAACTATCGCAAATCAAAGTGACAAATGTGATTTGTCACTTTGATTTGCGATAGTTAAATTGATCAATTTGTTTTAGACTGATAAAACAAATCGCAGTCAGACGCTTAACACAATCATCTTCATTAAAAGTAAAGAAATGAAATGATCTTACCAGTATTGCTGTCTTTGATTTTGAAATTAGCTGATGATCAATAAAATGCAGCAATATTGCTTTCGGTGACGTGCACTCCATTATATCTGCAGCGGGAACTGAAGATCGGATTTATATCCGTTTTGCAAAAACACATTGGAATCGTTTTGATAAATCAGATAGCTGTCCGATCTGAGAAAACGCATGAAGTGGTCAGGTGTAAACAGCCCATATCCGGAAGGCTGCACTCTGTTACTGGTTATTTCTGAGATTTTGGATGAGCGAGAATCGCGTGTTTTGTTAATGCCAGTACCAGAAGCTCAGCACATTTGCATTTAAAGGGACACACACAAATATTGTGCGTTTTCATTCACACCCAAGAGAGGCAATTTTGACAAGCTGCTACTGTATAATAAATGATCTGGAGGGTATTTTGAGCCTAGATTTCACAGAAACATTCTGGGGACACCATAGATTTACATTACATCTTGTGGAAAGGGCCATAATATGTCACCTTTAAATTATCTTTTGGTTGATTAATTTTGTTATACTGTCTGTTTTTAAATAGTTTCTACATACATTTTCTGTTAAAATTTTATTTTAATATTTGTATGTACTATTTTGTTTACATTTATATATTTTTTTACTTTTATATTTTGTCTCTAGTTTGAACTATTTAATAAATAAAACTGTAAAAACAAACTGTTTGACTTAAAGATGTTTAAGTCTGTAGATTTGCTAGAAAATGAATTTAACTTACTGCATACCTTTATAACCGAGTCTATCAACAAAAAAATATATAACAATTTATTTAAAAAAATAGGAACAAAATGCTAATGAATAAATATAAAAATATGAGCAATAGAAATAAAAGAAATGGGTAAGACAATTTACATGAACTTTATGAGAGCAAATAAATGTTCTAGATAAAGAACAATCATTTAGGACTGTTTCATGGCCTTTGTGATGGTAAATAATTCTTCTCAAATAAAGAATATTTATTTAGGACTATATGATCTATATTAAAACAAATAAATGTTCCTTAAAGGGATAGTTCACTCAAAAAATTGAATTAGCCCATAGTCATCCTAGGTGTATATGACATTCTTCTTTCAGACGAATACAATTGGAGTTATATTAAAAAAATGTCCTGGCTCTTATAATGGCAGTGAATGGCCGTTTCTGTTTTGAAGTCCATAAAAGTGCATCTATCCATCATAAAAGTGCTCCACATGGCTCCAGGGGGGTTAACGTGGCTCTCAAAGAAGCTACTTAACAGACAAAAAAAAGTGTCCGCTGATTGACAGCTAAATCCAGGGCCGGAGTGGGACTCATTTTCAGCCCTGGAGTTTCATGCCTTAGACCGGCCCACTTTAGTTCCCGTCTGACTATATTAAAATAACGTAATTGAAACCTCAGCATGTAAGTCTGCAATAGTGCAGTGTTCTGTACAGCCTTGTTATTCATTGTATTTTAAAAATATATAAATTTCTATTCAGTGCAATAGCCGCGTATACAGGGTTTTATAAATACAGAGGTCCGAAAAGTGATCTTGGGGGTTCGTGGGCATATGCCCACCCAGACAAGTGAAGTAATACAAACAGTGAAAAGTCCCAGTGCTGATACTGGGGAAATATAAACAAATTCGAGGTATACACATATGTATACAATAACAATGCCAATATATTATATAGGTGCTTGCGTTGTTAAATTGAGCTTATTTTTACACTGATGATCATCATTGGCAAAGAACATTTGTATGTCTATGTTAAATAGGAATCTATTGTAATAAAGTTATTCTCAATCTGGGCACAGTATGCAATAGGCTATTCCTCTGCTCCCATTTCTCATCTCCATCTTCTCTCATTCTTCTTTTCTCTTTATCTTTAGGTTACCTGTAAATCTCCCCTTCCCGAAGCTGAGTTTTGATTGATACAGTCTTTACAAACTGATTATTTCGTTCGGTCGTTTAAAACTTATTTCGTAATTAAAACAGCTGTTTACGTAGTTTAGCCACTTGCATCTTATCTCGTGAAACGTCGGGTTGGGATTCGCGCGCGGCCGCGGCTCGCGCTTCTGTGTGTGAACATAAATCCCGCTTGCTTTGATCGGTCATCTGAAACATTTTCCCATTGCCGACAAGCGGTGTTTTAATACTGAAGCAGCTCAGATTATGAGGTCGGTTATCCTCGCGATATGCAAATCATTGCAGCACCAAATTAGAGTTAATATTAGGCAATTATTTCACAACGTTCATTATACACTCTGAAAAATATACACTCAGAAAGCTGTGACTGGAGCCTATGTAAAGCATTCAACCCAGTGCCATGACAACACCGGCCCTCCTGGCCAATAAAACAGACCGGCCCACCGGGAATTCTCCCGGTGCTCCCGATTAGCCAATCCGGGCCTGGCTAAATCTAGGTCTGTCCCCTCAGTGCATGGCAGTTCCCCAGCCTCAGTATGGTCTGGTAGACTTGTAGAATGGCAGCCCAGCAGTTTATTGAAATGCCAGTCTGTCAATTAATTTATGGCAGCAGCAGCAGAGCCGATCCTGACCTCCCTGGGCCCTAAGCAAAAATCTGTTAAAGGGCCCTCCTACCTGACCCATGAGCCATGTAAACCATTTGCCATTGCCACACAGTCACACCTGACACCCCAGTTCTCCCACTACAATCCTCCCTCTTTTAGTTAGTACTAATGAAAAAATCCTGATATCAGAAACAGACATATTTTATATTAATATCAATAATTCACATTTTAAATAGTAACATTTTAATTATTGATATCAAAAATGCATCCTGTGAATTAATACAAGCTAAAATGGCTTGCCCTTGCATGTCACTGTGTTTTAAATGATAAAAGCAATAATTGATACTTGATGGTTATTATTTACTGAGGGATGTGCATCCATATTGACCAGTATGTCCAGCCAATCAACATTTTAAATGCAATATGGTCAATGCCAATAGATTGCTTTCCATCTTGCTTTATTGCAGAGTTGTAACTAAACTGACTTGGAGACTAGATAATCATTGTCTTGTTTTAAAAGTATGAGCGCCTAATGAGGAGTGCCATCACGCCTATATTGTACTGGTGACTGGTCCCCATAGATGTTTTACTGGAAAGTGCGCGTTTCGTTTCGTGCACGCGCATATGAACTCATGTTAACGCGCGACGCGGTTATCTTTTCCGAGCTGCAGTTTATAAACAAACACCGTTGCCCTTTATTATCAAACATAATCTCATGAAAGTGCGTATCTACACCACGAATTTAATTTCTCGTGCTATTTATACGCCAAAAATGTTTTTTGCGTGCATATCCTATACGCACTGTAAATTGGGTAGGATTAGGGGTGTGGAGTGCGTGCATATTACACGTCAAAAAGTGCGTATCATACGCACGCAAAAACTGCGTAGGGCGTAGGCCTATATCATATACACGCAAAAACTATTTTTGCCGTATAAATGGCACGAGAATTCGTGGTATAGATACGTGCTTTCATGAGATCGGGCTGGTTAGACAGACAGATAGAGAGAGATGCACATCAATTTAACTTTACTGTTCTTTGCTGACATCAAACTTGGAGAGGAGAGAACACAAGTCTGCCTGATCGCTGACCCCGCAATTCACTCACATGGTGTTTTTCTCTCAGTCTCGCTTTTCATGACCAGAAGGATAGTTCCGCTCAATTATCTCATCGATTTTGTCAACTTTGATTGACGCGCTTTGACACGAGGAGGGGGAGGCGGGGCCTTGAGTAATTTGCGGGGAGGATCGGCTCTTTCTGAAGCAGATAAGATATGTAAAAAAAAAAAACAGGTGGAATTTGCAGAAAACAATTTGATTTAAATTTTTTATGAATTTATGATATATTGCTGTATAACAAGGTATACAGTACAGGACTTTGGCAGGCAATTATTAAAGAATAAAACAGTAGATCAACATGAAAATCACCACAGTGGTAGTCAGTGAGATGTAGAACAATAATCTGGTGGAATTGGCAGAAAACAATTTGATTTAAATTTTTTATGAATTTATGAAATATTGCTGTATAACAAGTTGTACAGTACAGGACTTTGACAGACAATTATTAAAGAATAAAACAGTAGATCAACATGAAAATCACCACAGTTGTAGTCAGTGAGATGTAGAACAATAATCTGGTGGAATTGGCATAAAACAATTTGATTTTATTTTTTTATGAATTTATCAAATATGCCTATATAGCCAGGTATACAATATAGGACTTTGGCAGGTAATTATTAAATAATAAAACAGTAAAACAACATGAAAATCACCACAGCGGTAGACAGTGAGATGTAGAACAATAATCTGGTGGAATTTGCAGAAAACAATTTTATTTAAATGTTTTATGAATTTATTACATATTGCTGTATAACAAGTTATACAGTACAGGACTTTGACAGACAATTATTAAATAATAAAACAGTAGATCAACATGAAAATCACCACAGTGGTAGTCAGTGAGATGTAGAACAATAATCTGGTGGAATTTGCAGAAAACAATTTGATTGAAATTTTTTATGAATTTATGAAATATTGCTGTATAACAAGGTATACAGTATAGGACTTTGACAGACAATTATTAAATAATAAAACAGTAGATCAACATGAAAATCACCACAGTGGTAGTCAGTGAGATGTAGAACAATAATCTGGTGGAGTTTGCAGAAAACAATTTGATTTGCATTTTTAAGAATTTATTAAATATTGCTGTATAGCAATGTAAATATTCATGAGTTTGGCAGACAATTATTAAAGAATAAAACAGTAAAGCAATATGAAAATCACCAGAGTGGTAGTCAGTGAGATGTAGAACAATAATCTGGTGGATTTTGCAGAAAACAATTTGATTTGCATTTTTTATGAATTTATGAAATATTGCTGTATAACAAGGTATACAGTATAGGACTTTGGCAGGTAATTATTAAATAATAAAACAGTAAAACAACATGAAAATCACCACAGTGGTAGACAGTGAGATGTAGAACAATAATCTGGTGGAATTTGCAGAAAAAAATTTGATTTAAATTTTTTATGAATTTATGATATATTGCTGTATAACAAGGTATACAGTACAGGACTTTGGCAGGCAATTATTAAAGAATAAAACAGTAGATCAACATGAAAATCACCAAAGTGGTAGTCAGTGAGATGTAGAACAATAATCTGGTGGAATTGGCAGAAAACAATTTGATTTAAATTTTTTATGAATTTATGAAATATTGCTGTATAACAAGTTGTACAGTACAGGACTTTGACAGACAATTATTAAAGAATAAAACAGTAGATGAACATGAAAATCACCACAGTGGTAGTCAGTGAGATGTAGAACAATAATCTGGTGAAACCTTGAGTCACCTTGAGTCTACCACGCAACCTCGTGTAGACGCGCAATTTATTTTTAAGCGTAGATGGCGTGACCGCGCTTTTCTGAAGCACAGATGGCGTGACCGCAGTTAAAAACTACCCGTGTCCGAGCCTGCGGATAATAAGATAAGATCATAACTGACAGGACTTGAACACATTAATTCACACTAATAACCACAAATTAGACTATAATATTGTGTAGCGTTATAAAAGCGCAATGATCTCATCGCGAATGCGATTCGTGTATTTTCCTAATGCGCATGAGTCAGAAATTAATTGAACTATTGAATCGGTTCTTCGAATCGATCAATTGAATTGAAAAAAGTAACCGCTAAATCGGCTTAGCTTGCTGGCTGCGCTCTGTGACGTTTCTGTTTCTGCAAATAATTTTTCCAAATAATCAGCAAACTTTCGACGGGACACGGAGATAACTTGATAAACATGTAAACACTCATTTATAGTGTGCATTTACATCGGATTAAGTTCAGTGTTATGATTTTGCACTTGCACTCGTTTTTGTTGTGTGTGGTATATGACTTAAGACTGATAGATAATTAACATCCAGAAATGAATAGTTGTTTAATCTACAATTAATGTCCTTTTAACACATTCACATTCTTGAAGTGATTGCAAATATTTTTTTTAGCTTAGCCCGCAGCATTGCGCTCGTGAAACGTGATTTTTCGCCTGTTATATATTAAGAAATGTTTCCAAATTACTGAATTTTATTTCTCCACTGTACAACAGGGATCCTACTGAGTTGGTGATGGAGATGGGAAACCCCTCAGATCTGATTGTCTCCATGCTCTCGCCATCATCAGACCTGCCAATCATAGATCCAGAACTGTGGCTAGACTCCAGGCCTGATTCAAGTAAGAGAAATAGCACGTTTAAGCTAAGCTGTTCCTGTTTTTGTGACTTTCTGGATGTCCAAAACAGAATTTATCCCTTTCTCATTTTATACAGAAAGCAGAAAGACCTCCACATTATGCCCTTTAACCTCTGTCCGTCCTAACACAGAGGATGCTGAGCTGAGATCCAGTGTCTCTGTGAACAAGTGCCGTGTGTGCAGGAAAGAGTTTAAAACCAGCTGTGCACTTAAAACACACCTCTTGATCCACAGACATGAAGGGCCACATATCTGCAGCGTCTGTCAGAGAGCATTTAAAAACTATCATCAGCTGTAAGTATCACATGTGCTGGCATCTCAGTGATTCAGTTATGGCCATTTATTCAAATATGGCCATCAAAAATAAATAAATAAAAAGAAGGTTTAAGTTAACTAACTAAATAAACATGATTAAAATAATATTAAAAAAATTAAAACAAAAAAAGTTATTGAAATATAAATAATACACTAGTACAGTACAACCTCATGTGACATTTACTATTAAGTGAATAGTGAATGAGTAAAGGATTAAGTGGCATCGAGTGAGCATATGTATTAATGTATAAAATACAATAATGCCTATCATGCACGTCATTTACTACCTCAACGGGATGTTATGATAGACCTTAGCTATCTCCCATTCACCGCTACATAAGTTTACCCTACTGTGACGAGTTTCGCTTCTGACAAGCCCGGAATTGTAAAAAGGGTCCAAAAGGATTTGTTCAGTTTTACTGACCCCACCAACAAATGAATACATTTGAATTTTTTATTAAAAATGTATATTTTCGAAAAAGATTAATATTTTTGGTGATTAATATTTTATATTAAGTGTGTTTTTTTACAAAATCATGTTTGTTTGTTTAAAAAAAAGGACATTTGTAACAAGCTGGAAATAATACAGCTTATAATTATATTGTAACTCCATAAATTCATTATACTTAAAAATGATGGCATGCAATGCAAAACATTACTGATTGGTTAGTAGCTTTCCCACCATAAGTTTAACATTATTTTGGCGACGAACAATCAGAATTTATTGCATCATGTAAGGAATTTAGCTCAGGTTTTAGGGGAATATGTATGCAATACTTATTAATTTATAATCAACAAATATTGGATATGGGTGAACCAGATAACCATACATAAAAATCACCCAAAGAGGGGATTATATAGTCCACGCGTCTGCTTCAGATGTACATAGGTAATTAAACACAACGAATTATAATTAATTAAGAATATACATCATATGCAGACCGGCTATATTGATTTTCAGAATACTTTAATAGAATTAACCGCACTTCAACCAATCAGTTCGTCCGCCGAACTGTTTTGTCTGATACTCTTTATCAATTCTCAAGAAGGTTTCTTCTTAGTATAAGTTTTTACTAATCAAATTAGATTACTTAACAATATCAGCTCGTAGCTTAAGATCACACATTAAAGAGGCTTTGTTCTATGTTCAACAAACAGAGACAATCAAGCGTACAATGGAGTTTAATAAAATGAACTAGGATATATCACTACATTTAACAACGAATGGAATAACGAAAGTACAACAGGAAACAGGGAAAGGGAAACACAGGAAAAACACAACTGCAAGCACAGCTGAACCTTAAGAGACAACAAGTAAAAGACACACTTTAACGCATTTAAATTTAGATGGAACAATACTTGCAAATGGACCTTTGTGTCGCGGAACAAGCAGGTGCGTGTGTGGATGTCCTCGGTGCTCGTGAGATGGAGGCGGTCTTTTGGTTCTTGCAGAGCGCGTTTCGCTCGCGGGAAGTTCAAAACGTCCTAAAGATACGCTGTGTGGAAGAGTCCCTTTTCCCGGAGGTTAGAGGACCGGTTAGAGCGTAAGGTGCGCGGTTCGGTCCGGAGACGAGAACTGAGCACTAAGATTAAGACTGAGCTATGCGCACAAGTAAAACAAAGACAAATAAGACG
Organism: Tiaroga cobitis; assembly: GCA_030578255.1. Classification (NCBI taxonomy): domain Eukaryota; kingdom Metazoa; phylum Chordata; class Actinopteri; order Cypriniformes; family Leuciscidae; genus Tiaroga; species Tiaroga cobitis. The sequence continues at coordinate 7,552,731 of CM060595.1, forward strand.
AAAGACTAAAACAATAAGACAAGGTTTAAAGTCACACTAACAGGAGAGGCCAGTGTCCCGATTTTTTAAAGTGAAAGTTCACGCCCCTTCTCCTGGTAAAAACAGACCAATCGCACCTCACAGATTTGGGTGCGCAAGGAGTTCTTTTGTTTCCCCTCGATGACCTCATTTGCGTGTTTTATGAGGCCGCAAGCTTGGGCATTTCACTTCAAAGATGGAAAAACATAGTGGACTACGTTTTACAGTAACCTCTTACATATATTTGGCTCGGGCAAGTCGAGACATTTCATTTGATATCAATAAGTTCCTGTTTGGCATGCATACAAAGATATATATTCTAAGATTCTTTATAGAAGCCCTTAGAGTTCAACTACACAACTAACAATCCTAGCTAGGCTTGATACAACAGTGTAAAAGTCAAACATACAAGAATACATCGTATATACATTTCAGAATCACTCATTTCTGGATTTTAATGTCAGGAATGCATCCGTGTGTGGGTGCGTGTGTATCTTCATTTGAACATCTGGCACCCCCTCCTTGCCCTCGCCCTCGCCGCGGAGGGGTGTTGGAGATAACGGTCTTCTTTGATCGTACCTCGCGAATGGATCGGGCTGGCACGAGGAGATCTGGGGAGACTCGGTTACGCTGTAAAGGTGTCAGAAATCAATTTAAACTTCAGACTCGCTGGCGCTAGTAGATTTAGATTTGGTGAGTCATAGGTTGTGGGCATTTAGAAACCGTTCACAGGAATGTGTGCATGGCGTTCAGAATTAGTGAATTCATGATTCTCCATTCATACTCTACAATCAATATGGAATACACCACAGAAAACCAAATCTTTATGTCTGCAAGGTATAATAAAATAGATATAGTCGCACCTTTACTCGTTCACTATTAACTTCATAGCAAATCTCACATGATGTTGTAAAATAGATACAATTCTTCAGTTGCGCCACAACACTGATCCAAAACACTCTCACGCTAGCCCCAGGCCAGTGGGCCATCCCTATGTACAGTATTGTGCAAAAGTCTTTGGCACGTTAGTATTTTCACCCTCAAAAAATGGTTTTAAAGGGTTAGTTCACCCCAAAATGAAAATTCTGTCAGTAATTACTCTCCCTCATGTTGTTCCAACCACGTAAGACTTTCGTTCGTCTTCGGAACACAAATTAAGATATTTTTGATTAAATCTGAGAGCTGGATCACTCCTCCATAGGCTTCTTAAGGGATCGAAACTGGCCGGCCCAAAAGTTATTAGAGACATCATTAAAATAGTCCGAGTGACTACAGTGGCTCAATCTTAAGTTTATCAAGCGACGATAATACTTTTTGTGCGCAAAAAAAACAAACAAAAATAACGACTTTATTCAAATATTCATTTCCTTCTGTGTGGAACTGCGCAACGGTTCTGTGTTGTACGTCACACGCAGGCTCACTATTGGCAGACGCTGGTCATGTGTGTGATGCGTGTGACGTACAACACAGAAGCTTTGCACAGTTTCACTACGCGAAATCTCGAGGCCAACAGAGAAGGAAATTAATAGTTGAATAAAGTCGTTATTTTTGTTTGATTTTTGCGCACAAAAAGTATTATCGTCGCTGTAGTCACTTGGACTATTTTAACGATGTCTTTAATAACTTTTGGGCTGGCCAGTTTCGATCCCTTAGGAAGCCTATGGAGGAGTGATCCAGCTCTCAGATTTAATCAAAACTATCTTAATTGTGTTCCGAAGGTGAACGAAAGTCTTACGGGGTTGGAACGACATGAGGGAGAGTAATTATTGACAGAATTTTCATTTTGGGGTGAACTAACCCTTTAAGCCAGTTATTTATATCTTTTGCTCTAGTGTGTCAGTAGGACAACAGCCGGTGCTCCACACGAAGATCTGATCTCATCATCGAGTCCATCTGTGATTACATGAAGAAACAGAAAAAACTGAGACAGACTAAATTGAGAAGAACTGCGGAAACGTCTCCAAGACGCTTGAAGAAAGTGGGGCTACCTCTAATTTCCGTTGGCATACTGTTGCAATTTGTGCAGCCTTTAGGACGTTTTGTGCAAAAGTTGACTTTCTAAATTGTACTTCACAATCCCCCCGAGTAATTGACCTAGTACTAGTCTCGCTGTTTCTCTTTTTGATAAAATCCCCCAGGGGTGGTGGGGCCAATCCATTCATTGATCTATATATAAGACAGCTACTTTCAAAACTGATGTAACCCCCTAGAGCAGGGGTGCCCAATCCTGCTCCTGCCGATCGACTGTCCTGCACAGTTCATCTCCAACCCTAAGCAAACACACCTGCCTTTCATTTTCAAGTGATCCTAAAGGCGTGATTTTTTTTTCCCAAACCACTTCAGCGGAAATCCCGCCCTGCAGCCGATTTCATTGGTTTAGGTTACAGTGACGGGTAGGTTTAGGGATCAGTGTTTGGTGTAGGCAATCAGTACAGTGATTGACATGACCAATGAAAACTTTAGAATCAGCTGCAGGGCGGGATTTCCACTGAAGTGGTTTGGGGGGAAAAATCACGCATCCTAAAGACCTTAATTGGTTGCTTCAGGTGTGTTTGATTAGGGTTGGAGATGAACTTTGCAGGACAGTCGATCGGCAGGAGCAGGATTGGGCACCCCTGCCCTAGAGTTTTACACTGTTCTACACTTTTGTTAGTTATGCAGTACGGTAGTTTGCCTGTAGGGGCCGCTATAGGAACTGGTTGACTGAGACGTATATATTGAGAGAAGAATGTTTATAGCGGGTACGCACGAGGTGATCAAGCGTTTCTTTTGAAGTGTTACACGATTTTCTGACGAAAGATGTTTAAACTTTTCATATAAAATTGTTGAAGTATGTTCACGGGTTTCAAAGGGAATCCCCATTGATGTTTATTGAGAAACATTACTTCTCCGAACTCTGGTGAGTTTCTGTGTTCAAAGAAATGTTTAGTCGATGTGCTTTAACTGATTAATGATCAGAAAATTGTATTATGTTATAGTGAATGAAAAAAAAACAATCAGAGTTTAAAGATGATGTTAATTGAAAGTATTTTTGTATTTTAATACACGTTATACAAATGTTATACAAAATAGATCGGAGAGACTGACAGATTTAATTCTTGATAAATTAATTTTATGATGTTCCCTGTATATATGGAGGAAAAAAATGATAACGTTACATGAAAGTTAGTGGGTATTTTTAAGTGCAGATGATAATTCTGTGTGTTGAACTGAGATTTATTTGTGCGTATTTATGCTCACGTGTATTGATGTTAATTAGCCAAGCTAACACGTGTATGCACATGTGAGTGATGCTTTTGCGAAAAGCATAGGTGAATCTTGAGAGATGTTAACTGTGAATTGTGTCTTTTGTAGATTTTTTTTTGTTGTTTTTTTTTTTGTTGCCTGATCCTGTGACATGATCAACTGTGAGCTTATGTGAACTATGCAGCTAGGGTTGCCAGATGCCAGCGAGGTTTTCCAGCCCAAAACCTCGTCAAAATCCGCCTTAAATTGTTTTGTCTTGTTTCACGTTTAAACCAAGCGGCGACCTCCCTTGTCTATCTCTTGAAACCAACACGGGAGTGAATTAAACTGCAATTCATCGACTGATCGCTTGAGGGTGGCAGCAAAAGTGAGTCAAATTAGTATCTCCCCCATGTTAAAGGGTTAGTTCACCCAAAAATGAAAATTAAGTCGTTAATTACTCGCCCCCATGCTGTACCAACCCCGTATGACCTTCGTTCGTCTTCGGAACACAAATGAAGATATTTTTGATTAAATGTGACAGCTGGATCACTCCTCCATAGGCTGCCTAAGGGAATGAATCCTGACGTCCCAGATAGTCAATGAAGAAAATGTTTAAATATTCCATGTCGCAACAGTGGCTCAACTATAAGTTTATCAAGCGACGAGAATACTTTTTGTGCAAAAAAACAAACAAAAATAACGGCTTTATTCGACTATTCCTTTTCTTCCTTGTAGGCCTGAAACGAGACTTCAAGAGATTTCCACGACGTGCGAGAACTTAACTGAAGTAGTTGAAGGAGATCGCAATTCTCGCGCATGCGTCGTGGAAATCTCTCGTTTCAGGCCTACAAGGAAGAAAAGGAATAGTCGAATAAAGTCGTTATTTTTGTTTATTTTTTCGCACAAAAACTTGTCTCGGCGCTTGATAAACTTATAGTTGAGCCACTGTTGCGACATGGAATATTTAAACATTTTCTTCATTGACTTTCTGGGCCGTCAGGGTTCAATCCCTTAGGCAGCCTATGGAGGAGTGATCCAGCTGTCACATTTAATCAAAAATATCTTCATTTGTGTTCCGAAGACGAACGAAGGTCTTACGGGGTTGGTACAGCATGGGGGTGAGTAATTAATGACTTAATTTTCATTTTTGGGTGAAGTAACCCTTTAAACTGACCAACTTTACAGCAGAAAAAAATGTTTATAGCCAGGAGCAAAGTGGTTTTGGTCTATAGCTAATTTTGCCCTTCATGACAACTGTGAAGGGGTGGGGGAGGGGTGATTTATTTTTTTACAACTCATCCGTTTAAAGCAGGGGTAGGCAAGTTCACCTGAGACCCGCAGTGACAGCTGCTGTCAGACTGGCTAAAATGGAGTGACGCAAGTAGCTTTGCAACAGAGCGGTCATTTGAAGTCGAGAACTTTTCTCCCTCACCTTCACCTGAAGTGGAGGAGGATGAATTGTCTGTGGACACAGGGCCAGAGCCATATCAAGTCGAGCCGCGGTTATGGAATTTCCCTTGCGGTAATGTTGAGTGGCTCAATACCGCGATATGCGGTATTACCGCCATTTATTTATTTCATTTATTATTTATATGTATTTGTTGCTATATAAATAAAGTTTACGATGTGGACAAAAACGAGGACATTTTCAGTAACCGAAACTAAACAGCGTCTATATGCGCATTGAAAGGCTTTCACTCAGCGCACATATTGTTATGACATCGGACTTTGAGTGAGTCACAGGGTGAGTCATTAAACCGTTCATTCAACGAACACATTCAAAAAAGCTGATTCATTAAAAGAGATGTAATGAAACAAGCTGTTAATTATTTTTAACTTTGAGTTCCACTTTTCAAGGCTCAGCTGAGCAGCAATGCGTCGCATGGGTAACGCTGAAGCTGATGCTTCACTCACTTAAATTAGAGACCAATATGGCATTGATTCAATGCGTGACTTGCTGATTTTATTTCCCCGCGGCTTCCTTGCGCTGTGGGATGCTGACCAGCGCTGCTGCTGACGCGCATTTATGGGAAATACCCGTGATGTGAACGTTAAAAGGATGATACGACATATTTCGCTTTCCTTTGACACGGCAACCTTTTCACAACTTCAAAGACAGACGCAGGTAATCGCACGCGCTCTGCCGATGTCTCTCATTCACTGTCTGTGTGAAGCCTCTGTACTGTAGGCTACACATCACCAAGATAAACAGTCTTTTTATCATTACGAACTTGTTCAAAATTCAATACACGTGCATGAAGTTCAAAACAAGAAGGGTATTGCCTTATAAAAAACGTGAATATCGCGGTTGTTGCGGTTACGTGCAATCCTCTGCGGTTGACTTGTCAGAAGTGCGGTACTACAATATTGCGGTTATCGCGACAGCCCTACGATCGGCATCCGATTATTCTTATGTTCAGTCATTTTGAGGTCATTTTTTCCAGGATTATTATTACTATTACATGCAGTATATTTTGCTGCTATGTGAAAAAATCCAGCAAATCGCGCCGACGTATTTGTCGACACCAGAGGATTAATTTTAGCCTAATAGGAAGGAACGTAAATTGTGATTAAAAATATATGCTTACTCGCATCATGACGCCGCTGCGGTGGTGGAGTACATGCTGGAAGAGCAGCGTTTGGTGTGTGGAGAAGCCCATTTCCACCTCCATTGCGTTGGAGAAGCAATCCCTTGTAAAATGCAGGTTGCACACTCAAGCGATAGGCGAGAATTAACTACTTAGGCTACACGAAATAATCGAAATAACTATATAAATGCTATGCTAACTAGATGCTAATATATATCTATCCTCCTGATCATTTTCAATACTCGTAATTCCAATTCCTGACTCGCTACAGTAGTTTTGACGGAACCAGATGCTTTTATGCCAGGGGGTGCCAAGGGCGTGGTGAGCTCGCACCAAGGGCGTGACAGAGTAGCGTCAGAGAGTACCCCTACTGCAGGAGCTTTCCGTTTAACCTGAAGAGGGCAGCACTCAGACGTTTTTACACCATATATTTGAAAATTAAAACACTTTATACCCAAATGTCAAAAACTGTACTCGAATCAATGAACAGCATTTATGAAGCTCCATTCTTACAGATAATTAACTAATAAAAGTTGTTTTAGTGTTTAGTTACCCTTTAAATTATATCAAGCCTTATTGTAATGTGCTTTTAACAGGACTCCCCAAAAAGACTTTAAAACCACTCCAAATGGTACAGAATAGTGCAGCCAGGATCCTTAGAAAAAATAAAAGAATAGATCATATTACTCCAGTTTTAAAGTCCTTACACTGGTTCCCAGTTAGATACAGGATTCATTTTAAGGCACTTTTACTAGTTTTTAAGTCAATAAAAGGGATGGGACCTAAATAGCTTCATGAAAATAAAGCCCCTTAGATCACAGCATAAACAGCTTCTACTAAAACCTATAGTTAGAACAAAACAAGGGGAAGCTGCTTTTAAATATTTTGCCGTCCATCTCTGGAATCAGCTTCCAGAAAACATTAAAAACGCTCCAACTATCACAATTTTTAAAAATAGATTAAAAACCAAGCTTTTTTCAGATGCTTTTTGTAGTTAATGTGTAATATATATATTTGTTTATTTATTTTTTATTTTAATTTGTGTATTAATCTCCTTGTTGGTGTTTAATATAGAGAGAATTTTAATTATTTATACTATACTGTGTGAAGCGCATTGTATTGCTGCTGTGTATGAAATGCGCTATACAAATAAAATTGCCTTGCCTTAAAGTTCGGCATAATTAAGGGCGTGGCCACTTGAGTGACAGGTGGATTGCGGCTGCTGTCACGGCTAGCCGTTTGTCTGCTATCTGTTAACGCAGACTTTGGTTTTAAGTCACCTCAGCTAATCCCAGCAGCTGCTGTACTTGCCATCTCTGCCGGGTTTGTGCTTTTTTCGGGATTATTTCATACAATTTAATACACGCATTATACCTTCGCCCACGCTGTTGAATTCCGTCGTTGTCGAGTATGGAGAGAACAACCAGTGCTGTATTTCCAGTTTTCCTCGCATGCACTAATGGATGTCTGACAATTTCGTTGCTTTTTGGAGTTAAGATTTAAAAACATCTATAGATATAAAGACCACACTCGTTATGCGGTACTGATGCTCTCATGGAACAGATGTGCTTTAACTTTTTAGTGTTAAATAAAAAGTACCGTCAGATAGGGATGCCACAATTCTCAATATAATATTGAACCGTTCGGTACGACATCCACGGTTCAATACGCGCTTGTGAATTGCGGTTTTTCGGTTTTACGTTTAAATTTATGTGCGTTTTATTTCTCTCCGAATTGACTTTGTGTGTGCCTGTACGAGCTGAGATGAGGAAACTCCTCCCCGCGACGGCCGCGAGTAAGTTAGGGGCGCGCGCGCGCGGCTTAACCATAATTCCACAACATGGCGAGCGGAGGTGAAGTGAGGCTACAGTGCGAGGAAGCGTCTTTCAAATCCGTGGTGTGGGGACATTTCGGTTTTGCCGTTGACTATAATAGAGGGTATGCGCGTGACGTCACTGCCAGCTGGAGTGAATGCGGTCATGCCCACTGAGTGGCAAAAAGACTGAGCGGCAGCATTGGTTTTCAGCGTGAATGCCGTGAAAAACACAAAAAACACATCTAAAATGGGTAAGAGCTTTGCGATTGACTGTACAACTACATTTGACAAGAAATCTGAGGTATATTTTTACAGACTGCCGAAAGCTACAGAACAGAGAAGCAAATGGATCGATGCAATTAATTGAAACAACTTGACTCCAGGCAGAGAAAAGTGGATTTGCAGTTATCATTGAGCACGTTTACATGCACACCAGTAACCATAACAACGCAAGTAAACCGAGGCATGTTTACATGACTTTATTAATAAATCAGGCCATGACCTGTAACGACAAAACAATCATTTGCGTATCTGACTTTGAGTATTTCATTTGTTATATCGGTTGATGTTAAATAAAGCTTGCAACATGTCAGCGGGAAACTTACAGTTTGTATATTATCCTCTCATGCAGTTACAGATGCAGCGATTTGACTGAACCATTTCTACTTCTGCTGCACGAGATGAGAGGACATTTTTATAATGTTCTGTGTCATGAAAGAGTCTGCGTTTGTGAGATATTTTATTCTTCCTTTCCAGCGAAACGCTCTGTCTGGATGTGGTTAAATCTGCACAAAGGGTGCGTTTCTGTCACATTTCACTAGGCCTGTAGCGATACACTAATCTCACGATACGATACACGATATTCAGCTCACGATACGATATATATCACGATATTCAGCCAACGGTAAGATTCGATATAATTTGATACGCTTACATCATTTTCTGAAAGATTTAAAGGGGACAGAGTGATTTTGGTGACATCTCATGAGTGTTCCATTTACTTGGATTGAATTAATTGAACTGAAAACTAAAAACATCAATTACACAATATATGTCTCTGACTGGATAGAGCTACAGCTTGCAAATGCTGGACAAAATTAATCAAAGATGTGTACCTGTAACTGTACCTTACAAGCCTTTGAAAAGTAAATAAAGTACAGTATTGCAATTAACAATGGAGAGTTAAAAAGTGCAAATAAAGTTTTGAGAAAAAAGGTTTTATAAAAAGATAAACCTTCAGACAGATTTCAGACTTTATAAAAATGAGTCAAAAAAGATAAATTACGGACATTTACAATGCACATTAGCTTATCTTTTATTATTAATAGTAAAATTAGGTCCGATTTTTCCGTGGCGTCTGTCGTTGCTAAGCAACCATGAACTGCACGCTCCACAACGACAAATTTTTAGTAGCTAATAATTTCCACCACCGAAAAACGCTTGCTGTAGCTCTGCTACAAGATTTATCTACGGAGAAGAGAAAAACACCTGTAGTGTTTGGGTGCACCCCATCCTTCATGTTGACCGAGCTTTCAATGTTGTTACGGAAAGGGTGAAGCTGATGGTTGGTTCTTGTCACATGAACTGCGGTGCGCTTGCGGCATTCTGAAAAGTTGAAGTGTTTCATCTCGCTGCGCCTGGGAAAAAGGAGCGCGTCGCTTCAATTATGAGCGCGCTTACCGCGCGCCTACATTTGAAATAACGAACTTGAGCGCGCAAAAGACACGATATGTGAACGGCCCCTTGACGAACTAAGTTAAACACGGGGGGATTTGAATGGGACTTGTGTATAGGCATGTGCCGGTATCAAATTTTCGTGCTGCGATTAATTGAATGAGCTTTTATCACGGTATACGGTATTATCACGATATTTTAATTGCTCAAGAGAAACAGATGGATTGCGGGTATCTAAAAAAAACAACTTGCATCACAATGTGTAATTGTGATTTTCAAAACATGGTAACTAAACAGAATTTTATTAAGTTTAGTGACAACGTGTTACAATGTTTACATGGTACAATGACTGGTAGGTTACTGTTTGTATTATTCAAATAAATTATTGTATTTGATTTTAATCTTAATTCAATATTGACTCATTTGGATAAATATTAGGTAGGCTACAGTCTGCATGTTAATTTTTCTCAAGAAAAAAATATATCTCACATAATGCTGTAAACAGAGAGAAATTAAATATAATGCGGTTTTCATTATAATAACAATTATGTAATGACAAGTAAACATATAATTAATATGTAATAAAGTGCACATATTTAGCAAAATGACAATTTTTTCTAGTCAACTAAAGTGCTGGTCATTAAATGGCTTTCCTGAGGTAAATGTAACGTTCTGTGACATAACTGTTCTCCTGCAGTTTTATTGACCTCTTTCCGTGAAAAACACTGATTGATCGACATTTTGTATGAGGCATAAACCTTAAGGTAAGTTGTACAGTATCTTTAAATAAAAAGTAACAGATGATCGGTTTACTTGAACTGAGGCGCAGCGATCTGTCACAATGGACAGAACCTTTTTTTTTTCATATCAAAAGTAACCTGCTCTGTCTAGTCTGTCGGTGTCAGTGTCCTCTTTGCTCCGCGACTTTTCTCTGCGTGAGAGCGTGTGAAAAGTGTCAATTCCGTAAAGCGGCTTTCAGACAGAACGCGGAACGCGATTTGCTATTTTGCAAATAAAAAGTTGAACTATTTTTAACTTTGACCCCGGCGTGCTTTGGTCGACGCAGCAACAAAACGTCCCCGCGAGTATTCTGCGTCCTGTCTGAAAGGCGCTTGAGTCTCAAGCTGAATGCGTGAGAGTTGGCAGCCCTGCGGGGGTTAAATCGTCGGCAGCGTTCCTCCTTCCGCCATGCTTCTACTCCATGTGAGGATTGTTTACATTAGACTAGAGTGCGCTCTGCGCCGCGTGCACACAGTGCTTATACATGTGGGGATTGTTTACATCAGAGTGCGCACGTGTTTTGCGGAGCATATACGCAGTGTTTAAGCGGTTGATAGAAAATTAGCTAATGCGTGTTCTAAAAGTCTAAATTCAAATCTATTATTTTTCACGGTATTTTGAAGTGGCCGCGATAACAATATCGTGCATATTCATTACCGCGATTTATCGCATTACCGAATACCGGCACATGTCTACTTGTGTATGTGTATGGATACTCGCGGCTTAAAAATCGATACTTTCTTGGGGAAAAAAATATCGATTTATATCGCAGAATCGATAAAATTGCTCAGCCCTACATTTCACACATGCACACTTCAATAAGCCGACAGAAAGCAGGTTAATGCGTTTACATAATGCGAAATCCGAGTAAGAGGCAAAAAACGACCTGTGTCGCCCGGTTTATGCTTAAGCCAGTTATGACCCTACTCCGATAAAATAAACTTTTAAAATAAACTGACATAAAACTATAGGCTACAAGTTTTAGGGCTGGACAATATGATTATAGCCTATATATAACATTGATGTGATCACCTGGATTTAGACCTACCTATATTGTATTTATATAAAGCGTTCACTGGCCAATTTGCTTCACGTATTTCCCCGGCGTCGAAATCAGGCACATATGAGTGTCAGGAAACACGATGGCTTTGTGTCAATATCCATGGAACACTATATCGATAATGATAATGGTTTGTTTTACTCGCGTTTTCGCTGTTTCCCCTATTAACTCAAGCCACGCAGCAGCTCTTTTGCCACTCAGTCCGGCTGAGGGGGGCGTGTTCCGGCGGGAAAGTGACGTTAATGCATTCCCTCTATAGAGGGAATGCATTAACGTCACTTCCCCACCGGAACACGCCCCCCTCAGCCGGACTGAGTGGCAGAAGAGCTGCTGCGTGGCTTGAGTTAATAGGGGAAACTGCGTTAACGCGAGTAAAACAAACTATTATCAGTTTAAACTAAAAGTTGGACTCGATATAGTGTTCCTTACAACTTATCAAAGATCCAGTGATCCATGGATATTGACATGAAGCCAGGAATCGTGTTTCCTGACATTTATATGTGCCTGATTTCGACGCCGGGGAAATAAATGAAGAAAATTTGCCTGTAAACGTTTTATATAAATACAATATAGATAGGTCTAAATCCGAGTGATCACTTACATTAATGTTAAACTGTATATCATCATATCGTCCAGCCCTAAAACTTGTATAGTTTTTTGTCAGTGTTTATTTAAAAACATCCAATTATGCAGAATATAGTCTGTTCTGTAGCTTTTTGCAGTCTGTAAAATAGTACCTCAGATTTCTGGTCAAATCTAGTTGTACAGTCAATCGCAAAGCTCTTTCCCGTTTTAGATGTGTTTTGTGTGATTTTCACGGCATTCACGCTGAAAACAAATGCTGCCGCTCAGTCTTTTGCCACTTGTGGGCGTGACCGCATTCACTCCGGCCGACGGTGACGTCATGCGCATACCCTCTATACCGAGGAGGAAGAAAAAAACGGTAAACAAAAAAATGACTGTGTGCAAGCATTGTTTTACACGTGTAGCCTATTCAAACGGAAACCTCAAAATACAGGAATAGATAGCTGACCTAAGTGAAATTGCACTTTACATTCTGAATGAAGAACACTGTAGCCTTCTGGAGTACTGTTAAGTTTAATTAAGATGGTTTATTTATGTTTACTGAAGTGCAAGTATGCTTATTTGAAATGGTCAATTTATGTTGACCAACTTCATGTATGTTTATTTTCAAAATTTAGGAATTTATGTGTTCCCCAGTTTGTACATGGGCTACCAGCAGCTGTGAAATGTCAGTGTTAATTTTATATTATACTATACACTAGGAACTAGTGGACTTTTCTTAGCTTTTAAGTGAAATAAAAGCTAAGTAAAAAGTAAAATAAAGGAGTATTGCAATAAATCGTTTTTATTTTTTTCTCCTTAAACTCTTACTGTTCCTATTGGCTAGGCATAGAATAACAAAAAAACACTCATGTGTCAAGCCATCAGAACCGAACCGAACCGAAAACCGTGGTTAAAAAACCGAGGTATGTATTGAACCGTGGGCTACCTGTATTGTTGCATCCCTACCGTCAGATGAAATCCTGCTAGTGGCAGTGCTTTCTCTCCGTCCATGATGCACACCCTTGAATGAGTGCGGATTTCTAGTGCATTTACTTGAACTTCTGAGATAATATCTTTGGTTTAACCCATTTGAGAAATTGAGAGATGGCCAAAATCAGATTTTAAAATAGACTGAATAAAGCTTTTTACGAACTTGACGTGCGATGCCATGCTGACTGACATGTATGTGCATGAATCAGTGTCACGCACCAGCTCAGAGCAATATTGTAAGTTACTGCATGATAATAATACATTTTTACCTAGCAGAATAGTAATGCATCACGATACACAGTCTCACTTTTAATTACGTCTTTTAACTATTATAGTATTTTGAAGGGCAAAAACATGAACTTTAACTATTGGCTTTACTTCTTCAATCAGCTGTCACTTTAGCGAGAGGCCAGTAGCATATAGCATTAGCACATCAGCTCCACCCATGTCCCGCCTCTTTGCCCATTTTATTTTATACTGGAGTGACGAGAGGTGACGCGCTGCCAAGATGGCGACGGCCGGCCCCGCCCACTTTAGGCTTCAAAAACGCTCTTCAGAAACCTACGGGTGACTTCACGGACACTACGTCCATATTTTTTTTTTACAGTCTTTGGATTAAACACATTGAAATCATTAACAAGCTTTAAAATTACCCATTGGTCCGTGTACTTTTGCGTCCATTCGTTTTTCCTTTTTTAACCCGTAGTTGAAAAACAAAAAATGAATGGTTGTTGTACTTTTTAAAACGCAAAGTTGAATACCAAAATTTGAATTTGAACTGTACACACCAAATGCTGCGCAAAAAAAAATATTTACTTATTTTCAGATTTTTGTTTTATGACTTTTCCCCTCTTTATTAAACATTTAAAATATTCACAAATTAATATGGAAATATACTGGTTTTCTAAGGCCAAACCCGGAAATGATATTTTTCCCGCAGTGCTGAATAAGAGCCATGTCTCTGGAACCATACAGCGAGGTGATTTTATGTTATAGGTGATTTTAAAGGCTAATAATAATAAATGTGCCTGAAAAAAATAACGATGCATTTTAATTGTTTATTAATAAACTAGTGTTTTCTAAATCAGTGTCGGCTGGAAACATATCTCCATCTCCGCTGTAAAGCGGATGCGCCTTTAGAGAGAAATTCATAGCTATGAATTGACCGTTCGCAAAAGCCACGCCCCCTAGTTATCGTTACTACGCCCGTCAAACAATTGAGAACCAGACACATAGCCATGGCTGGGTTAAGCTCCATACCTATTGGTATAAGTGATTGGTTTTGGAGTAATGCAGCAGACATAACCTTTGCCCCTCCAGGGCATGACAGAAAGGGCTGCAATATGCAGTGGAGGGATATGTCCAAAATGTTAAATAAGCAAAGACGGGAATATTGCAACAATCGAGGCAAAGGTGTACCGGTCTCAGTCCAAGAATGAGAAACCTCACGACCTGTTCTTGCAATGCAACCAGCACAGCCTTGTGGTAACAATGCTAGATGGAACCACAACTGTTAAGTTCAGTTTTACAGATTTTATAGCCTCCAGTGACCGCCCACCTTTTGCTAAATTATCTGTGTCGATAGCAATATGTGCTTGACAGGCTAACAGCTACCTTACAGGCTGCCTGAATTTCCTACGGAATAAAGTATCTAATGTTCTAACTTTACTACTTTCGATAATAATGCTATTTAGAACCACAACTGTTAACTTAAGTCCAGTTTTACAGATGGTATGTAATTAGCTACTTAAACTACTAATTGATATGCCCAAGTTAGCTCGCTAGCTTTACTTACCTTAGAGCAAACATATGTATGCTTATTAATCTTCGAGGCATTTAGCTGTGGGTGAGGTCTCCCACACTGCTTGATCCATTGTCGGCATCTTTCCGCTTGGGTCTCGGGCTTTGGAAAGAGGAAAAAAACGACACCTCCCTCTAAACTTTTGGGGTACCTGGTGTCAGACTTGAAGGTGCCATAGGCGCATCGTTTCACCATCTTGCTGAAATCGCAATGTTTGACGGGGGTCCTTCTTCTTAGTTACAGTTGCTGAGCTATGATTGGACGAGGACCGTTCGAGGGCGGGGTTTGCGAACGGTCAATTAATCAGACAGTTTGCTTTCGATTCTAATTTGTTCATTTAAAGGTGGACATTTCAAGCTTTAGCCTACACTGGTAGGCTAAATTTTGTTTCAGTTCATTTTTGAGACGCGATCCAGTTCACGGAGACCATGAAAGCGCGCCTGATTGTTTTCTTTTATTTTACAAAAGTACAACGTTTTCTTGTTATTTTGAGTTTACACAAATAAAAGTAGTTGCGAATGATGTATTATTATTTTCTGTATGACCAGAAATTAGAGAGTATTTTAAGTTGTTTCCACTGTTGATAGGAAAACGCAAGTGTTCGCGCCCGTGCCATGCAGTGCGCGCTCCACACTCCGCACAAACCATTGCTTGGATATGCGTCAAAATCTTGTGTTTATTTGTAATAATCTTAGCCCTGTATTATTATTGTCTAACCTGTATTTTGACTGACATTTGATGAATTGCTTTGTTCCTTTTTTGGATAAAAGCGTCTTCTAGCCTAAATGTAGGCTAATAATAATAATGACAATAATTATTTGCGTTTATAACTATGAATGAGTTCACTTAAGACAGTAATATGTTTATCATAAAATATTTATTAATGTTTTATTTTTATATAACCTAACATTGTACAGTTTTTGAAATGTTTTTGTTTTAGGCTATATTTCTTTTTTATATGTGAAGTCTTTTTTTGCTTATTATATTATACTGAGCTTTTTCCTCCCAAAAAATGGACTTATTGAAAAATGAAGTTTAAACACAATGCATCCCAATGCATTTAAACATCCACAATGCATTTAAACATCCTGTGCATCCCGCACAAACAGCTGGCCTGGTTGAATCAGCCGGCACAGACAAATCCGTGAGTAGCTGCAGTTTACAGCCTACGGTTTATAAACCGAGGAGATGGATTGCAAAACCATGGGATTTTTTTCACAGGTGACTTC
Organism: Tiaroga cobitis; assembly: GCA_030578255.1. Lineage (NCBI taxonomy): Eukaryota > Metazoa > Chordata > Actinopteri > Cypriniformes > Leuciscidae > Tiaroga > Tiaroga cobitis. Next base: position 7,568,482 of record CM060595.1, read on the forward strand.
CCGGGCTCAGTAGGCTATTATCTAAATGTTCCGGGTCAACGCAAATAAAATGCAGAAATCAAATTTCGTAAAACGGAAAAAAAGTTATAAATTATTGGATTTTCAATTAAATATCTAAGCATTGTATAGCCTATAAGGAAAATAAGTTTGTATGTGAATATTGTTTCACCAGTCTAAAAACGAATAAAGAAGAAACCATGTTTTTCAGTTAGGCTACGAGGTAAAAAAGGAATGGATGCAAAAGTACACCGAAGGTAGTGGGAGCATGAGCGGGAGGGAGTGTCTGTTGTGAGTTTAGGGGGCACGTCAGCCAGAGATGTAGTGGGTGTGAGTGAGTGAGTGTGTGTGGGTGGGTGTGAGTGAGTGAGACTACTGCCTGCTGAACAGAGGGTCGCCGAAAGAAGGATCTGAAGTGCTGGTGTTTCGGCTACAAAAACCCTCTGAACTGATCCGAAACCAGCCCAATTTTTATTAGGGATGCACCGATCCGATACTCAGTATCGGTATCGGCTCCGATACTGCCATTTTTGCCGGATCGGGTATCGGTCAGACGAGGCCGATCCAAATCCGATATTGTAAGTATACTATTCTGTTATTGTAAAGCCCCACAAAAGGCACAAAAACATTATAAAGCACCATAACGTTTTCGTGCACTATATTATAAGTGTTCTGAAGCCATTATATAGTATAATGTGAGATATAAATTAATATTCATTAAAGTCATTAAATTCAAGATCACGTAAACTTTTCCCTCCTGCGGCTGTCAGTCATTCTTCATTCAGCATCAAACAGCGCGTTGTGTTCGGTTACGACTCTCTCCAAGATGATTCAATGTTACTATTATTATACTTGATCTGTAGATAAAGGTCTATGGTTTCGGATAAAACAACTTTATCTTGCTGGACTTTATTGCTGTACCTTAATCATGTTACTTTCTACCGGGTGTCTGTTAGAGCACAACACTAGAGTCAGAGCACTATAATTGTTCTTCACACCCACAGTAACTGAAATGTAAAACTGTTAAAAGAAAAGGCTCAAACTATTGCATAGATAGATACTGTATAATACACTACGCATCAATATGTATTTCCTTTGTGCTTTGAACTTTTCAATGCGGACTTGACGCGCTGCGACTCCATGTTGCTTCAAGCGCATCATTCTGCGCTCGGGAGCGGTTTGTGTAGCACTGTATTGGAGTCTTTCATATCATAATACAGTGACGCAATGAAAGATTATTAATAGCCTTTCTTGTTCTGTCCTATCATATGTTGCTGCCTCATTAAACAGCTGTGCTATACATTTAAAACATGTCACAATTTTATAGTAGCCTAGGCTAGATATATAACAATTTATCTTTTTGATTTTTGTTATCTTGTTTTTCATGAATGTATCTTACAACAATACAAAGAGCAATGTGTAAAGTTTTACCAGATTTAGTGTTACACTTATTGTCTCTTATTTGTAACCCACTAAATGTTTTTTTCACTAAATGTTCAGATTTTATACAATTGTGCACTCGTGATTTTTCTAGACTAAATTTTACTGCTGAATTATCCACTAATCTAGTTTATAATAGCATTTTTGTCATAGATTATGATCATATATATATTTTTTTTTTCTTTATAATGAAGTTTTCTGTATTAAGTAGATTGTGTTTAACACACAAAAGAGTGAATATCAGTTCAGTGCCATTCGGCATCTGTCTGCGGCGCCCAGCAACGGCTCTTGTTCTAAATCCTGCCGCGACACAGAGCGGCATTTACATTTTATATTAAATTTACATTACATTTGTCTCAAATCATCGTAAATGATTTCACCCTATGCTGCAATGTACATTTAGTTTTACATTAATTTACAGAAATCAGCTGCTTTAATGAAAATTGCTGATGTTATCGGATTTTCTGGTGATATTCTCAATTCATTCAGTTAATGGATGCTCAGAGGTAAAGTGTTCAGATCACAGACTCAGCAACTATTGTATTTAATTGTACAGTACAATCATAACATAGTACAGACATTATCTTAATTTCATAATCTCCTTAAACATAAGAATACTGCTGGCCATAAACTGAGAGTGCGCGTCCGGTGTGCGATACCTCGAGTTGTCCTACACGCGACGCGGCGCTGCAGAATGTGTAGCCACCAACCTTTTTACCAATCTCCGTGTCCATCACCCTGCGGATTACGCAACTTTACAGAGAATACATTATATTACTAGTCATGGAATGGGAAACGTGAAATTAACCTGTTAACAGAGGGTTTCTGTGCTCATACATTTAATAAAGGGTGATTATTAGGGGTGTAACGGTACATGTATTCGTATTGAACCGTTTCGGTTCGAGGCTTCCGGTTCGGTACGCATACAAACCGAACGATTCCTTGGACCATTTTTCCTGCCGACAAAATTCGCGCTGGCGCGACCACCACAACGTTGCGCAACATCAAATGGCAAGCGTAATGAAAGCGGAACGAAACTGCGCTACTCATTATGTGCTTCACGGATCGTTTATCAGTTCGGGCCAGCAACATCTATGCAGTGCGAGCCGATCTCGATCAAGCGACACTGTTACAACACAGCGCTAAGAGATCCAGTAAAGAAAACCTTTGAATTCGCCACTGAAGTAATAACATCGCTGTGAGATCTAGTGAGAAGCATTCACATTTCTCCGTTATTAACCGTAGATCTCTATTAGATCAAACAGCGCTGACGTGGAAACCAGGAGAAACTTTGTGCCGTGAATGAACTAATACTTTACGTCCACAGACCAGCAACATTCACCATGGATTTAATATAGTAACACTAACTGTAACCAGTTTGGCTGGAATAGTGAAATGCTTTCAAGTACTTCACACATCTTTTTCCAGCACTTCAAAACTTAAATAATATAAAAATAAATTTATATATTTAAATGTTATTTTTAATGTGATGACCAAAACATTATTTGTTCATCCTTCAAAGATGACCCCCATTTATAAACCTGAAAGTTTCAAGATGTAGGAAAACTCAGTTATTTACAAATATTTTTTCTTTTAACAAATAGGACATTTCTCTGGCATTTTTTCTTTTTGCTGTATCGAAAACGTACCGAACCGTGACTTTAAAACCGAGGTACATACTGAACCGTGATTTTTGTGTACCGTTACACCCCTAGTGATTATTAAGAACAATCTTATTTTTGTATTTGTATTTACACTTGAAATTTTTTGTTTGTACCCTTATGCTTGTTGGGTAAAAATGAAAAACTATATAAACAAAGTAAAAATTAATTTGACTGATAACTACCTCCCCCTCCTCCTCCTCCTTATAGAATCTATAGATATCGCGATATATCGATATCGTGAATTATTTTGGCCACAATAACCGTGGTGTGAAAAATCTAACATCGTGGCAGCCCTAATGTACATACATGTGGCTCACATATTATGGTAGCCCTGTTTGTGCTAAATAGTGTAATTTCACCTGTGCCATTTAATATGTTTATAAGCAACTGAAAAAAGCACAAATGTCAGGGCATGTCAAAACATCTCAAGGACCCCCAACACACCTTAGACCCCAGAGGGTTAATAATATAAATGACTAAATGCTTTTTATGCTTTATAATTCCCTATTTTATTTTACAGGTGTGTGCTAGGGCAGGGGTCGGGTCCTGCGCAATGGCCGAATTTTGGAAGCAGCGTGTCTGGAGCTTTGCTCCATTCATCCAGCAGGGAAGGTGAAGTGGGTTGTTTCATTGAACCACTGGGCTGCCATTCTACAAAACTACCAGGCCATACAGAGGCTGGTGGGGAACTGCCCAGCACTGAGGGGACAGGCAAGGATTCAGCTGTTTTAGGTCAATCACTGGATGCTTTCTGTCTGGTAAGTTTCTTTTTAAAACCAGCTATAAAAGGAATTTTACAATTCTCATATTCTGTTCATCCTATTAATTGTGCCATTTTAAACAGGTACAACTACAGGAAGTGGCTCTGAGTGTGCCCTTACCTCAGATCAGCATGGTGTCTCGCACCCTGCTTCCTGTAGCCAAACAGATGTCAGTGCCCGCTGCACCTGGATCAGCGCTTCTACCTTTCCCCTTTGTTGTAAACCCTGAGCTGTCAGATCAGGCCATACGACGTGGGCAGCGACATCCTCCCCCCGCATCAGCACCTGCCCTCTCTGCTCCACCGCCAGCATCCCTCTCTGCTCTACCGTCAGCATCCCTCTCTGCTCCACCGCCAGCATCCCTCTCTGCTCCACCGCCAGCATCCCTCTCTGCTCCACCGCCAGCATCCCTCTCTGCTCCACCGCCAGCATCCCTCTCTGCTCCACCGCCAGCATCCCTCTCTGCTCCACCGCCAGCATCCCTCTCTGCTCCACCGCCAGCATCCCTCTCTGCTCCACCGCCAGCATCCCTCTCTGCTCCACCGCCAGCATCCCTCTCTGCTCCACCGCCAGCATCCCTCTCTGCTCCACCGCCAGCATCCCTCTCTGCTCCACCGCCAGCATCCCTCTCTGCTCCACCGCCAGCATCCCTCTCTGCTCCACCGCCAGCATCCCTCTCTGCTCCACCGCCAGCATCCCTCTCTGCTCCACCGCCAGCATCCCTCTCTGCTCCACCGCCAGCATCCCTCTCTGCTCCACCGCCAGCATCCCTCTCTGCTCCACCGCCAGCATCCCTCTCTGCTCCACCGCCAGCATCCCTCTCTGCTCCACCGCCAGCATCCCTCTCTGCTCCACCGCCAGCATCCCTCTCTGCTCCACCGCCAGCATCCCTCTCTGCTCCACCGCCAGCATCCCTCTCTGCTCCACCGCCAGCATCCCTCTCTGCTCCACCGCCAGCATCCCTCTCTGCTCCACCGCCAGCATCCCTCTCTGCTCCACCGCCAGCATCCCTCTCTGCTCCACCGCCAGCATCCCTCTCTGCTCCACCGCCAGCACCCCTCTCTGCTCCACCGCCAGCACCCCTCTCTGCTCCACCGCCAGCACCCCTCTCTGCTCCACCGCCAGCATCCCTCTCTGCTCCACCGCCAGCATCCCTCTCTGCTCCACCGCCAGCATCCCTCTCTGCTCCACCGCCAGCATCCCTCTCTGCTCCACCGCCAGCATCCCTCTCTGCTCCACCGCCAGCATCCCTCTCTGCTCCACCGCCAGCATCCCTCTCTGCTCCACCGCCAGCATCCCTCTCTGCTCCACCGCCAGCATCCCTCTCTGCTCCACCGCCAGCATCCCTCTCTGCTCCACCGCCAGCATCCCTCTCTGCTCCACCGCCAGCATCCCTCTCTGCTCCACCGCCAGCATCCCTCTCTGCTCCACCGCCAGCATCCCTCTCTGCTCCACCGCCAGCTTCCCTCTCTGCTCCACCGCCAGCATCCCTCTCTGCTCCACCGCCAGCATCCCTCTCTGCTCCACCGCCAGCATCCCTCTCTGCTCCACCGCCAGCATCCCTCTCTGCTCCACCGCCAGCATCCCTCTCTGCTCCACCGACAGCATCCCTCTCTGCTCCACCGACAGCATCCCTCTCTGCTCCACCGACAGCATCCCTCTCTGCTCCACCGACAGCATCCCCCTATGCTCCACCGACAGCATCCCTCTATGCTCCACTGAGAGCATCACTCTCTGCTCCACCGCCAGCATCCCTCTCTGCTCCACCAGCAGGAACATCTTTGAGACCTCCTTCTCCTGCCTATTCTTTCTGGCATTATGCCTACATACAGAAAATATGACAATTAGCATACGTAGGTAGAGATGGGTGGAATGTGCAAATAGACAAAAATGAACAATTTATTCCTGAATCTACCACTAGGAGAATGTGAGCTGGTTCAGCTCAAAGAGCTTCAATTTAGTCCGAGCCATCATTCCAGGGCTGTCCAGGACTATATCCCTGATCATACTATGGGCCCGGATTATGGCAGCCCACCGGTTCACCCTGACTTTGGCGATAGTCTGACCAGCAGGGTAAATGCGGCAGAGAGCCAGGCAGATGGCTTCGACCAGACGACTCGCATTGGGCCACTGAGCTGGCCCACTGCCTTCACTAAGGAAGCATCTGGGAAGTGAGAAAGGGAGAAAGCAATATTAATCTGATTATTTGACGAATATGGGACAAACAACTGAATAACACTGTAATTTTGTGAGATACAACTAATAGTGTATAGTTAATCAACTAATAATCTAGTTGTCTCCAAGAAATGGACTGCTTCTATTAAATTTTTTTTCTCTTGACTTTTATTTTTATCTAAGTAACTGAAAGTGCAAAGAAAAGACATAATCTGCAAGAAAACCATTCCATGAAATACTGTCTTGAAACATACGAATGCTCCAAGGACACCTCGCGACGTGAAGGGCTCAATGACGCTGAGGTAGTGTATGGACCGCCGCATCCAGGCCTCTTTGTGTGCCTCACAGGGTTTCTTGTACAGCTGCGTGGCGCTGTTCCCCCGAGTACGCTCACGCAGCTGGATGATTACCCGCCGGTCGCAGGCAAGCCTACAGAGAGGAGCACATCATGTTACAGAAGAGCCACACATAGACACACAGATGGGCTGCGTGATACTGTTCAGACAGCCACTTACTTGTAGGTGAGGATTGCTGGGAAGAGGGCGTGATTTCCCAGCTGACCCACGACCAGCGACCCATGACTCCTGTGACCAGGCAGCTACCTTCCTCTTACACCGACAATACTCCAGGTACTCGGTGGCCATCAAGTACCAGCCGTCGAAGGCCAGGAGCCTCCGGATGGTCCTGTTGAGCCTATTACAGCATGTCGGCCGGACGCCCCACAGACGCAGGGGCGTCCAGAGGAACAGCCGACACACAAAGAAGGCAGCTGGTGAGGTGGGTGGCTGAGTGTAACTCGGCCGGGGCTGAGGGGGGGTCCCACCACAGCTTGAGGTCTGTGGTGAGTTTGGTCCTCCCCTTGTTGTCTGGCTTAAACAGCTCCCGGCCGATCCACTCCTGCTCTTCCGCGGCAGGCAACCGGGACTGTGAGGAAAAAAACAACACAAACAAACACACTGTAATGAGGCTGAGAGGAGGTGCTACATGCAATTTGACAGTCAACTCCACTGAGTGGTGCGTCCATGAGTACGGGCACGTGTGTGTGTGTGCGTGTTAGCAGCCACCTCTGCCGACCGCCCCTTGTCTCGGCCCAGGATGTACTTCCTGGCGGCGTCCATCGAGGTCCCAGGCTGAGGTGTCTTCCGCCGTAGCCACTTGACAAAGCTGCAAGACAATGATCAAAGATTAACACGCATATAAACAAGTCACAGCACCCTGTCAACAGTCCACTGCCCTTCACCACAACAGGACTTACGTCTGGTGCTTCTTCTCTGTGGAGTCGTACAGGTCCTTCAGGGTGGCCTCCTTGTAGTCCCCAAAGCCAACAAGCACCTCGCTAGGGTTGCGGCGGTGAGGAAAATTTCCCACCAGTTAATCGACGTGCGACAACACCGGTAATCCCGGTGTCACCGTGGGGGGCGGGGCGGGGGGGTTAAATAGCTTTTAAATGCGTGCGCGTTATACTTTCACTTTCGAAATAAGCTTTTCTGTAATTTGACTCGTTCTCATCTCCACACGTGCTAAATGGAATCCTGATGCTTGCTGATCTGTGACGTGACTGGCTCTTGGCACGCACTGCGCAGTTCAGTTTTTAATTATAATGTATGCTCTCTTCTGAACTAAATAATTGATAATTATTATTTTTAATTAATTCAAATAAATATTTTAGCAAAAGCGAATACTTTAAAAAAGTCAAGACATCGCTGTCTCACGGTGGGAAAGTGATGTCACCGGTGATGGGGCTTAAAACCGGTAACACCGTCTATCGTGGCAAGCCTACACCTCGCCCTCACACCCGGGCTGAGTGGCGCGAGCCCGGGCCTCCTCGTGCACCCGGTGGTAACGCAGCTGCTCAGCAAAACCAGGGTGGGCGCACGAGTACCGGGCGAGTGCGTCCTTGTTGGCCATAAGGGGGCTGTCGGAGGCACTTTTCTCCCGCTCCCGCTGGTGGCTGGCAACCAACTGCGTGGTGTAGTCCACGTCGTTCTCCAGGAGCCAACGGAACGTTTGACCCTGGTACTTGCCAAACTGGATGCTGTGGCAGCCCAGCACCAGCATGTGGTTACCAGGGTCACCTCCCTTGGAGACGACGTGGGCTTGGGCCTCCTTCTCCACCTCCTCCGGCTTCTTGGCCCTCGCAGCAGCGGTGGTCCCGCGTGGCCCTTTGGCAGCGATGAAGGCCACTGCCTCATCAGAGGCCCGCAGGACAAGCTGCTGGGAGGCCGTCAGTTTTAAATTTGCAAAAACCATCTCTACAATGACAAGAAATGACACAGCATAGCATTAATCGAGCACTACAGGTTAAACTACAGTTTAAACTACATGTTAATTACCATATTAACAGGAATATCACACATAAGATTAATGATATACTAGTACTACACATTCACTATTGAAATATTAACGTTAACAAATTAACACAACGTGACACAACAGGTAAATAATGACCCCAGGGTTAGCCCCCTATGCACTGGCAGCCATTAAACAAACATTTAATATTGTTAATGCATAAAACATAGACTTAAACTTTGTTTTGATTTCATGTGGTGATATTATAATCTTAAGGGTCTAATGATACTAACTGTATAGTCTTTTCATAATTTAATTTTGTTTTCAGAGATCGTCACATGTTGTCCCATTAATTTCCAATGCAATGCATTACATTACATTACATTACATTACATTACATGCTAGCGATCTCTCAAAGTGTATTTTAATCTTTGATCAGACTACCTGGTTATCTTCCTTAGACCCTGTAGATTTAGTTACTACAGTTTGGAGTCGAAATTCAAAGTGTAAATATGGTTTAAATGTGTAAACTGGACGCCTGACGTTGATGGTCACGTTAATTAACTAACGTTAACGTATCTTTTAAATATCAAAACCAGCGATTGACGGCAAGACGTAATAATACATCGACAAATTCAATGTCAGTACATTGTAAAAGTACTCTGGGAAGACAATGTTATATCAGTACATTCGTAATATTCTATTTATTTTTGTTTTACTCACTCACTCGGTGACTGTCAGTTTGTCAGTTTGTTGATGGTTGCTATGACAAACGCTCGATAATTCAAACTGTTGATTGGCCCAAAACGCTTGATAAACGCTCGATAATCCGAGCTTCTGATTAGCCCAAAGCTGAAAACGCTCGATTATCCGAGCTGCTGATTGGCCCCAAGCTGAAAACGCTCGACAAACGCTCGATTACACTAACCGCTGACTGGCTGGCATCCAGAGACCATTGCTGGGCATATAAGAATGTGTTATACAGGTGTGAATGGGATACACAATGTTTTTTTTCAAGCATAGTGTCACTGTGCTGTAGAAGAGTTGTGGCAGGTGTGGACCGGTGTTTGTAGGAAGCCTCCACACCGCGAGGTCTCCCGGTCCTTGTGGAGGGGAAAGTCAATGTCTTTAAAAAAAAACTCAACTCTGCAAACAACTATACACCTGCCCCAGCGAGAATGCGAAATCAGTCCGGGGCTCGACCCTGGTCCTTGTCCTTCATCTCCCTCAGCCAGTCCTCCACACTCTTACCTGCCGCGGCAGAGCAAAAATGTACATTGCAGTAGCGGGTGTGTCCGGTCTCTCTCCGCTTTGGCTGGCCGCACTTTTGTACTTGTGGCACGCCGGCCCGGGCAGCGACGACTGTTCCTGCCGCTCCCCTCTGCACAGCCTTCTTCCTCCTTAGCCATTTAGTTTTGTACGCAGAGAGAGGCTGAGGAGGGGGAGCAGGAGGTGCTGCCTGCACTGCTTGTTTTCCTTGCTGTCCTGGCAGCAGCTGCAGTGCAGGCAGCTGAGGGCCAGCGTGATGTGCGGCGGCAGAGGGAGGACGTGTGGGGCTGGCGTTGTCCGAGGGAGCGTTGGGATGGGGAGCACCGTCGCTGTCGCTGATGGCGGCGCTGCCACCCGCCGAACCCGCTGCCGCTGGTGGTCGTCCCTCTGCTGCAACGCCTGAAGCTAGCACAGTCCTCTCCTTCTCCCGCTGCGTCCTGGTGAACCTGAGAACGGATTTCAACGTAGTATTTTAGTTACATGTACAATTTTGAGAGCATGCCATTCATGTATGTCATTACCATAACACTGTCCAAAGCATCAAACATACCACAACGAGAGGGTCCTGGAGTGCAGCTCATAGAGCTGTATGGGCGCCCGAGCCATCAGCCTCTGGTGGCCCAGCACAAGGTCATGGATGGTACCGAAGCAGAATGCTGTCCCACCGCGACCTCCGGGCACCGTGCACACGGGTGCCCGAGGGGATCAAGCGGCAGAGCTGGGTGCATACTGCCTCTTCCAGCCGGCTTGCGCTGGGACTGCTGGCAGGTCCAGAGGTCTGTCCGACCAGACAGCTGCGGACAATGGACAAAAACAATGACCGATATGAGCATGATAATGGGCAACATTACATAAAGCAGCTTGTGTGTACATCAGGGAAATGTATGATGGAAGTGTATCCTTACCGTCTTAAGCTTTCCACACCAGGTATACTTGCTGCCATGAAGCGCCCCCCAGCTGGCCTGTCCCTGTAGCGGGGAGGGTAAACTACTCGGGCCCTGTCGTATGGTGACAGGGCCTCGTAGAGCCCGATAAGCTCATCTACCCTCCCCTCGGACAAGGCCGGGTCGTGACGCAACCCCACCAAGGCCGTGGCCAACTGGACCACGGCCAGGTACCCCGGCTGGTCCTCTGTAGTCCTGCAGACACACAAGCAGAGACTGAAAACAATAAGTCAGTTGGATGGAACAGACCGAGCGCAGTTTTTGGTGATGTGAGATGCAGTCGCAGACCGCAAAGAGGTGGCGTGCTTACCTCAGCAGCCTGCTGAGGCTCTGGCGAGGACCGGCCGGGAGAGTGGGGTGCGGGCTCGGGGGGACCGGTCGGTAGCTACAAAAGGCTTTTCCAGCATACCGCGAGTGTCCAAACTCCTTCGTCTTGGGTTGCTGGCACAGACTGCAAGTTATAGGTGTGCACTTTTTTGGCCTTTTCTGGGGCAGGCCTAGAGAAATGGCCTCTTCTTTCTTTTTTCTCCTCCAGGCCGTTGTCCTGGGCACATCACTAACATTGTCCGCAGCCGCAATCCTTTTCTGCTCAGACAGCCATTGAGAGGCTGTCTTGCCAGCAGAAGTGGCACAGAAGCTTTTCCCACGGAAGAAGCTGTGCTTAAACTCCAAACGCTTGGGCTTCCCACACAGCCTGCAGGGAAACCCTCTTGGATCCCTTCTCCTGGCGGTGGCCTTGCCCTGCTTTAAGGCCTTAAGGTCTTCTTTTGCCCTCTTCTTCCTTCTCCAGGCTGTGGCCCTGGGCACCCGTTTAAGGGCCGCCTCAGCCACAGCTGATGGAGGAGGGAGCACAGCCAGCGAAGCGCATGGAGGAATTGTAAAGACAAAAAAAAAGTTAGTTTAGACATTTGTTGCATTTGATATGATTTCATTCTTTTACACTGATGTGTAGTTTAAAGATCTTACCCGACACTTTCAGTCGTTTCATCTGTGGAGGCCACTGCTTGCTTGTGGATGGGGTGGATTTAGGAGATCCATCCAGGGTCTCCCTGAAAAGTCTCCTTCTTTCTCTTTCCTCCGAGGAAATTATTGGAGGCCAGTAGGGCTTGGAGAACTTCAGCAAACGCTTCTCCTTTTCTGCCTTGCTGACACCAGGGTTCCCGCGGGTCCTTAAAAAGTCTTAATGTCTTAAATTAAAATCCGGGAAATTAAGGTCTTAAATTGTCTTAAATTTACCGTAAAGTTGCTGTAGGTATTAAATTTTCAGCCTGTCTGCTTAATGACGATATGGAAGCTCAGTGGTCCACCGTAAAACATCAAATAGTTGGTCAATTTAGTAGTGTGAAATGAGAGTTTCCGCGATTTAATAGCTTATTACGGTAGGTCGGCTACAGACGCTGAAGTCGGTCTGCGCCTGCATGCCGCCATTACGCGGTTGTCGAGGTGAGGTTCAAAATGCAAAGATGGGGAAGTGTAAATTTAACGACAAGTGGATGGAAGAGGATGCATTTAGGAGGTGGTTGGCGCCGGCTGAAAGTAATAATGAGGCAATGTGCAAATTCTGCAAAAAGACCTTTTCATTAGGGACCATGGGGCTCAAAGCCGTCGAGTCGCACATGAAAGGAGGAAAGCACCAGCGGTACGTTGCAGCAGCTAGTCATAGCGGGTCCAGGTTAATCCCTGCATTGTTTGCAGCTCGACCTAACGATGTTACTAGTTCAGACGCCACCTCACAGTCGGCTATAAGAAGTTTCATTTCACCGCCAGACACCCAAAAGGCAGAGTTACTGTGGGTTCTCCATACTGTGACGAGGCAAAATTCATTTAAATCTAACGAGGACATACGTGACATCTTTGCTGCTATGTTCCCCGATTCGCAGCTTGCAAAGTTTTTCACCTGTGGTGAAAATAAAACGGCATATGTCGCCAAATTTGGCATCGCTTCATTTATCAAGAAGCAGCTATCGTGCAGCGTTAGTGCGAAGCCATATGTCGTCATGTTTGACGAAAGTTTGAATAAAACGACAAAGAACAAACAAATGGACCTTCATTTGCGATTCTGGACTACTGATGATGAGACTGGCACACACTACGTCATCTCCCGCTACTATGGATCGGTATTCATGGGCCACTCCAGAGCCGAGGACATGTTGGGTCATTTCAATGCAAGTAACGTTACGATTGTGTTTGAAATCGCATGTTATTATTCATATAATGAGTAAACTTATGCGGTTTAAAGCTCATATGCTAGCGGTGTAAACACCAACACTCCCCCGGTGTTCACTCCGGGCATAGGACTGGTTAATCTGCTCCAGTCAGGTCACAGGTCTATGGTCACTTTGAGCTAATGTGTTACGTTAGATTGTCAGAGTTTAAGAGGTATAACTGTTGGTAGATGTGGTTTTTAGTTTAAATATGCCGAATTGTGATTTCATGGTCTGTTGGGAAAATGTAGCTGCTAATGTAGGCTGTCACTTAACTTACTGCCATAGCAACAGTAAACATTCACTTAATAAGGGTTAATGAGCTGTAAATAGAGATGCAGAAACAAGCTATGTTTGTAAATACACATTAGATATGTTGTATTTTACCACAACATACATGATTTTACCAGTTAGTAAACTTATAGAAATGAATTTAATTAGCAAAGTTATATGTATAGGCCACGCACATAGAAAGACCACTGTGACCATATACTGACTTGAAAGAGCACATTAACCAGTACTACTGTTACAATCTGCATAAAGTTTTTTAATGTAAAAGCTCACATTTTTAATGTACGAAGGCATCCTGTATCATAACTAATGTCTGTCATTTGTAATGAAACAAATCTGAATTTAACTCACTGAACATTTACCCATATACCAATTATGTAATGATTAACGTTAATTATCGCCTGTGTTTGTGTATGTTTGCATTTTATTGTTTAGGTGTATGTATTTGTGTGTGTTTGTGTCAGGTTTGTGATGGATGTTTTTGATCTCTCTCTTTCTCTTTCTCTCTCTCTCTTTCTCTCTCTGCTACATAAGCACAACCATTATTATTATATTATAATGTGGATTACTTGGCACATTGAACTGATCTTTTTCTTTTTTTTACAAATGTGCAGGAAGGTACAAAGGAGCTGAATCTGAACAACATGCTCTCACTATCAATGGATGGGCCCGCTGTAAATTGGAAGTTTGTTGAACTCTTACAAGAGGAACACAGAGAGCAGTGTGGTGGAGCCCAACTACAAATAATTGGGAGTTGTGGCCTTCACACGATGCACAACTCTTTCAAACACGGCTTCGCAGTGTGGCAAGTTGAGAAAGTCCTGAAAGCCCTGCACTACCTGTTTCATTGTGCACCTGCAAGGAGAGAGGACTTTGTGTTAGTGACAAAGTGTGATACATTTCCTCTGCCATTTTGCGGACATCGATGGCTGGAAAACCTTCCAGCAGTGGAGCGAGCCATTGGAATTTGGCCATATATTGTCACCTATGTGGATCAGGTCAAAGCCAAGAAGCTCCCCAATCCAAGGTCATCGTCATATGACACCATCGCAGAAGCCCGGATGGATCCCTTCATCTTGGCAAAGTTACACTTCTTCATGAGTGTCTCAAGAAGTTTTCAGCCATTTCACACCAAGTACCAGACAGATGCCCCGATGATTCCCTTCCTCGGCAGAGATTTGGAGGATCTAATCAGGGTAGGCCTAATGACTACTAAAAGTATAATTAGGGATGTAACGATACTAGGGCTGAAACAACTAATCGATTTAATCGATTAAAATCGATTATTAAAATAGTTGACAACGAATGTCATTATCGATTAGTTGGTCTGCTTACGTCACGGGGTGCGTTTACTGGTGATTGGTTGAAACAGGCCAATCATGATGCTCTCTGTCTTACATGCGCTGCGCTTCATGAGACACACGCAAGGTCTCTCTCCCTTCGCGGATCTGCCGTGCGCGCAGAGACCGAGATCTTGTTTACAGTCTATGTTTGGAGCACAGTCTCTTCTGTCTCGCATGCGCGCTCTTGCTTGCGCGCTCTAGATTCCGGGAGTTTGAACTAATTTGCGGGCATCAGGGAGATATCAATCTGCGGATGACTTCCGGATCTTCCGCGAGACTTGGGATGTCTGTATTTTGTCTCGAGCATCAGGTTGCGCAATCAGTTCGCTCGCAACATAAGTGATGAATTAAAATAGCGCTACCGCAGAAATAGGTTAAATTAAAACGGTGTTTACAAAGTGAAGCACTAAATTAAAGGCAGTTAATAACAGCAGCAGTAAAAGATTGTTTTTTAGTCACTGTACTCAGTGGTTTTCAGCGAATGCTTGCACTAATGCATAATTTTTTCCTGTCCTTTTAATCAGGCCTGTTAGTTTGCTGCGTACCATTCCGTTCTCTTTTTATAGCATTTTTATAGCATTTTATAGCATTACTATTAAGTAGTGCTGCACGATTAATCATATCGCAATCGCGATGTCAAGCCTATGCGATTATATGACGCAAAATACTGCGTTTTTATATGAAATAAACAAATTAGGGCTGTTATATCGCAGCATCTGTTATTTTTTGTCATCCTTTGGCTAGTGTTACATGATCCCGCTCTTATTCATGCGAATGCTTTAAACCATTCAACGAGACAAGTCAAAAGAGAGCGCGCTGCCTGTGAATGTCCTGACTGAAAGACGGACGCGCGCCAGTATCATGAGCATGCACAGACCGCGCGCCAGAATACAGTCTCTTTCCCCTTGAAGTGAACGAACAATAACACACACAATTATGCCAAAATATCATTTGTCGAGTGTCTTCATAACATAAGAGCAGTTTTATGATGGTCGTAAAGAGTTGTGAGAGAATAAGGCGCGTGTGAGATCCGCGTCTCAGCAACTCTTAAAGGGCCAGCATCCAATAATGCTTTCTGTCAGTAAAGTTAATCAAAGAACAAAGGGAACAGAGAAAAACACTCACTGTTCTTGACCAAAGAACTTGTGTATCTTTAAATAGGATTTTAGTCCATATAATTTATAATTTATGCAGCGCAGACTGTTTGATAACTTAATTCAATTTCTGTATATGTCCTACCTGTAGACAGGAAGAGCACAGGTAAATATGACATTTATTATGGGTTTATGTGAGGATTGTTTGAAGTTCACTTAAATTAAAATTAAAATAATTTTTATCCAGACTTCAATGGCTCATTGATCAGGTGTTATCAATCATTTAGTTGTTGTTGCTAGTTTGAGTTGAGAAATAGACATTTCAGAATTATCACTAGTCTGTGTGTGCATTTTGCTTAACCAAGCAAGTTGACTCATGAAACCATTTGTTTATTATATCGCATATCGCAATATTGACCTCAATAATCGCAATATGACATTTTGCCCAAATCATGCAGCCCTACTATTAAGTTTTAATTGTTTTTCAAACGCGATCTACTGCGGCTCTACGTTCACACGCTTGTTTACAGTCTTTCTATATTTATTTTATCAACTATTCTTATAATTCAATTAATCTTAAATAAAAATTAAATGAATTATATATTTGAGATGTTTTTAGTTTATATCTTCACATCTGAACAACATGTCTGTGTAAATTTGTAAATTTTACATTAATCATGGTTGTCAACTTGCCATCAGCAATTATCATTAAAAACAAACAAATATTGATATTAGTAAAACTCAATATGTGGCTTTTGCACTTTTTAAAGTACACTTGACTTTTACACATAAACACCCTTGTGGCGAGCAGGACGAGGCCTGTGAGACGCACTGGTCTCGCATCTCTCACGGCCTTCGGCCTCGTCCTGCTCGCCACAACCCTGATTTAGGGTTTTATTTAGTTATAATAAACAAAAAATCGAATTGAAACTTTTTATCCGATTAATCGATTAATCGAAAAAATAATCGTCCGATTAATCGATTATCAAAATAATCGTTAGTTGCAGCCCTAAACGATACCCTCATGTCACGATTCGATACATATCACGATACTGAACTCACGATACGATATTATTGCGATACTCCAAGACACATGATAAAAGGTTAACAAAAAATGTACTGTTGATTAAAATGCTAACTTTGATATTACATTGTGGGTTTAAATGAATGGGTTTGGATTTGGTGCTTGTAACCCAAGGACAATGGTGACACCAGAATAAAAATATTCATGATTCTGAAGCTGAAAATACAGAATTATTTTAGGCTAATATGCTTGCACTCTTTCACTGACTAGATATATTTAAAATAATGTCGGCCACTTTTTACTGGTAACATAAGACATTTGGCATTATCAGGACCCAGAAATATTCCCCCATTGCCTTAGTACTACATTAAACTACTATACATAATGTTGATTATAATGTATAATGACTAGACATGTGCCGGTATTCGGTAATGCGATAAATCACGGTAATGAATATGCACGATATTGTTATCGCGGGCACTTCAAAATACCGTGAAAAATAATAGATTCAAATTTAGACTTTTAGAACGCGCATTAGCTTATTTTCCATCAACCGCTTAAACACTCTGTATATGCTGCGCACTCTGATGTAAACAATCCCCACATGTATAAGCACTGTGTGTATGCGCGCAGTGGCACTCTAGTCTAATGTAAATAATCCTCACATGGAGTAGAAGCATGGCGGAAGGAGGAACGCTGCCGACGATTTACCCCCCGCAGGGCTGCAAACTCTCAGGCATTCAGCTTGAGACTTAAGCGCCTTCCAGACAGGACGCGGAATACGCACGGGGACGTTTTGTTGCTGCGTCGACCAAAGCACGCCGGGGTCAAAGTTCAAAATAGTTCAACTTTTTATTTGCAAAATAGCAAATCGCGTTGTATCTGAAGGGCAACGTTGAACCCAGCGGCCAGCGCCGCGCATTCCGCGTCCTGTCTGAAAGACGCTTTACGCAATTGACACTTTGCACACGCTCTCATGCAGAGAAAAACCGCAGAGCAAAGAGGACACTGACACCGACAGACTAGACAGAGCAGGTTACTTTTGATATGAAAAAAAATCAGCTCTTAGGTTCTGTCCATTGTGACAGATCGCTGCGCCTCAGTTCAAGTAAACCGATCATCTGTTACTTTTTATTTAAAGATACAGTACAACTTACCGAAAGGTATATGCCTCATACATAATGTCGATCAATCAGTGTTTTTCCAACACAGAAAGAGGTCAATAAAACTGCAAGAGAACAATTGTCACATAACGTTACATTTACCTCAGGAAAGCCATTTAATGACCAGCACATTAGTTGACTAGTAAAAATATCGAGGAGTATTTTGCTAAATATTTGCACTATATTACATATTTATTAGATGTTTACTTGTCATTACATAATTGTTATTACAATGAAAACCGAATTTAAATTTAATATCTCTCTGTATGTTTACAGCATTATGTGAGATATATTTTTTTCTTGAGAAAAATTAACATGCAGACTGTAGCCTACCTAATCCTTATCCAAATGAGTCAATATTGAATTAAGATTGAAATCAAATAAAAGAATTTAATTGAATAATACAAACAGTAGCCTACCAGTCATTGTAGCATGTAAACATTGTAACATGTTCATAACTTAATAAAATTCTGTTTAGTTACCATACGTTTTGAAAATCACAATTACACATTGTGATGCAAGTTGTTTTTTTTTTTAGATACCCGCAATCCATCTGTTTCTCTTGAGCAATTAAAATATCGTGATAATACCGTATACCGTGATAAAAGCTCAATCAATTAACCGCAGCATGAAGATTTGATACCGGCACATGCCTAATAATGACACTAAAACTCTGAAAAAATTAAAAAACTTTCTCACACAGTAATTTTTATTTTGGGGGAACTATCCACAATACATATTGTCACTATCCACGATACGTATTGTTGCATTTTTTTATTGCGATATATTGTGGCACGATATATTGTTACACCCCTAATATTAATTGTTTAATCGTTCAAGCACCGTCATTTACAGAGGATATGAACAATAAAACAAAGTACTGAGTTTTCAGCACGATGTTTGTAGAAAGTATTGTAAATACTGCCATACTTTTTCCAATTTTGTTTATAATTATTATGCTTGTGCTATTATTTTCAGAGCCTTCTCAGACGCTTCATAAAGCGAGACATCCAGGTTGATGTTTCCCCAGTAAAGCTGGTCAAGCTTGATGTGACAGACCAAAAGCTTTGGGTCAGTCCAAAGCAAGTGGACATTGGCATGGGAGCCACAGCTGCCCTCAAGGTAATATTTATCTTAAAATACTTTATCATTGTGCTATATGAGCTGCAAAGTCACTTGACTAGTGAAGGATATTTTTTCAAGCGCTTTGAGTGTCCAGAAAGGCGCTATATAAATGTAATGAATTATTATTATTATTATTATTATTATTATTTATGTTGAGAAATTAAGAGATCAGTTTAGTTTAATTGTTTTGACATCAAGCAGTTGACCTATTAATTGGATCTATCAAATGTTGTGTAGTGTAAGTTACACATAGGGAGAGTTTATTTGATGTTTCAGGTGATGTGACTTTTGTGCTTTTGTCAGGGAATGTCAGGCAGTCAGAGTGGTGGAAGTGAGCGTGAGGTGTTACTGTTCATGCGAGACAGCCAGAGTGCCCTGTCAAAAATTTGTCTCAACATTTTATTGAAGTGCCCCCTGAAGTACCCCTCTGTCCGAAATATGATGTGCCTGGACCCCCAAAATATGCACGAAGAACCTGACATGTGCCTGCAAAAAATGAAGGCCCTAATCATGAAATTTGTGCAGGATAAGAAGCTGTCAGGAGGAGTCACAGCGGGTAACATCTGTAGACATATCAGAAATGTGAACAATTAGCCTGGTGTTTATCAAAGGGAGTCTTATTTATTTTAGGTATCATACTAGCCTATTATTTTGCAGTTCATTTTTTTGTTTTATTTTATTGGAAATACAGCCTAGTATGAGTTATAATAAATGTATGTAGGCCAAATATATGTTCTTAGACATAATAATTGGAAAATGCATCTCATATTTTCAACTATATTTCAGAGTATAGTGAAAATATATCTCTTGTGACAACAAAGTGAAGTTTTAACTAGAAAATATTACAGATGTGCTTGTCTTTATCTAAATGCAGGTGATAAGATTGCCCAACAATTTCAGAAGTTCCTCTTCAGTGAGGCCAGAGGAGAGGAATTCATGGCCTTCAGTGCATTGGATGGAAAATCGCGAGTTGACAGCTTCCTTCATAAGGCCATGAATAGATATGCAGAACTTTGGAGCTTTGTGGAAAAGCTGCTGCTTCTGTCCCATGGACAAGCTACTGTGGAGCGTGGGTTCTCCATAAACAAGGAGGTGGAGATGTGCAATATGAACGAAGACACTATAGTCTCACAGAGACTAATCTGCGACTATGTGAGGATGTGTGGTGGAGTGGTCAAAGTGCCTCTAACTAAAGAGCTGCTAAATGAGTGTGCATCTGCACGCAACCGGTACAGGATCTTCTTGGAAGACGAGAGGAAGAAAAAGACAAAACAGATGGACAAGAGAAAAGGGGTTGAAGATGAGCTTGAAGAGCTACGCAAGAAAAGAAGAACAATCTCAACTGTGTGTGAAACTCTAGAAAAGGATGCAGATGGCCTTGCAGAGAAGGCTGAGAATACAGCAGGGACCAAGATGGCAGAACTTATCACTAAATCCAATTCCATGAGAAAAGGATGCAAGGAAAAGAGAAGGGAGTTGGTGGACCTAGACCATGAAATTGAGAAGAGAACAGCAGAGCTGCGCCACACGTCTTGAGGAGAATTTGGGATGTTACAAAACAAAGGGTTTCTCTCATTAAAAGTCATGTAATAACAATTGTGTTTTCTAACAGTTATGTAGATTATTTGTCAACTTTTTGACTTGTGAAAGCCTGTTTTGAGGACATTTTATTGCGCTTATTTTCAGTATTCTATATGGTTCCTTCATACAAGGCATTGTGTTGTTTAGTGTAATCTAACTTATCTGTTACATAATCTCGAAAAAGAGAATTATACACTAAAGTGTATTTTAATTTTCACTCGCCACAAATCAAAACTCAACTAACGGTCTTACTAAATAAATGTCTTTACATAAATGAATTTCTTGCTTCGTAATTGCAGGACTAAAACTTTCTCCTTTCGAGCATCATCTGACAGATCAAACTGTAAAGAAACATCATAAACGTCGATGTTCAAAACAAAATTATGCTAGAGTTGAGACTGAAAGCTTGTCTAACTTGTGTATCGCTAAACTAAACTGAAGTAGTTATAGCTGTGAATATGGCTTGATATCATATTTGTCAATCATTGTATTTCTCTAAACGTCAGTTTATGACTATTTTCTGTATCGAGTGAAAATTTCTGAGACTTCATTAAAAAAAATGTAATTGCCATGCAGTGCTTGTCAGCTTTTTTTCTGTTCGATCAATTATTATTTATGAACAATTACTACTTATTTTAATATATACTTTAAAAAAAAGTAATATAAACACCATCGATCTCATGTGTATTTTATATGTGGCAAATTTAGGAGAATCAGGTGTGTTTGGACCAAATACTTCATTTGTACTTTCATTTTGTACATCATTTGTACTGCCTCTACAAAAAGGGCAATAGTAAGAAAGGCAGGGAAGGAAAGAGGGAAAGAGAATGAGATGCCATGTATATAAAGCACAGGAAGACTTAATAAAACATTCTGACATTATCATATGAAAAAAGAATGCAACCAATGTTTTAGAAGTAGCCTGTCTCCTGTCAGTCTCGCATTAGAGCGTCTCACTGGCTCACAGCAGCTTTCACACCTTCAGCTTGGGTTCAAAGAAGTAACCGGAAGAGATGGTCTGCATCCAGGCAAAGAAAATGTTGCAAGTTTTCGCAATGTTCGCATTTACCATCCCGATGTTTCTTCAGCCGATTTAAGCATCGTTAAAGATAACTCTGAATCTTCTTTAGTACTTAAAGACTAATAAAACATTCTTGACATTATCATACTTCTAAGATCTTAAAAGAATGAACCAAGAACCAAGGTTTTAGAAGAAAGGCCGTAACCATGTCTTGAATATTGGTAACATTGGTTAACAATTCAAAATTCATAAAAAATATACATTATATGCATATATAGTTTTGAGTTGAAAATTATTTGTAAAACTGTCTAGTAGCATCTTTCCCACAAGCTACGCTCATGATTTAAAATATTTGCAAATAATATTTATGTTTTAAGACATGCATACATTCACATTTGTACAGTATGTCCTATGTCAAAAACACAAATGTGTCTGGTCTCGTCACTTAATTATTAATTATATGAATCATGAAAATGCATATTTTCAATTCAAAACAACAAAATTTGTATGAAAAACCCCACCAAAAAAACATTCCATTACTGGATATAACTGTCAGTCGTTTAACATTTCTATTGTAAAACAGATGTCAAATATTAAATGTTTAGCTACTTACATCTTACCACACACTCTTCCACCGTTACAACTAAAGCGTTTCGTTGGAATTTGCACTGGTCCTCTGTGCACAGCAAGCCCCTCCTGACGAGCGCTGTTAGACCGCTGAGGCCGACCAGCCTGAAAATGTAGGTTTCAAAAAGTTTTTTTTTTTTTTTCATCCTAACAACAAATAGAGTGATGCGTAAAGGAGTGCAGCAGAGCAGTATCAAGAATATCAATATCAAATGTTGGGGGGGACAATTTGGCCATTTCTAATTGTTGGGGGATGGACTTGTGTTGTGGCCCCACTGTTTGAAATGTTGACCAGTTTGATTTCAGCATCCTGTTATAATTCAGAGAGCAGCATTGTTGCGCATTGTGTTGTTCACTGGCCCACAGTGATTTCCTTGGAGGAAAGTAAGTGAGAGTAGTATGAGAGGAGGAGACGGTTCCCGGGAGAGCCTGGAGAGAAAAGCCACTTTTCCACTGTCGGGCCAAACCATTGTCTTTGTTTAAGCGTTCCATGGTTTCATTTTCCACTGTGGGGATGATAAAGGAGCTCTACGAAGTGGAATAGTTTCATTATTACGAAATGTAATACAAATGCGTCAGTCGTTGCCTTGGTAACGCAAGAGTTTACAGACGCTATGAGATGTAAATGGCAACCACTTTATGGAAGATGATCAGATATTTCTTTTAATTCTATTAATTTGTGTTTACGCCGCTTAAATGGTTCTCCGCAAGGCCCCCAATCCACCGGTCGGCAGCGGCCTCCGAAGCTTAAATGGATAGTTCACCTAAAAATTAAAATTCTGTCATCATTTACTCATGTCATTCCCAACCCATAAGACTTTTGTTCATCTTCGGAACACAAATGAAGATCTTATTGATTAAATCTGAGAGATTTAAGCTGTCCCTCCATTGACAGCTACGCAACAACAACTTTACGCTTCAAAAAGTTCATAAAGAGATCGTAAAACTAATCCATATAAATCGAGCGGTTTAGTCCAAATTTTCTAAAGAGACACGATCATTTATATGATGAACAGATTGAATTTAGGCTTTTATTCACATTTAAACATGGATCAGCGAACAGAAACAGAAACTCAACCGAACCTGTGTTAACACGAGAATGAATCTCATTGGTTCTCACACATCAAGCGAACATACTTGAGCTTCCGTTTACCACAACTGATGTGTGAGTTGATGAATGTTTATGTGAATAAAAGCCTAAAATCAATCTGTTCAACATATAAAGCGATCTTTTCTCTTCAAAAAATGTTTTACTACACCGCTTGATTCATATGGATTAGTTTTACGAACTTTTTAAAGCGTCAAAGGGGTAGTAGCTTAGCTGTCAACGGAGGGACAGAAAGCTCTCAGGTTTCATCAAAAAGATCTTCATTCGTGTTCCGAAGATGAACGAAATTCTTACGGGTTTGGAACGACATGAGTAATTTATGACAGAAACTATCAGGTAAGATTTCTAAACAAATGTCTAAAATAATTGTTGTTTTTTTACTTTGTCTTTTACAGTTCCTCCATGTGCATCGCTGGCTGTGCTCCCTCCTCCATCGGCTGTGGCTGATGCAGCCCTTAAACAGGTGCCAAGGGTCACGGCCTGGAGAAGATGGAAGAGAGCTGAAGAGGACAAAAAGGTCCTGATGCACAACAAAGCCGTTGTGCAGATCCAAAAGGATATCCCTGCAGATTGATACTGCAGTTTGGACACAGTTTCTTCTAAGGAAAAAGTTTCTGTGCCACTTCAGCTGGAAAGTAAAATTATGTTGTTAAAAAAAAAACATTACACTACTGGATATTACCATTAAGAAAATGTTTCTAAATGGCTGTCTGAGCAGAAGAGGCATGTAATATGAACAAGCAAACGAGAACAGAGCAAACAGAAAACGACACTAAAACAGAACATGCATGCAGAGGTGGACAAAGTACACAACTTCCTTACTTGAGTGAAAGTACAGATACTACTGGTCAAATATTACTCCGTTATGAAGGAATACAAATTTGTCAAATGTTTAATTTAGGTTTCCACTCCAATGGTATAAAACTGATAAAGTTCAGTAGACTGATTTCAGATGAAATATTGAGTCTCCAGCAAGAGTCTCCTTTCCTGATAGTCCTGTTTTCTCTCCTTTCAGCCTAGATAGAATCGTTAGGTTGATTGGATTAGCTGTAGGGGAGACTTTCACCTTTTGTCTTTAATGGCTCTGGGATGGCTCTTGGAACCAGAGTTCCTGGCCACTATCAGCATTTGAATAGTTATGCTGATTCCATTGGATTGGTAATGCCCTCAGAGTAGGGTGTGTTCGTACTACATTTGCATGCTTTGTCTCCACCTCCAGAAGTCCCTCTTAAAATGCCTATAATATACCATGTAAAGTTACTTTAATTTAGACGAGAATGGAATGACTACAGCAACCACAGCAAGTTCCTAATAAAGAATCTGCTTAAAGATATCTCCATCGTCTCCTGGTCTGCTCTTCTGAGTTTTCTACACTTTAGAAGAAATAAATTCACAACAGCTACAAGTAAAAGTTGTAAGGACCGATTTTTACTCAAGTAAAAGTACTTAAGTATCAAAAGCAAAAAGTACATGTCAATGCATTGTTTTATTATTGTTGCATTGTTGTATGTAATACTTACAGTACCTTATGCCTCTGAATCTATGCCTGCCTACCTACCCTCATATCAATATCAAATTTATTTCTAGAACACCGTTCCAGTAGCGTGGGATTGAATAAGTGCACTCAACAATGTCCACAATGGTTCCCTCAAATAGTGCCCTATTTAAAGTTTTTTGGGCAACCCATCACTGCTCCAGCTGTCGCACATTTGTGCTCCGCTGGGGCTTGCAGTGCTGGGTCCAGAGGTGGATGTTTGTTCTGGGCATGCATTCATCCACTAACTTTGCCTCGGCGTTTGACGTTTCAAGCAACTACGATGGAATTGTCCGAAAAAACCTCTCAGCGACTGGCAACTCGGGAGCCCCCTGCAAACAGGGGTGCTGTCGTTGCTCGGCAGGGCTCGCGTCCTAGGCAGGCGCGTCCCGGTCGTCATCCTGCTACTGCCTCCCAACTGCGCTTGGCATGTTGGAATGTCCGCTCTCTCGGGGTGACTTCCTGTCTTGACGGAAACCATCCTCGGAAGTCTGCTGTTATAGACAGGGAACTTCTACGACTCAGGGTGGACATCGCAGCATTAAGCGAGACGTGGCTCACCGGAAGTGGCTCCGTACGTGAAGCTAACTTCACGTTTTACTGGACCGGCTATCCCGACAATGAAAGACCAAAGCATGGAGTGGGCTTTGCCATCTGTAACAAGCTGCTCTGTTTCACCGAAACTCCCATATCCATTTCTCCTAGGCTGTCGTCACTGCGACTGCACACCACAGCGGGTCCAGTGACATTACTTTCTACCTACGCCCCGACCCTAACTTCGCCAGACGATCAGAAAGATTCTTTCTATCTCCTGCTGAGTGAAACGCTCTCCAACATTAGTCGGGGCCACCGCATAGTCATCCTTGGCGATTTCAATGCTCGTGTGGGCAGTAACACCAACGCATGGCCAGACGTGCTTGGTCCACATGGTGTGGGCTCAATGAACGACAATGGACAGCGCCTCCTTGAGCTTTGCGCTTCACACAAGATGTGCATTCCATCATCTTTCTTTGAAGGCTCTACATGGTCCAAGATGACATGGCAACACCCACGCTCTAAACGCTGGCATCAACTCGACCATTTGATCATCCAAAAAGCACACCTTCAGGACCTCATTCATGTCAGGTCTATGCACTCTGCTGACTGTGACACAGATCATTCACTCGTGCGATGCAAGATTAAACTCATACCCAAGAGAACCCACCGGTCTCGCCCAAAGCCATCTCCGACGTTCGACACCCTTGCAACCAAGTCAAAGGAAAACTGCCAACAATTCCAGGCTTCGCTGCAAGCCAATTTTGTTCTGTCCGCCCCCACCCAGGATGCAACATCGGCCTGGCTGCGCTTTCGTAATATAGTTACGGATTGCGCATTCTCCAGCTTCGGCAGACGCACCCGAAAACAGCCCGACTGGTTTAGGAGTCATGCAGACACTCTCCTTCCATCTCTTGCGGATAAGCGTGCGGCACGACTGGCTGTCAAACAAGACTCCTCCCCTCATACCATTGCTCGCTGGAAACAGACCCGCTCCAAGGTGCAGCGTCTAACACGGGAGGCAAAACACCTCTACTGGGAAAGCATCTGCAGGCATGTAGAACACTGCTCCGCCACCGGTAACATTGGTGGTATGTACCAGGGGCTAAAGCAAGCTCTAGGTCCACCTGTGAAGAAGTCCTCCCCTCTTCGATCCTCAACAGGTGAAATACTCACAAACCTTGACGACCAGCTAAATCGCTGGGTGGAACACTACAGCTCAATGTATGCTGAGCCTGTAACAGCTAGTGAAGCTGCTATTTTATCTGCTGTTCCACAACTCTCAATCATGCTCGAGCTTGATAACAACATCACTCTCAACGAGGTTACACAAACCATCAGCCTCCTGAAGAACAACAAAGCCCCTGGTGTGGATGGGCTCCCACCTGAAATCTTCCTAAGTGGTGGCAACACACTTGCCGTGGAACTCCATCACCTCTTTTCAATCTGCTGGAAAGAAGGCATTATCCCAGACGAATTACGCAACGCTAACATAGTTACTCTGTATAAGAACAAAGGGGATCGCTGCGAATGCAACAACTACCGTGGCATAGCTCTTCTCTCCCAGCCTGGCAAGGTCCTAGCCCGCCTCATCCTCCCACGCGTACAGATTATTGCAAATAGGATACTCCCGGAGAGTCAATGCGGCTTCCGTCCTGGTCGATCAACCATAGACATGATTTTCTCAGTTCGCCAAATCCAAGAGAAATGCATTGAGCAAGGCCGGCCCCTGTATGCAGTCTTTGTCGATCTGACAAAGGCCTTTGACTATGTCAGCAGGTTCGGCCTCTTTACCATCCTCCGTCGACTGGGCTGTCCTCCCAAACTCTTGAAAATCATACAAGAATTTCATGTTTTTACGAAGGCAACAATACAGTTTGAGGGCTCTCGTTCTAAGGAATTTCCAATTTTCTGTGGTGTAAAGCAAGGTTGCGTACTGGCTCCAACTCTCTTTGGTATATTCTTCTCCGCTGTCTTGCGCCGAGCTTTCCCTGTCCCTTCTGGAGTGTTACTTCACACACGCAGCTCTGGCAATCTCTTCAACCTGGCAAGACTCAGAGCAAAAACAAAGATCAACCGCGTCCATATCCGGGAACTCCTATATGCAGATGATGCCGCCTTCTTCGCCAATTCTGAGATTGAGCTGCAGGCTATGTGCTCCTCCTTTGCTGTTGCTTGTGAGGAGTTTGGATTGAAGATCAGCCTGGGAAAAACAGTGGTCTTTGCCCAACCTGCTATACTCTTACCCGTAATCACTATCAACAACAGTGTACTGACAAAAGTCACAAAGTTCTCTTATCTGGGTTCCACAGTCGACACCTCCAACAGTCTAGACTGCGAATTGGACATCCGAATTGGGAAAGCATCAACAACCTTCGGCAGGCTTAGCGAGAGAGTATGGAAGAACAAGTCACTGTCTCTCCACCTAAAAGTCCAAGTCTACGAGGCCTGTATTCTCAGCACTCTCCTGTAAGGCAGTGAAACATGGTGCACCTACTGCAGACATGAACACCGTCTGAACACCTTTCACTTTCGCTGTCTGCGCTCAATTATAGGCATAACGTGGAAGGATCATGTTCAAAATACAGTTATCCTTTCCACGACCAAGAGCACAGACCTCTATACTATGTTGCGCACCCGTCGCTTACGCTGGGCTGGCCACACCTACCGCATGGAAGATAACCGGTTACCGAAAGCAATTCTGTATAGCGAAATTGCTGATTCCCCTCGCCCAGTCGGACGGCCGAAGCTACGCTACAAGGATGTCCTGAAGCGTGACCTTCAGTCGTTCGGCCTTCCAAGCAAAAACTGGGAAACGCTTGCTGGTGACCGAGCAACATGGCAAGCCTCTATAAGATCCGGTGTCAAAAGATCTTGCCAGCAGTACAAAGACTTCCTCGACAGTAGAAGACTGAAGCGCCATACCAATCGTCGTTCTCGACGTAAAGGGCCTGAATGAATGAATAAAGTTTTTTGGCTTTTAGTATGAATGTGTTAGCCTTACTGTTATCTATAAGCTAGTGTGCTCCAAAACAATGACAAAATTTGCATTTAGAAGACCAAACCCAATGTTGAAAATGAAAATCAGGTTGATGTCAGAATCCAACATCAGATTGATGTGAATCTCCAACGTTGGACAGACGTTGTATTGTTGTTGAAAATCAAAATCGGTTTGACGTCAGAACCCGACGTTAGATTGACGTCCACCCCGACTTTCATTTCCAACCAAAATCCGACGTCAATCCGACTCTCATTTCCAACCAAGATGCAACCAAAATCATACCCTGACTGACGTTGCTACTTTCAACTCAAGGACCTTGACAGAAATGTAGTGGAGTAAAAAGTATGATATTTGTCTTTCAAACGTAGTGAATTTAAAGTAAAAGGTTTCCAGAAAAAAATAATACTCAAGTAAAGTACAGATACTCAAAAAGTGTACTCAAGAACAGTACTCAAGTAAATGTACTTTGTTACTGTCCACCTCTGCATGCATGTTACATTATGAGGGTGAAACTGTGGAACTTTGACTGGCAGACCAACAGGCTCTTGCTCCCAGTAAATAAATGTCTTTATAATTTTGTTGTCTTAAAGGGGACATATCATGAAAATCTGACTTTTAAGTGCTATAATCGGGTCCCCGGTGCATCTACCAACCCAGAAAACGTGAAAAGAGACAACCCAGTAACTTTGTTTTGGTAAGCCTTTCTCTGCAAGCATGTCAAAAAATAAACCGATCAGATTTCGCTTCCCTTCTGATGTAGGAAGGGGATCTTATTATAATATTACCGCCCCTTAATCTGCACATTTCCACCCAAGGCGCCGCGCAAGCAACAACGGGAAGGGTGTAACTGGAGCCTGGAGATCTCCAAATGGGGGTGGGAGCTCCAAAATAGGGCGTGGCTTCCTCTCATCGCGGGAGGTAAACTCCAGTCCGAATGTCACTGGCCATGAGCTCTGTGACAATTGGCTGAAGCTAGAGCCAATGGTGAAAGTCTCTGCGTGTGGAGACCCCGCCCCATTTTGGAGGTTCTGCCCACTTTTCGAGTTCACGCCCCATTTTGGAGATTTCCGGTTGCAGTTATACCTACTTGGGCTGCGTTCCAGTCCACTTTTAGACACGCACTTGCAAACTTCCCTAAACACTTCCCCTCGGGGGATTCTCTGCCGCCATTTTAAAGTGCGTTCCACTTTGTGAAGTGGACGAGGAAAGTTTATATGGACAGACCCTCGCTCCCTTGATTTTGACCGAGGGAGCGAGTCTACTTCATATGTACACTTCAGGCAGCTCCATATACCACAATGCAACGCGATTGTGACGTCGCCGCCATAGACAGTAAAAGAAATGGACACAGCGACCCCATAGACTTCAACAGAGAAAAGTGAAGTCAATTAGAAGCACTCATGAGCGACTGCGCAGGCTCAAACTGAGCTTGACGACGTAGATGTGACGTGAGCAACCTGTCTGACAGTTGTAAGTCTTCTAGTAGCTGTGCCAAGAGGAATCTGAATCATTCCCTTCCGAATCTTGCATAGACGGAGAACGTGAGTAGGAGCTGTCCATGAGCTAGCAGCAGGATCAACTTTATGACTCTCTATGGGCTCCTCCCTTGACTTTATGCCTCCGCGTCCCCCCGATTGCCTGCGAGCTTCTCCTCCTGTCTATACGGTCATTTCTCTACTGTGCGACAGAGAGTCGCGTGGTTATGACGCAATCGTTAGCCTATTTTTACAAAAACGGCTTCAACGGGCCATAACGTAAGATACAAGGTAATGGAGCCTTTTATACATTGTCGTGTTTCTTTAGAAATAAATAATGGACAAATGGAGTCTTTAAACGCCTCAGATGTGACAGTGAGTAACTTTAAAGTGACGCCAAAATGAATGGGAGTTAATGGAATGCTAACACCAGGTGATGGCTTGCTAACCAATGGCTGCCCCCATGGGAGGTACGCTGTTCGGGGTGCTGGATTACCCCCTTGGGTAATCCAGCAGATCTCGTCTAATCACCACCACCACAAACAACTATATTAATTAGGGATGTCCAGATCCGATCACGTGATCGGAAATCGGGCCCGATCACGTGGTTTCAGACTCGATCGGAATCGGACGTTACCTCCCGATCAGGACTCGGACATATATATGTATATTATATTTTCATTATTTTTTTAACACATCTATAGTTATGGGGTGGCACAGAGTTAGACCCTTTTGACTCCACACAGAAACAGCAACGCGTGCGGCATGACATCACTTTGTTGCAGAGACGCTATTGGTTAAATGCCGGCAAAGTAGAACACGGAAGCAGCTTGAAGCGTATATGTCTGCGGTCTGGAGGTATTATAAAGTTGATGACAACAACATTGCCATAGCAAACTGTGAGATATGTAAACTTTGGATTGCAAGAGGTGGAAAGGAAAAGGCTACATTTAACACAACAAACCTGATACGGCACCTCAAAAATAAACACCCGACACAATACAGCGAGTTTACCCAGGCAACCCAGCCGAAGACGAGTCAGCTCACGCTGCAGGAGAGTTTGAAGAGGAGAGAAAAAAATGCCCCGTGACTGCGTGCGAAGGACATCACAGCCAAGATAGCACAAGAGTTAGGAGTGCAGTTCCTAAAAGCACATTACTGGTTTTGCAAACACTGTGGCACTTTTATTTATTTTTCATTTGTTTACATGTCTGCCGGGTATTTTAAGTTGAGGTGCTATTTGTTTTTATATTAGACTTTTAAAAAATATATATTTACTGTTGCACTAACGTCCAAAAGTGAAGAATTTATGGTATTTATTACTTGATTGTTCAAGCTAACTCACAGAAGTGCTCTGTTTGTTAACAGAGTTGTTGAATGTTAAAATAAGGTGAATTAAATAAAAAAATGAGGAACATCCTGGATCTTTTTATGTATTATAGAAGTATCGGATCGGGAGTCGGTATCGGTAGATACTCAAAATCAAATGACTCGGACTCGAGGGCAAAAAAAACCTGATTGGGACAACCCTAATATTAATTATATATTTTTTTCATTTAAAACAGCCCAAACACACTAATATACATTTGGATGCAATCAACTCCATAGCTGATTCCAAGTGATCAAGGGCTTAGGATGTTCCTATTCAGCCCATTGCAGTTTCCACCAGTAGTGGACACTCGTGCAATGTAAGCAATGACGTACATCCCAGTGAACGAGACGGAGGGAAGATAGCGAGTGAAGGGCGTGACAATTTTGGACTGGAACACAGCCACAGAGACAACAGTGTAACCAGTTCTAACGCAATGACAAAAGTCCGAGCAAAGAATGCAAACTGTTGTGTCGTTGGCTGCACAGACGAGCACAGAACACTATTTGACCAAAAAAATGTCACAGCTGTCTTATAAAGACCTCAGGGAACAGTCAAGTTAAACATGATGGTACATCCAAGTCGATCAGATAAATCAATGTAACTCCACAACTACATAAATGCATCCAATAACCATTCAATAAAAATAATTGCATCCACAAAGCAATAATTGTTGGAGATTTTAACATGCACGTAGATAACACAAATGATGCGTTAGGGGCTGCGTTTACAGATTTATTAAACTCCTTTGAGGTCAAGCAAAACGTCAGTGGTCCCACTCATTGTCTAAATCATACACTAGATTTAATTATATCATATGGAACCAATCCAACCGATATAGATATTATACCGCAAAGTGATGATGTCACTGATCATTACATGGTAACTTGCATACTACGTACTGCTGAAATTTGTCATGTTGCGCCACGTTATCGACCAGGTAGAACAATCCTTCCAACCACTATAGATAGATTCTCAAATCTATCTGACCTGATCTATCTCAACTGCTCTCAGTGAACCCAAACAAACAGATGAACTAGAGGAAATGACTAGCATTTTTAGCACCATTTTCTCTAGTACATTAGAAATTGTTGCACCAATTAGATTAAAAAAGGTTAGAGAGAAAACTAAAGCACCATGGTACAACAGTAAGAGAGAAACACGTAACTTAGAGCGTAAATGGAAACAAGCTAATTTAGAGGTCTTTAGAATCGCGTGGAAAGACAGTATATCACGATATAAAAAGGCTCTAAAAGCAGCATCTTTTAGTTGAGCATCTCCGCAAACTAATAGAAAATAACCAAAGTAATCCAAAGGTTTTTATTTAACACCGTGGCTAGACTAACAAATTAACAGACATCACCAGAACAAATTATTCCGTTACAGTAGTAGTAATGATTTTATGAATTTCTTCACTGAGAAAATAGAAAGCATCAGAAACACAATTGTAAATGTACAATCTTTTATGGTGTCTTATGATTCAGCCTCAATTATCGCCCCTCAAGAACAACTACACTGCTTTACAACTATAGGACAGGAAGAGCTAAATAAACTTATCATTGCATCTAAACCAACAACATGTTTACTAGATCCAATACCCACTAAACTACTGAAAGAAGTGTTACCTGTAGTGGAAGAGCCTCTTCTCAATATTATTAACTCGTCTTTATCTTTAGGTCATGTTCCAAGAATATTCAAGCTGGCAGTAATAAAACCTCTCATTAAGAAACCGCAATTAGATCCAAATAACTTAGCAAATTACAGACCCATTTCAAATCTTCCATTTATGTCTAAAATACTAGAAAAAGTTGCGTCCGCTCAATTGTGCTCTTTCTTGCAAGAAAATGATATCTATGAAAAATTTCAGTTAGGATTCAGACCGCATCATAGCACAGAAACTGCACTAGTTAAAATTACAAATGATTTACTTTTAGCTTCTGACCAAGGCTGTATCTCAATACTAGTTCTAGTCGATCTTAGCGCTGCGTTCGACACTATAGATCATAAAATACTCTTGGATCGACTACAAAACTACACAGGTGTTCAGGGACAGGCATTAAGATCGTTGGTTTAGATCGTGCTTATCAGACCCGTTACCATTTTGTCTGTTTAAATGGGGAAAAGGACTAAGATAACGTCAGTAGACTATGGAGTGCCGCAAGGATCGGTGTTAGGCCCTCTGCTATTCTCAATTTATACCACGGGCTGTTTAAATACTTGATTCTGATTGGCTGGAAGGTGTGCAGTAAAACCGTTTAATGCACAGGTATTTCCAGTCAGTTTGATTACAGTTCGAAATCAATCCGCTACTATAAACATTAGTAATCATAGTAACAGAGTTACACTTGCAAACAGAGTGCGAGAGAGACACATATCATATGAAAACGTTTATTTAGGTAGGCTCAGAGCCATAGAGAGAAAGAGTTTATCTTGATGTCTCTTTGATGTCGCCGCGATGGCTGTCACGTGGATCATGTAAGCCCCAATAGTTCCAAAACATACGCTGGCTGTCATTTTCTTCTATGGGACAGACAGCAGCGATTGCATTATTAAACGGTACATATAAAATAAAACACACACCCAAGTACTTTTTCAGCTGTTACTGCATTAATGCATTTTGTTAATGTCAGTTTTGCATTTGGAGAGGCAGGGTGACAACGAAATACTGTAGTATTACTTAGATACGTTTTAG
Organism: Tiaroga cobitis; assembly: GCA_030578255.1. Lineage (NCBI taxonomy): Eukaryota > Metazoa > Chordata > Actinopteri > Cypriniformes > Leuciscidae > Tiaroga > Tiaroga cobitis. The sequence continues at coordinate 7,602,207 of CM060595.1, forward strand.
GCTTTTTTTTTTTCGAGGGAAAAGACAGAGCTAGATAAGATTGAAGCCGACAAAGATGAGGTCAATACGAAAAAGACAACTAAATGGGCAGTTAAAACGTTCAGTGACTTTTTTGCGCCAAAGACAGAACAATGATTTCGAGACCTACTCTGCTTCTCTTTTAAATGAGACATTGCAGTACGTTAGTTGTATGCCTCTGTTCAGTCTACCGCTGGACGCGAATACAGTGTTGCAAGTTTGATGTGTCTCAGAGCAGGTATAAACCATCACATTACAAAATACAATACATTTCAATAAATGTAATGTGTCTTTATAGTAATCGTGGCTAGAGACGCCGGTTTTATTTCTCACTCTACAATTAATTTAAATTGTCACTGTGTTGCCTGTCATTCATAAATAATTTTAATAAATCCATTAAAGAATCATTCTCTGTCTCTCTCTCTCTTTTAATAATTAGTTTAAATAAATGTGATAATTCATTCAAATAAAAGCAATCCGATGGCTCTACTTTATTTAAAGTGGACGGAGTGCTAGAACTAACGAGCCGTAACTTAAGAAAATAACCGTCATTTTTACACGTCTGTTAAAAAATTACACTGTAAACATCAGTTATAGCTTTAACTTCTTTTTAATTTGGCAAATAACCGAGGTATAAGCGGGATAATCCACGGCTAGCCATGCATTAAAGGATTTTAATGCACGACGTAGAGGCAACCACCCTCCGCTTCGCGTCGGGTGGTTCTTCGCCTCTACGTCGTGCATTAAAATCCTTTAATGCATGGCTAGCCGTGGATTATCCCTTACATATATGCTGCCACTTGGTAATATTATAAGAAAACATGGAATTAATTTCCACTGTTATGCTGATGACACTCAATTATATATTTCATCACGACCAGATGAAAACACTAACTTATCTAAATTGACAGAGTGTCTTAAAGATATAAAATGATGGATGACGTGTAATTTCCTGCTATTAAATTCAGATAAAACGGAGGGATTACTTATTGGTCCAAAAAACTACCCACAAAACCTCTTACAATACAACTTTAATTTAGAAGGATGTCCTGTTACTTTATCCACTACAGTAAAAGACCTGGGTGTTATACTAGGCCGCAACTTGTCTTTCGAAAGTCATATTTCATATGTTACAAGAACAGCCTTTTTCCACCTTAGAAACATTGCTAAGCTATAACATGCTATCTGTTTCTGATGCAGAAAAGTTAGTTCATGCATTCATGACCTCGAAACTACATTACTGTAATGCTTTATTAGCTGGTTGTCCTGCATCTTCAATAAACAAGCTAGACTTAGTGCAAAATGCAGCTGCTAGAGTTCTTACTAGGTCAAGAAAATATGATCATATAACACCAATTTTATCATCTCTACACTGGTTACCTATTATTAAGTTCCGTATCAATTACAAAGTGTATTACTACTGACCTATAAAGCCCTAAATGGTCTAGCTCCTGTGTATTTAATGGACCTTATATCACCCTACAATCCACCGCGTTCTTTAAGATCACTAAATTCGAGGCTTCTGGTCATTCCTAGGATAGTTAAGTCCACTAAAGGAGGGAGGGCGTTCTCACATTTAGCTCCTAAACTCTGGAATAGCCTTCCTGATATTGTTCGAGGGTCAGACACGCTGTCCCAGTTTAAAATTAGATTAAAGACGCATCTCTTTAGCCAAGCACTCACATAATGCTTACCTTTTATACTACTGTTGAATCAGATTGAATGCATTAATATTATGAACAGCAGCTATGCTAATTATTTCCCATCTCTGCTTTTCTGCTGTTATCGTCCCGAGGTAAATATAGCGTTCGTCAGCTCCAGTTTGTATCCAGCCTCTCACGGAGACTTCAGATGCCCCAACACCTGCGATGAGATGACTAAACGCCTGTGAAGAGACGACTCAACGCCGGCGATATCAGACAGCAACATCAGTCGGCCCAGATCCGGGCCACATCTGGTACACATAGATTCCACACGGCCCAGGTGTGGGCCGGATCTGGGCAGACACTATGTTGCTGGTTATGCCCTAAATTAATACATAACTGTATTAATGTATTAATACATTAATACCTAACTGTATTTTTTCTATGTACATTTCTGAAATGCACTTTCTGTAAAGCTGCTTTGAAACAATATTGTGAAAAGCGCTATACAAATAAATTTGAATTGAATTGAATTCAGAAACGTCCAGGTGCGTCTAAAAGATGCAACCTCTTCCTGAGTCGGGCTGTTTACACCTGGCGACTTCATGCGTTTTCTGTGATCGGATCGTGAAAAGACCAGGTGTAACGTTAAATGCCCTCCGAAACGCATTCGAGACGGATTTGAATCCGATCACTCAAACCACTTCAAGAGGTGGTCTGGGCCGCATTCCAGACAAAACTGGACAAGTGTAAATGCATCTGGTTGTTGAAACCACATATGTAAAAATGTTACTCCTCCCAAAAATGCAAAAAAAAAAAATCAAATAAATAAACGTGTGAGAGCGTGTTATAGGTCATGCTATAGTCAGATATGACGCTACTGCGACACGCATCACCTCAGATGAGCAGCTCGAGCGTCTATTCATCAAGCCAACGCGCCACAAACTATCGCAAATCAAAGTGACAAAGTGACAAATGTGATTTGTCACTTTGATTTGCGATAGTTAAATTGATAAATTTGTTTTAGACTGATAAAACAAAATCGCAGTCAGACGCTTAACACGATCATCTTCATTAAAAGTAAAGAAACGAAATGATCTTACCAGTATTGCTGTCTTTGATTTTGAAATTAGCTGATGATCAATAAAATGCAGCAATATTGCTTTCGGTGACGTGCACTCCATTATATCTGCAGCGGGAACTGAAGATCGGATTTATATCCGTTTTGCAAAAACACATTGGAATCGTTTTGATAAATCAGATAGCTGTCCGATCTGAGAAAACGCATGAAGTGGTCAGGTGTAAACAGCCCATATCCGGAAGGCTGCACTCTGTTACTGGTTATTTCTGAGATTTTGGATGAGCGAGAATCGCGTGTTTTGTTAATGCCAGTACCAGAAGCTCAGCACATTTGCATTTAAAGGGACACACACAAATATTGTGCGTTTTCATTCACACCCAAGAGAGGCAATTTTGACAAGCTGCTACTGTATAATAAATGATCTGGAGGGTATTTTGAGCCTAGATTTCACAGAAACATTCTGGGGACACCATAGATTTACATTACATCTTGTGGAAAGGGCCATAATATGTCACCTTTAAATTATCTTTTGGTTGATTAATTTTGTTATACTGTCTGTTTTTAAATAGTTTCTACATACATTTTCTGTTAAAAATTTATTTTAATATTTGTATGTAGTATTTTGTTTACATTTATATATTTTTTTACTTTTATATTTTGTCTCTAGTTTGAACTATTTAATAAATAAAACTGTAAAAACAAACTGTTTGACTTAAAGATGTTTAAGTCGGTAGATTTGCTAGAAAATGAATTTAACTTACTGCATACCTTTATAACCGAGTCTATCAACAAAAAATATATATAACAATTTATTTTTAAAAAATAGGAACAAAATGCTAATGAATAAATATAAAAATATGAGCAATAGAAATAAAAGAAATGGGTAAGACAATTTACATGAACTTTATGAGAGCAAATAAATGTTCTAGATAAAGAACAATCATTTAGGACTGTTTCATGGCCTTTGTGATGGTAAATAATTCTTCTCAAATAAAGAATATTCATTTAGGACTATATGATCTATATTAAAACAAATAAATGTTCCTTAAAGGGATAGTTCACTCAAAATATTGAATTAGCCCATAGTCATCCTAGGTGTATATGACATTCTTCTTTCAGACGAATACAATCGGAGTTATATTAAAAAAATGTCCTGGCTCTTATAATGGCAGTGAATGGCTGTTTCTGTTTTGAAGTCCATAAAAGTGCATCTATCCATCATAAAAGTGCTCCACATGGCTCCAGGGGGGTTAACGTGGCTCTCAAAGAAGCTACTTAACAGACAAAAAAAAAGTGTCCGCTGATTGACAGCTAAATCTAGGTCTGTCCCCTCAGTGCAGGGCAGTTCCCCAGCCTCAGTATGGTCTGGTAGACTTGTAGAATGGCAGCCCAGCAGTTTATTGAAATGCCAGTCTGTCAATTAATTTATGGCAGCAGCAGCAGAGCCGATCCTGACCTCCCTGGGCCCTAAGCAAAAATCTGTTAAAGGGCCCTCCTACCTGACCCATGAGCCATGTAAACCATTTGCCATTGCCACACAGTCACACCTGACACCCCAGTTCTCCCACTACAATCCTCCCTCTTTTAGTTAGTACTAATGAAAAAATCCTGATATCAGAAACAGACATATTTTATATTAATATCAATAATTCACATTTTAAATAGTAAAAATTTAATTATTGATATCAAAAATGCATCCTGTGAATTAATACAAGCTAAAATGGCTTGCCCTTGCATGTCACTGTGTTTTAAATGATAAAAGCAATAATTGATACTTGATGGTTATTATTTACTGAGGGATGTGCATCCATATTGACCAGTATGTCCAGCCAATCAACATTTTAAATGCAATATGGTCAATGCCAATAGATTGCTTTCCATCTTGCTTTATTGCAGAGTTGTAACTAAACTGACTTGGAGACTAGATAATCATTGTCTTGTTTTAAAAGTATGAGCGCCTAATGAGGAGTGCCATCACGCCTATATTGTACTGGTGACTGGTCCCCATAGATGTTTTACTGGAAAGTGCGCGTTTCGTTTCGTGCACGCGCATATGAACTCATGTTAACGCGCGACGCGGTTATCTTTTCCGAGCTGCAGTTTATAAACAAACACCGTTGCCCTTTATTATCAAACATAATCTCATGAAAGTGCGTATCTACACCACGAATTTAATTTCTCGTGCTATTTATACGCCAAAAATGTTTTTTGCGTGTGTAGTGGCAATTTTAATGATATTCATTGATCTTTAGTAAAATATAGATGATTCAAAGAATGTCACATGTGTGTCTCTCACTTGTAGTGAGAGGATTCTGTTTATGTACCTGGGGAGGCAGAAGAGGGAGACACTCCAGAGAACAGACGAACAAGGACCTCTGACCTAGATGTCAGAAGGCCATTTGGTGCAGGGGAGCTTAGTGGAGCTCTGGAGCTTAGTTTAAAACTAGTGACGTCTATGGAAAACTACTGGGAGGAAGGCTCTGGGGGGAAGAAGGCCTTGAAACTAAGATAAAAGCTAGTTCAGTCTGTCTGGGGGTGTGTCACTCTTCTGCACAGGGTAACAACTGTGTATTAGACTGCTCCTATTCTTGCAAGAATAAATACTTCTATTTTATATAATTTGACTCTGAGTGTCTCTTACGCAGTGATGTTTGTTTGAGAATTTTTGCCACAACAGTTTTGGTGTCAGAAGTGATATTCCTTGGACATGCCTCCTGGACCTGAGATCGGACGGTGTTTGGCCACCTGGACTAAGTAAGTTCCAGCTCTACCTCGTAAACTTGAGAGAGAGGGGCCGACCGATATCAGGGCCGGGAGAATCGACCACTGGAATCTAAAGAACCCGCAAGTGGCACGAAACAACGTCTCTGGTAAGGGTCATTTAAATTCGGTTTAATTGGGGGAAGAGTGAAATTGAACCATATTGGCTGAGGGCTGTTTCTGTGGTACGTAATCTGAGATTAATTGAGATCTATATATAGATCAAGAAGTTTCAAACAGATACGAGAGAAAATTATCTGAGATTAACTGAGATTTGTAGCGGATCAAGAAGTTTCAAACAGATAGGTAACCTGAAGATCAGTTGTTCCACCACGGAGCAAATTGTTTTTTAGGTGCTGAGGCTAATTAGGGGGAGCCAGAAAAGATTTTTTTTTGGTCAACCTTAATTAGGAGGGCACTAACAAGTGCAACCCGACCGATTTGGGTTAAAAGAAAAATCGGATCTGTGTGGGGACGCCTGACAGATCAAGAGAACGCGCGGTGAGAAATCCACAGAGAACAGAAAAGCAGCCAGTATGGGGAAGTCTCAGAGCAAAATTATGAAATTTGGTACACCGGTGTTTTGTCAAATGAGGTATTGAGCGCCACAACATTAAAGAAGGTGCGGGAATCAGTTGAACAGAGCAGTGAGAAACAAAGGTTGTGTCTGCGTTCAACATGTGTGTAAAAAATGTGAACAGATAATGGATTGTTGGCTTGAAGATAAAATGTCGAACTGCCAGGAGAAATAATGTTTTTTTTTACTTCTTCATCCAGTAAATGGATGCATGACATTAGATGTCTATAGAACTTAAATTTATATGACAAGGATTGTAGCAAGAAGCAATAAGGCTGTCTGTGTGAAATAGAGGGAACTGTAAGTGAGACTTGGTGGAAGAGGGAAGTGAAAAAACAAAAAGGTTGGTGTGTGAGATATGTGTGTGTGGGGATTGTTCAAACAATCATGTACTGGTTAGATAATGAAGGAACTGGCATGTTTGAGAAAAGAAAGGAGAGGATAATGAGGGAACTGGCATGTAGGGAAAAGAAAGGAGAAATATAGTAGAAAACTATATGTGATGAAAATAGACATGGTCTGACAGAATTTATGGAAGTCAAATTAACTGTTTAAATGGTGAAATGGAAAGTCAGTTTTAGAATAAAATAAGGCATTGTATGATTGACAGGGATTAACATGATATGAAGAATGTTTTAAGCAGAATGGGGAACAATTCTAGATTTTGATAAAATAATGATTGAAATGATATATCTGCTTTATTTTATTAATGTTTAAGAAAATAAGGGTATTGAAGCAAGTAGCTATAATGGTTGTCTGTGTAATTTACGGACTGAGTAATATAATCTGTTTTGGAGAAACAGTAGAGATAAGACTGAGACTAACCATGTGATGGAAGGGAAAAAGGCTTCAAACCAGTTGTAATGAAAATAATGATGTACAAATTGTTACACTTTATGAAGAGTAACGGAACAATCCGGGAAAATAAATAAATAAATAAATAAATAGTGAGACAGAAGAGAGCAAATGCTGTAAACAGCTCTGCTCAGAAGATCTCACTTTGAAGAGATTTGCAGATGATGTTTTGTAAAAGATAAGCTGGGAGAAATGTGTAAAGACAGAAAACAAATTCGAATATTTTGAGCATTTTCTGTGCTGCTCATGAAATTATGTTCCGCCAATAAAATGATGAAGATTATGATTTGGCTATTGTGATTAAATCCGCGACTGGTGGACTGTAAAAGAATACAGAGGACTGCTTATCAGTGGCTCTGTTTACATTCCTGAAATGGGACACACACTGCTTCAAGAGTGTGCAGTAAGTTGGAGCCGTTTGCAAGCTCACAGTGATCAAACTATAGTCAAGGACAGGTGTCTGATGCTGAAGTTGAGGCTGAAACAAATTCACTAGATGACAGAGAGTGTTTTAATGGTGGTCATCAGGACAATTTAATAGGTAACTAAATGCCCACCAAGGTGTTTGAAAATGTGATAGTGACACATTTCTGATAATAATGTGGGGTTTGAAAGTAGATCAGTGTTTAAATGACGACAATAACATTTTTCGTCTGAGAAATAAGAGATAAAAACAAGGTCAAAAAGATTGAAGTCTTAAAGTGAATCCTATAAGAAAGAAAAGATCTATAATAGTAACTTTTAAAAGTGAATTGATGAATACAGGTTGATGTAAAATTAATGACTCCAACAAATGTGAGTTGCAAAATATATCAAAGTAACTAACAGGATGATTGTGTTTTAATTAAACATTTTAGGAAGGGTTTAGATTAAGGAGAGAGACTAATCTCACGAATGATTTATAATAATTGCAAAAGATGTATCAAGCAGAGAGTGCTAGCCTTGTCAAAGTTAACGTAATTGAGAACTTGACAACTAAAATGCTGATTGAGAAATGTGAAACGAATAATTATTTAAGATCAAGTAAGCAGAAGCAATACTGGATTAACAGTTGCTGAATGCTGATTAAACAAACAGCTTGAAAGGTTGACCATGAAAGAACTAGAAGCTGATGTTTTGCTTTCAAAGATAAGTTTGTTATTGGCTGTAATGAAACAGTTTGCTTATCTGGATCTAATGTGTGCTGTGGCTGAAACTGCCAGTGCAACAGAGACTCAATCTGAGTGGAAATTTGTAATGTCTAAATAAAGACAACTATAAAAATTATGTTTATTTGGAAACACATGTAATTTCTGGCAAATATGCCTAAGCTGGGATAGAGTTATAGGATGGTAGATAAAAGTTTGATGTTAGAAGTTTATGAGAGTGCAGTGTGCCAGTCCTGAATGTCTCAGAGTCTCTCTCATTCAATGTCAGCTAAAAGCTGTTATCTGAGCCTGTCATTAGTGATAATAAGCTATTTGAATTAAAACACAGTGTTTCAGTTGAAGAATCATAGACACAGAGATGTTTAAAGAAACAATTGCCATAAAGGGCAATTTGTATTTGTAAATGTTTTAAATGTAAAACTGAATGACTTTAAAGAAGTCTTTAAAATAATAATGCAGAACTTGAAGACATTTTATTTTATTTTAGGACCAGTAACTTCTTTGTCTCATTTAGTCTCCACCATTCAGGACCGATGGCTCCGTCTACAGGTAAAGTTCACTGAACGTACGGATGATCCAAATTCGCTGAGTATAGGCTAAGCAGCTAGGTTTCTGCTTTTAAGATAAAATAATGGATTTAAGTGATTAAATACTGTTGTTATTGACCTGTCTCCCTGTGTGAACACTATTAGGCAATCGGAATGGCCCTGGTGACTCTTGATTGTGTCTTCCCTAAGCTCCAGAGAACAACAGATTTTGTTGAGGTCAAAGATTCTGTGATGGGAAAAAAGCGGTCACCAGTGGGCACGAGTGACCATCTCTATGACGGGTAAGACCTTCTTTGGCCAGACAGGGGGCAACCTAAGGCAGAGTGGATTCACGCAAAGTCACTGGGCATCTCCTGAATGGAGGTGTTTTATGTGAGACAGGTATGAGAGTTGAGCAGGAGCTGTGAGGCCAGCAGCGTCCTTATACCGTTAGGGGGAGATGAAGCTATGACGAGTCACGCCAGTCTTCCCCATGATGCAAAGCTCCTCTATACCACTCACCAGAAGAAACCGCATTAGTTGTATGGCTTGTTTTTCATTGTGACAAGTGTCTGCAACTATACCAGGGGGACAACACCCTGAGGAGAAGAAAATTATAGACAAAGAGCTAATGGCAATGGGCTTTCAAGAGCCAGCTGAGACCGTGAGGGGATTGCCATTATTAATTGTTGTGGAGACAGTAATAAAACTTTTTGATGTCGGTTGCCTTATGGGCAAGGAAAATGTATAGAAGTTTATAACATAGTTCTAACTCCTGAAGGTCGTTAGACATGGTGGTGACTAAAGATGAAGACAGCTTTTGTAGATTTAAGTCTGGATAACAAAGGTGGATGGTCAAAGGTTATTGTAATGAATTTAATATTACATTTTGTATAAGAAATGTATTTATAGTGAGAGAGACTGCTTGAGCTGAAGAAGGAATGGTAACTGTGTCTGTCTTTCTGTTATCGGCCTGCTAGAGCAAGCTGAAGAAAATAATGATAATGAATCCAAAACAACCCAGCTGACTTGTCTAAAAAATTAAATGAATAATGAACAAGACATGCTTTGAAAGTGGTTAAGAGACCATGTAAAATTAGGGAAAAGCTACAGGAAAATGTGAAGTTTAAAATCTTATTTAAAATTTAAATCCTTTTAACGATGATATAAGGAAAGGGCAAACATTGAGAATGAGCAGTTAACATATGTGTGTCTAGTATGAGTGTGTGTGTGATGGTAACAGCACTTTATGTCTTGTATGTATTAGTTTGGGGTACTAATATTAGAACAGTATTGAAATTAGAACAGAACAGTTTTATCATTACAGATGGGTTAAGGCAAATGACAAATTTTAAAGAAGCCGATAATTCTGAGTGGAACGGTTGAAAAGACAATACAGAACATGGGACGAGCTTTAAGTTGATTGGACATCAAGCTCTGTCTGGTAGTAATACTTTTGTCATGCAGGATGTCGATTTGAATTATGTTCTGGATCAGTTTAAGTATTTGTGTAAATTGGAATTGTGTAGTTGTAGATCACCATCTGGCATGGGCTGAGATAAATGAAAATGTTGTAGATTTGATGGCAACAACAAAATGACATATTGGCTAAGTCAATTTCGAAGTATCAAGAGAGCCCTTAACATTTATGATAATTGTGAACAAAGGGGGAGAAATGATTGACTGACATTGACCAAGTCTGTACAGCACGACCTGACCTGACCAAACAACAGGCCTGAAAAGCAAGATTCGCTGTGAGACTCAGGGACGTTGCCCTTCAAATACTTCGATAAGAAGATGAGATTGGGCTTTAAGTGAAGAATGTAATATTTTTGTTTCAGAGGCAGAGAAGGATGTCTGGGCAAAATTTGGCTGAAGGACGCCGTTTGGGTTAGTGTTGATGGCAAACTTTATAAAAAACACTATGTTAAATGTTATGTTAAATTGATGCTCGAGTTGTGTCGTGCATCAAGAGGGAGATGGTATAACAATTGCCAAATATGGTTTACTTATATGGTTTACTTGGGTCCCAAACAAAATTTGCTGTCTGTACATGTATTTGCAGGACTGTTTCAACAGGAAACGCTAGGGCAGATGCAGCAGCGAAGGCCATGGCAGCACAGCAGACAAAAGAAACTACGTATTTTACTATCTGAAAATAACCTCGACATTTGTTTTTCTTTACAGAGCATGCAGACTTTTGGATACAGGGGAGAATGTCCCCTATAAAATGATGGCTATGGATGAATTTGACTAACTATCCTGGCCTGGGTTATTATTGTAGCAGAAAGGTGCCACACCTGCGCAGCGCATAACTTAAATTTTCCTTTTACAGAATGTCAGGATGGGTTGCAGAAAACAGAACTGATTCTGTTCCAAATGTATAAATATTGTTTTTCAGGGGAAAAGGATCCTGAGTGCTATTAAGTGAGCGAGAAATTATCCGGTGATAATGTTTCAGGTTGATTCCACAGGTCACACCAAAAGGGGACGAGCGGCTAGACAAGCGGTCACTAACAAAATACTTAAGGTCTCCATTCACAGGTGACAGTTCACTCCAGTGGGGGTGCGGTCGTGATTTAAGGGAAAACCTTATAAGGATCAGAAAATGGTTGGAGAATGTGACACCTGGGTCCAACCCTCTCACCTTAGACAACACCAACAGGCCACAACCATCCCATAGTCCATGGGGCGAACGAGATTATCAACACGCCTGGAGGAGGAACCAACTGCCAACTGATGGTTTAAGTTTAACAGAAGAATGGGGTTTTGTGATTAGTTTGAGGATTTGATTTGATTAAATCAAAATAGGGCTTAGTATTGATATACAGTCGATCAAAAGATTTGATTGGTTACTTATTCATTAGGAAATATTTAAGGAAAATGTTTTTGGGAAGAGATCTATTAATTAATGTAAATTATAGGGATAATTGTTGAAGCTTATTAAGTAGAACCACAGCATGTTTGAATTAAAAGTATTGATTTGATTGTAAATGTAGAAAATATATTGATTGTCCGTAATGGAAATATTAGAGTTAATATTGAACAACTGCATTGGTTAGAGGAATGGGAAAAATTATAAGACTTCTCTGGTTAGATTTTGTTAAATATGGCATTAAATAGAGCTTACTAAATTGAATTAGAAGTAAATGAAATATGGAGATGGGCGTAGATTAATGGAAAAGGCTTAATGATAGGAGTTAGGATTGTTATTCTAATAATTTTGTTATTCATGGGTGAATATGATTACAGTGACAGGTGAAACATGCTGTCTGTTCAATTGGTGAAAATGACAGTCTATCCCAAGGATGAACAAAATTATGTGACGATACAGGTAGTGGGAGCTACAGTGAGATATGTGTTAAATGTATGTTCTGTTTGTTTTTCTTCTATTTTGTTTATTTTCTGAGAAAGATTAAGGGCAAAAGATTTAAAGAGGGTTAAAAGCAGCAGTCATCCGTGTTACGAGATGGCGTACAAAGATAGGGTTTGAAACTGAGGGATTTTTTATTTTACTTTTATCTGGTTGTTTCCTTGCTATGTTATAACTACCTTTTCCTTACTGTCGTGACTGAGGGTCTGTTTACAGGAGCGCAGGAACAGAGATTTCTCGCTTAGCCCGACGCAGTGAAATGTTTACTTGCTTGCTAAAATATTACGGGGCCTTTCCCCCACAAAAACAGCCTTATGCTTCTTCATTCTAAACTTTTCTTCACAGGTTCAAGGAGAGTGATCATTTATGCAAAATCAGAGATGAAAAGTATAAGTGTGATGATATGACTTAAAATTTGTCTTATTGTTTATTATTATGATTATGGGTAATCAGAATGATAAAAAGTGAGGAGTTGTAGTGGCAATTTTAATGATATTCATTGATCTTTAGTAAAATATAGATGATTCAAAGAATGTCACATGTGTGTCTCTCACTTGTAGTGAGAGGATTCTGTTTATGTACCTGGGGAGGCAGAAGAGGGAGACACTCCAGAGAACAGACGAACAAGGACCTCTGACCTAGATGTCAGAAGGCCATTTGGTGCAGGGGAGCTTAGTGGGCCAACTAGTGACGTCTATGGAAAACTACTGGGAGGAAGGCTCTGGGGGGAAGAAGGCCTTGAAACTAAGATAAAAGCTAGTTCAGTCTGTCTGGGGGTGTGTCACTCTTCTGCACAGGGTAACAACTGTGTATTAGACTGCTCCTATTCTTGCAAGAATAAATACTTCTATTTTATATAATTTGACTCTGAGTGTCTCTTACGCAGTGATGTTTGTTTGAGAATTTTTGCCACAACACGTGCATATCCTATACGCACTGTAAATTGGGTAGGATTAGGGGTGTGGAGTGCGTGCATATTACACGTCAAAAAGTGCGTATCATACGCACGCGAAAACTGTAGGGCGTAGGCCTATATCATATACACGCAAAAACTATTTTTGCCGTATAAATGGCACGAGAATTCGTGGTATAGATACGCGCTTTCATGAGATCGGGCTGGTTAGACAGACAGATAGAGAGAGATGCACATCAATTTAACTTTACTGTTCTTTGCTGACATCAAACTTGGAGAGGAGAGAACACAAGTCTGCCTGATCGCTGACCCCGCAATTCACTCACATGGTGTTTTTCTCTCAGTCTCGCTTTTCATGACCAGAAGGATAGTTCCGCTCAATTATCTCATCGATTTTGTCAACTTTGATTGACGCGCTTTGACACGAGGAGGGGGAGGCGGGGCCTTGAGTAATTTGCGGGGAGGATCGGCTCTTTCTGAAGCAGATAAGATATGTAAAAAAAAAAAACAGGTGGAATTTGCAGAAAACAATTTGATTTAAATTTTTTATGAATTTATGATATATTGCTGTATAACAAGGTATACAGTACAGGACTTTGGCAGGCAATTATTAAAGAATAAAACAGTAGATCAACATGAAAATCACCACAGTGGTAGTCAGTGAGATGTAGAACAATAATCTGATGGAATTGGCAGAAAACAATTTGATTTAAATTTTTTATGAATTTATGAAATATTGCTGTATAACAAGTTGTACAGTACAGGACTTTGATAGACAATTATTAAAGAATAAAACAGTAGATCAACATGAAAATCACCACAGTTGTAGTCAGTGAGATGTAGAACAATAATCTGGTGGAATTGGCATAAAACAATTTGATTTTATTTTTTTATGAATTTATCAAATATGCCTATATAGCCAGGTATACAATATAGGACTTTGGCAGGTAATTATTAAATAATAAAACAGTAAAACAACATGAAAATCACCACAGCGGTAGACAGTGAGATGTAGAACAATAATCTGGTGGAATTTGCAGAAAACAATTTTATTTAAATGTTTTATGAATTTATTACATATTGCTGTATAACAAGTTATACAGTACAGGACTTTGACAGACAATTATTAAATAATAAAACAGTAGATCAACATGAAAATCACCACAGTGGTAGTCAGTGAGATGTAGAACAATAATCTGGTGGAATTTGCAGAAAACAATTTGATTGAAATTTTTTATGAATTTATGAAATATTGCTGTATAACAAGGTATACAGTATAGGACTTTGACAGACAATTATTAAATAATAAAACAGTAGATCAACATGAAAATCACCACAGTGGTAGTCAGTGAGATGTAGAACAATAATCTGGTGGAGTTTGCAGAAAACAATTTGATTTGCATTTTTAAGAATTTATTAAATATTGCTGTATAGCAATGTAAATATTCATGAGTTTGGCAGACAATTATTAAAGAATAAAACAGTAAAGCAATATGAAAATCACCAGAGTGGTAGTCAGTGAGATGTAGAACAATAATCTGGTGGATTTTGCAGAAAACAATTTGATTTGCATTTTTTATGAATTTATGAAATATTGCTGTATAACAAGGTATACAGTATAGGACTTTGGCAGGTAATTATTAAATAATAAAACAGTAAAACAACATGAAAATCACCACAGTGGTAGACAGTGAGATGTAGAACAATAATCTGGTGGAATTTGCAGAAAAAAATTTGATTTAAATTTTTTATGAATTTATGATATATTGCTGTATAACAAGGTATACAGTACAGGACTTTGGCAGGCAATTATTAAAGAATAAAACAGTAGATCAACATGAAAATCACCAAAGTGGTAGTCAGTGAGATGTAGAACAATAATCTGGTGGAATTGGCAGAAAACAATTTGATTTAATTTTTTTATGAATTTATGAAATATTGCTGTATATCAAGTTGTACAGTACAGGACTTTGACAGACAATTATTAAAGAATAAAACAGTAGATGAACATGAAAATCACCACAGTGGTAGTCAGTGAGATGTAGAACAATAATCTGGTGGAACCTTGAGTCACCTTGAGTCTACCACGCAACCTCGTGTAGACGCGCAATATATTTTTAAGCGTAGGTGGCGTGACCGCGCTTTTCTGAAGCACAGATGGCGTGACCGCAGTTAAAAACTACCCGTGTCCGAGCCTGCGGATAATAAGATAAGATCATAACTGACAGGACTTGAACACATTAATTCACACTAATAACCACAAATTAGGCTATAATATTGTGTAGCGTTATAAAAGCGCAATGATCTCATCGCGAATGCGATTCGTGTATTTTCCTAATGCGCATGAGTCAGAAATTAATTGAACTATTGAATCGGTTCTTCGAATCGATCAATTGAATTAAAAAAAGTAACCGCTAAATCGGCTTAGCTTGCTGGCTGCGCTCTGTGACGTTTCTGTTTCTGCAAATAATTTTTCCAAATAATCAGCAAACTTTCGACGGGACACGGAGATAACTTGATAAACATGTAAACACTCATTTATAGTGTGCATTTACATCGGATTAAGTTCAGTGTTATGATTTTGCACTTGCTAATTTTGCTTTACGTTACGATGTTCAGTTCACTTCCGATTAGTTTTTGTTGTGTGTTATATGACTTAAGACTGATAGATAATTAACATCCAGAAATGAATAGTTGTTTAATCTACAATTAATGTCCTTTTAACACATTCACATTCTTGAAGTGATTGCAAATATTTTTTTTAGCTTAGCCCGCAGCATTGCGCTCGTGAAACGTGATTTTTCGCTTGTTATATATTAAGAAATGTTTCCAAATTACTGAATTTTATTTCTCCACTGTACAACAGGGATCCTACTGAGTTGGTGATGGAGATGGGAAACCCCTCAGATCTGAGTGTCTCCATGCTCTCGCCATCATCAGACCTGCCAATCATAGATCCAGAACTGTGGCTAGACTCCAGGCCTGATTCAAGTAAGAGAAATAGCACGTTTAAGCTAAGCTGTTCCTGTTTTTGTGACTTTCTGGATGTCCAAAACAGAATTTATCCCTTTCTCATTTTATACAGAAAGCAGAAAGACCTCCACATTATGCCCTTTAACCTCTGTCCGTCCTAACACAGAGGATGCTGAGCTGAGATCCAGTGTCTCTGTGAACAAGTGCCGTGTGTGCAGGAAAGAGTTTAAAACCAGCTGTGCACTTAAAACACACCTCTTGATCCACAGACATGAAGGGCCACATATCTGCAGCGTCTGTCAGAGAGCATTTAAAAACTATCATCAGCTGTAAGTATCACAAGTGCTGGCATCTCAGTGATTCAGTTATGGCCATTTATTCAAATATGGCCATCAAAAATAAATAAATAAAAAGAAGGTTTAAGTTAACTAACTAAATAAACATGATTAAAATAATATAAAAAAAAATAATACACTAGTACAGTACAACCTCATGTGACATTTACTATTAAGTGAATAGTGAATGAGTAAAGGATTAAGTGGCATCGAGTGAGCATATGTATTAATGTATAAAATACAATAATGCCTATCATGCACGTCATTTACTACCTCAACGGGATGTTATGATAGACCTTAGCTATCTCCCATTCACCGCTACATAAGTTTACCCTACTGTGACGAGTTTCGCTTCTGACAAGCCCGGAATTGTAAAAAGGGTCCAAAAGGATTTGTTCAGTTTTACTGACCCCACCAACAAATGAGTACATTTGAATTTTTTATTAAAAATGTATATTTTCGAAAATAATTAATATTTTTGGTGATTCATATTTTATATTAAGTGTGTGTTGTCACAAAATCATGTTTGTTTGTTTTTAAAAAAGGAAATTTGTAACAAGCTGGAAATAATACAGCTTATAATTATATCGTAACTCCATAAATTCATTATACTTAAAAATGATGGCATGCAATGCAAAACATTACTGATTTGTTAGTAGCTTCCCCACCATAAGTTTAACATTATTTTGGCGACGAACAATCAGAATTTAGTGCATCAATATGGAATACACCACAGAAAACCAAATCTTTATGTCTGCAAGGTATAATAAAATAGATATACTCGCACCTTTACTCGTTCACTATTAACTTCATAGCAAATCTCACATGATGTTGTAAAATAGATACAATTCTTCAGTTGCGCCACAACACTGATCCAAAACGCTCTCACGCTAGCCCCAGGCCAGTGGGCCATCCCTATGTACAGTATTGTGCAAAAGTCTTTGGCACGTTACGTTAGTATTTTCACCCTCAAAAAATGGTTTTAAGCTAGTTATTTATATCTTTTGCTCTAGTGTGTCAGTAGGACAACAGCCGGTGCTCCACACGAAGATCTGATCTCATCATCGAGTCCATCTGTGATTACATGAAGAAATAGAAAAAACTGAGAAAGACTAAATCGAGAAGAGCTGCGGAAACATCTCCAAGACGCTTGAAGAAACCTTCCTGCCAAGCTACAGTACTGTGAAAGGTTTTAGGCACTTGTGTTAAAATGCTGTAAAGTGAGGATGCTTAAAAAAATAATGCCATAAATAGATTTTATTTAACAGTTCATTTCTATTAACTAAATCAAATCAATATTTGGTGTGACCACCCTTTGTGTTTAAAACAGCTTTTGTCCTCAGTATACTTGCACATAGTTTTTCAGGTAGCTTTGCAGGACGGTTTCTTCAAGCGTCTTGGAAACGTTGCCGCAGTTCTTCTGGATTTAGTCTGTTTCTTCATGTGATCCCAGATGGATTAATTGATAATGGTGAGATCAGATCTCCCTGTGGATCATGCCGGCTGTTGTCAGACTGCATTTTCTGGATTATTACAATTAATGGCAAAATGAATATTTGGAAATGTAAACTGATATTTTATACTGACACACTAGAGCAAAAGATATAAATAACTGGCTCAAAACCATTTTTGTAAATTTACTCGATATTTCTTACACTGTCTTAAATAACTGATCCAATTTCATCACTTACCAAATGAGAGGGTGTACAGTTAGTCAAAGGTAAACAAATCGAAATTGCAGTGTTCACAAATCCTTTTTTCAGTGTCATTGTCTCCTTATTTCTCCATAGCACTTCCCACAGGATGACCCACCACAAGAGGAAGACATATCACTGCACTCAATCTGGCTGCCACAAAACCTACAGTGACAAAAACTCCCTAAAACATCACTGTGCGTCTCGACACGGACTCCACTTCACATCTCCTTCCTCCACCAGCCACGCTTACAACTATGACCTGCCGGCCTCGCCGTGGGAGCCTACGGTTAATCGTGCGGCGCGCGGCCTCTTCAGCGCTCAACCAAAGCCTGTTTTAGCTCCTGTGCTAAAAGAGCCCAGTTATTCTGGAAAACCCAAGCTTGGGTTGGGGTGCTATCCAGAAGACACCCATCGCGCTCAGGTAAAACGCTCAACACACCAGGAAAGCTGGACTTTAGCGACCGCCAGTGAATCGTATAAGGTTGAAGAAAGCGCCAAGATGCTAAATTCAACCCAGTGGACTTTAGGTCTCGACGCTGTTGAAGAAAATCCTGTGCTTTCACAGAATCCATTTCATGTTCTTGGTTTGGAAAGCAATATTGATTTCCCTGAGTCTTACCCTGAAGAATGGAAAGAGATGCTTTCATTTCAGCCTAACCTTACAGCGACCTCCAGCGTAGGCTGCCCTACGAGGCCACCAGCTTCAGTCGGCCCCAAGAAGCATCGTCCAATCCTGCTGAAACACAGTCTGAAAGACCCCAAACCTCTGAACAAGTTAAAGCGACGCCACTCCTTTTCCAGTTTTACTCAACCTGCCTTATTGTGCCCTGAACCGAAAAGTGATTTTGATTGTAACCTTCCTGATCCTGCACTTCCTTCTCCCCCTCCTCATGCACCATTACCCAACAGCAGGAAGAGGAAGTCTAAGGACATCTTGTCTGATGTCCCAGCTCCTCCACTGCCTGTTCCTCAGCCCAGTTGTCATAAACGTTCACGCTCTTTGTACCTCGTTTCACCTAGTCATGTGGCGCTTGCATCCTTCAGCACTTATCTAGGCAACCCATTTTTACAAAAGGTACACAGCATTCCACTTTTTTCTATATGCGATACTTTTTTGAAGAAATAATCAATATTTTGCATTTCATTATGCAGGAGTCCATTAGGAAATCAACAGGAGAGGAACCAAGCTCTGGTTGCAGGTTAGAAAATGGAGTGAAAGCAACATTTTTAAGATGTTATGATTATTTCACCCAACTTTGGTCAAAAGCTGTATTAAGTTATTAGAGATCCATGTTCTGAAAACATCATTTCCCGTCACCTCACCGTCATGTTCCAAATCTGTATGACTTTTCTTTTTTTTCTGTATGACATTTCTTCTGTCAAACACATACGGAATAGCAAGTTAAACAGTAATCCTCTGCTCACAGCTGTCATATGACATCTTTTCACCAATTAATTTCATTCCTTTCATAGCCAGTCATGATTACTGAGTACGGATATTTTAAAAATGATTTTATCTAAATAAAAAATTAATGATTTCAATGATTACCCCTATGAGTACAAATGTCTCCAAATTAACCACCAATGAATAGATCAATATTATGATGCATAATCTATATCTGAATAGTGCAAATTTGGACAATTATATATTATGATATGCACTACTGTTCAAAAGGTTGGGGTCAGTAAGGTTCGTAAAATGTTTTTGAAAAATCTCGTATGCTAATTCTGCATTCATTTGATCAAAATGTTTTTAAAAACATTAATATTGCAAATATTCTTACAATTTAAAGTAATTTTTTTTTGTTTGAATATGTAATTTTTTCCTGTGATCAAAGCTGAATTTTCAGCATCATTACTCCAGCCTTCAGTGTCACATGATCCTTCTGAAATCATTCTAGAATGCCGCTGATTTACTGTTCAAGAAACATTTCTGATTATTATCAGATTATGAAAACTGTGTTTACAGTCACTTGATAAATTTAATGCAGCCATGCTGAATAGGAGTATTAATTTCTTTAAAAAACAAAAAAAAAAACGTTCACACTAATTATATAGTGCTTCTTTGTCGGTTTTGGAGCTCAACAGCTGCTAGTCTCTCTATATGCGTTCATAGTATGGAAAAAAGCAGCATGAACATTTATGTTTGTGTTTTGTGAAAGTAATTTTCGGGGAACTATTCTGTTAAATAGCTGTTGACACTGCATTTTTTCATCATTTTCTAGCAGACCGAACACAAAGACTTTTATAATCTGAATCAGAAGGTCTATGATAAAATCACTGTAAGTTTTACTCTGGTTTGTTTCCTGCAGAACATATAAAAGAACTTCATCTGTGCGCAGAGCTCGATCGCAGCCCTCTTGTTCTCAAGAAGCTCTTTCCTCTGTTGGAACAAAGGAGAAACATAATTCACTGCCGTCTCCCTCAACGCTGGTGCTGACATTATTTCAAGTATTATTGTGAACTTAAAAACATGAAGATCAGCACAATATTTGCATTAAATATTATATATTAAAATAATATATAATATTTGCTTATTTATTTTTCTGTCACAGGATGAAGGACAGAGGGGCAATTCAGGAAAAAAGCAAAAGTCCAAAGGGACAATCCTGTCCCCACTGATCATGCCTGTGTCTGTCCCAGTCTCTGTCACAAACGTTTTAGACCCCCAAGCGTCCACACATCAAGTAATGTAGTTGATAACATAATAACAATTAACAGTGAATATCCTAAGTTGGCTTTTTTTATCATCGCTCAGGGATAGTTTAAAAGGCGATCATGCACTAACCACTAAATATCTTCCATAGGCTGAGAGATCACAAACTCGTAAAGGTGCATCTAAGAGGTCTCGTTGTCCTGACCCTTTAAAGCACCTGATCATCCCCAGTCCAACTCAGCCTCGCTCATCTTCACCACAGTGGGCCCAGGATCAGGAAACCCAGGGTTTGCAGAGATGCCTTGGTTACCCCAGCCAGCTGCGCTCGCCAACCTATCTGTCAGACCACCTGCTGAGCCCTCGGTTTCATCCCTACACCCCTCAGCCCATGCTGAGCCCTCTTCGTCCTGGGACAGGCCTCTACTCTAAAAGCCTGCCGCAGTATCAGCCATGCCCACAGCCACCCAGCACCCTCGGTGAGCCATAAACCCATGATTTCAGCTTTAGTTCGATTTTCTGAGAGATTTTTTTTTTGTTCCAACTTCTTGCCAAATAATTGTAACTTTGAAACCCTACAGATGGCGCCCCTTTCCCAATTGACAACACAGTCGTCAACATAAGGCCGTGAGTCACTCTACATCTGTATTAAAGAATACCTTTTTTTTGACATTTTCAACTGTCTTAATGTTGCTGTTTGAGCATGAAAACTGTCTGCAAAGTTACAAAGCACTCCAAAGAGAGTTATTCTCTATATCAGTGCGCACTGTTTCTGAACTCCCTGAAACGCCTCGAGCGTAATCTTGAGTTTTCTTCAGGGAACGTATGTTACAGTATTCCTCATTTAAATAATTCCCATTTAAGGCATATGCAATATAAAGGGGGCGAGGTCTGGTTGAAATGCGTTAGTAGCGTGTTGTTGCACACTACTAACCAAGAGACGCTGTTTTTTCCACCCCGGATCTAACATGGGGCGTGACTTTTCCGAAACATGTTTAAAGTGGTTGAGCAATCACAACACACTGATCCAGCCGACCAATCAGTGCACATTGCACTTTTTGGAAGGAGGGGCTTCATAGAGATAGGAACTGAACAGGGGTGCATTTCCCAAAAGCATTGTTAGACAAATATTGTCGCAAGTTCCGTTGAATTGTGTTGGTAAAGGCGGAACTTGCGTCCGTAGTTGGCTTTGGGAAACGCAGCCCAGAGCATTACTGACAGACTGTGAAGAAAGGTGCTGCAACAATGTCAAATATATATATGCATATTTTTTAAAACATTCAAGCATGAAAACCTATTTTAGTAGACCGCAAAAACAAAATAAAGACTTTGTGAAAGGATATAATAGGTCCTCTATAATTTCATTCATATTCAATTATTCAAGTTTTTAGTTTATGATCTTTTTATTAATTATTTATTTATATATTATCTCGGGTCCCTAGAACATTTTTTTGTGGCAACAAAAGCTTTAATTTATTATTGCAAAATACTACTTTTTATAAATACCAGCCAAAAATTAGGGTACACTTGACTGAATGATCTTAAGAGTTTGTCCCGTGTCCTTTAGGAGGATTAACGTGGGTTCGCGGTTTCAAGCAGAGATCCCCCCAGTGCGTGACACGCTCTACATACTTTATGAAGAACACCCTGCTCAGCTCGTCTGGACTCCTTGGAAAGATCTCTCTACCAGCACAGAGACACAGCAAAGGGGTAAACACACCTTTATTTGGGTCTGTCCAAAACAAGAACTGAAATAATCCAAAACAAGTTTTTTTTTTTTCTCCTCAACAACTGTCTTAAAAAGCCAAATGAGAAAGCCTAATGTTAAATGTGATTTCTAGTCCTGAAAAAATTAATAGTCTCCATAGGCATTTTTTTTATGAATATATATATATTTTAGTTGTCATGGGGTACACATTTTGAGAACAAAATATTTTTTTAAATCCTTCTCCATTAAATCTTGAAAAATTGCAAAAAGTCTCAAGGCCTTTCAATATTGTTGTGGATTATGGGGCCGAAAAGGTTGACTTGAGAACCACATGTTTAGACACTGGGGGCCTCATTTATAAAACGCGCGTACACACAGATTTAATCTTAAAGTGTGCATGGGTTAAAATCCGTGCTGCTAACGCTCATATTTAAAAAAAAATATGCCATTCTGGTTGCTTGCAATTCTCAAGTAAATGATTTGGATGCTGACTGGTGCACTTTTATATGTTAATGACATTAGGTGTTTACAAAGCGGAGATCTGAAACTATTCAGCTGCGCATAATTTCAAGATCGTTTGCAATTTATAAATATCACTTCTGGAAGAGAGGCGTACTCACATTTTTTTGTGCATACGTTCGTTCTCGGAATCACACGTATACGCACATTTGAGAAATTATTGTAAGATCAGATGTAGGACGGTTTCTGCGCAAAATTTTGTAAATGAGGCCCAACATGTAACCATGTTTTTCCAAAATTACCTTGTTTAATTACAACTGAACCTTGTTAAATTAAAATGTAAAGGTTAAACCCAGCTCACTGCTTTTTTTTCTTTTAGCACGTGCAAAAGGTTAAAACTGATCACGCATCATTTTTGTGCTTTAGTCACAGAGCTTATAGACATGTGTTGTTCCAGTGTGCTACCCGGAGGAGGCACCAACATCGAACTCGCTCTCCACTGCCTTCATGATGTCCAAGGAAACGTAATGGTGAGCTTATTCATCACACTGAGATTTTATTTACAGATGTTTAATATGTTATTCAACTTTCAGGCAGCACTGGATTTACTGCTAATGAGAGGAGATTATCGGAC
Source organism: Tiaroga cobitis (assembly GCA_030578255.1). NCBI lineage: Eukaryota > Metazoa > Chordata > Actinopteri > Cypriniformes > Leuciscidae > Tiaroga > Tiaroga cobitis. The sequence goes on from CM060595.1 coordinate 7,625,561, forward strand.
CTCCTGGCATCCGCTGAATGATTACCACTACACAGGTACAAGCTCTTAATACACAAATACATCATGGGTGTCCAGTCCAGTTCCTGCAGGGCCACCTTCTAGCAGAGTTTCACTCCAACCCTACTTAAACACACCTGAAACAACTAATCAGGGTCATCCGGATTGCTAGAAACTTCCAGGCAGGCGTGTTGTAGTTAAACTCTGTAGGGAAATGGTTCTCCAGGAGCAGAACTGGACTCCCATGAAATACATAAAACTCATAAGTCCTTCATAAACTTGATGTTGCTCATTTTAATTGGCAGGGTCAGACCAGTGGACTGCTCAAGAGATGAAAGTGTTCAAGAAAGCTCTGGTTGACCATGACAAGGACTTTCAACAGATTCATAATGTGGTATGAACATTGAGTCATTCCTAAATTAGTGCAAGACCCCACTCCATATCTCTGTGATATTCTGGTCTCTATATATAGCTGAAGTCACTTGCTCAATGTCAATCTATGGAACTTTCCTGTTTTCCTGTTTCCTGCATACTGTCAGGAAATCACAAGTTTAATAGGTAATAAAAGTAATAGCACACCTTTCCTCAAATTTGATGGATCATTCATATCCGTAATACAAATGATGATGGACGAGTAGCATAATGATTAGGGGTGTCACTATTTTCCAAATCTTCGATTCGATTTAATTTTCGATTCTAAGGTCACGGTTCGATTCGATTCTTACATATTTTTTTTTTAAAGCACAGGTTGCTATGCCATTTTTAGACTAGACCTTTATGCAATATAATAAAATGTTTGTGATTTTAATATAAGTAGGCTACATGGTTAAATGTTACCACTTGCTTGAGCAAAATATATATTTTATATAGAAGTAATGCATTGAATTTAAACGTCAATTAAAGAGTGTAAATGTGTACAAAGAGAATCGCACTGGTGACAAAACGTTTTTTTAAATAAAAGTAGCTGGTAACTTCTGGATTTGAAATTCAAATGTGTTTGTGGTACAGCCGCGGATCAGTTGCGCACTGCAAACGCAGCATGTGAAAGCACTATAGCGCGTGCTGCTCCTGTACCGTATACGCACCGCACACGAAGTATGTGTGAAACGGGCGTTATCGTGCTGCCAGTGGAAGAATATGGTACACGCACATAGCAGAGCTTGCAAACTGGCTTTTTTGAAGCGCGAACGTTATCAACATAACTCACTGGAAATCCAAAATACTTCCACACCGGCGACTTCAGTGAAAGAGTAGGGGGTTCAGGTTCTGTCGATGGGTCTCCTGCATCTGCAGTTGCCATGCTATCTTTTGACTGGCTGTAGCTAAGTTAGAGGAGGTTGACTCGCAGCACTTCAACAGGCGTGTTTTTTTTCGCTTGGCACGCCGACCGGATGTGACATGGGGGCGTGGCAGCGTCGACGATTCTATTTTTTAATTCGAAGTTCGAGATTGTGACTTAATTTCGATTTAAAATCGAAATCGTGACACTAGGGATGCAAATTATCGATTAATTCATTACTCATTAGTTGACCAACCTTATCGATCGATTAACGATTAACTGATAAGCGGCTATTTTCCTGAGAATGTAAATTTCTCACGGTATCAATTTAATATAAAAAGCAAAATATTGCTTGTATACTGAATAAAAATGCATGTTATATTGCTCAATTGATGTTTTATTGTAACAGTTGGGATACGTTACAGATAATGGCATTTATGTAGTTTAACAAAATAAATTATGCACAGAAAATTAAAATACATAAAAAATAATTGTGCACTGGCTCCCCTGTTGCATGTGAAACATTAAAGGGTTAGTTCACCCAAAAATGAAAATTAAGTCATTAATTACTCACCCCCATGCTGTACCAACCCCGTAAGACCTTCGTTCGTCTTCGGAACACAAATGAATAGGGCTGGGTTTCGATTCAAATTTCAAGAATCGATTCCGATTCTCAAGATCTTGAATCGATTATCATCATTTGATTCGATTCGATTCGATTCGATCCGATCCGATCTTCGAGATTTAGATCAGTGTTTTTGAAAAAAGCATTTTTTTTTCAGCTGTTACCTGAAGGACTGTATGCAACATATTGATACTATTATTATAGACATTCAACTGAGTATGGATGGTTGTAAAGAACAATCCCCCTTCCAGAGTGTTGATACAACTGATTTCACAAACTTGCACTGGTGTAGACGACAGAGGACGCAGTATATCAGCAGCAGTAGTAGGGCTGACGCGATATCCGCAATCTTGGTGTACCACACTGACAAGTCAACCGCAGAGGATTGCAAGTAACCGCAGCAATATTCACGGTTTTTTATAAGGCTATACCCTTCTTGTTTTGAACTTCATGCATGTGTATTGAATGTTGAACAAGTTCATAATGATAACAAGACTGTTTATCATGGTGATTTGTACCTACGGCTTCCCACAGACAGTGAATGAGAGAGATCGGCAGAGCGCGTGCGATTACCTGCGTCTGTCTTTGAAGTCATATTCGTGGAAAGGTTGCCGTGTAAAAGGAAAGCGAAATATTTGTCGTATAGTCCTTTTAACGTTCACGTCACGGAAATGCGCGTCAGGAGCAGCGCTGGTCAGCTTCCCACAGCGCGAGGAAGCAGCGGGGAAATAAAATCAGCGCGTCGCGCATTGAATCAATGCCATATTGGTCTTTAATGAAGCATTTTCAGCGTTACCCATGCGACGCATTGCTGCTTAGCTGAGCCTTGAAAAGTGGAACTCAAAGTTAAAAATAATTAACACCTTGTTTCATTATCTCTTTTAATGAATCAGCTTTTCTGAACGTGTTCGTTGAATGAACGGTTTAGTGACTCACTCAAAGTCCGTTGTCGTAACAATGTGCGCGCTGAGTGAAAGCCTTTCAATCTGCATAGGGATCTCCCAGTCGCAGCAAGTTAAAGTTCACAGGGAAAATGTAAGCCTATTATTAAATCGATCCTCTGAGTTACAGATCGATCTTTAGAAATTTATATGAAAATCGATTCAGAATTGGTGAATCGATTTTTTCAACACAGCTCTACAAATGAAGATATTTATGATTAAATCTGAGAGGTTTATGACTGCTACATAGGCTCCCTAAGGGAATGAAACTTGACGGCCCAGAGAGTCATTAAAGAAAATGTTTAAATATTCCATGTCGCAACAGTGGCTCAAGTAAGTAAGTATAAGTTTATCAAGCGACGAGAATACTTTTTGCGCGAAAAAACAAACAAAAATAACGACTTTATTCGACTATTCCTTTTCTTCCTTGTAGGCCTGAAACGAGACTTCGAGAGATTTCCACGACGCATGCGCGAGAATTGCGATCTCCTTCAACTACTTCAGTTAAGTTCTCGCGCGTGCGCGTCGTGGAAATCTCTTGAAGTCTCGTTTCAGGCCTACAAGGAAGAAAAGGAATAGTCGAATAAAGTCGTTATTACAGCACGTGTCAGAAACTAAACAACCATTACCATATCTGAATTTCAGCTCCAGAGGCTTCCTCAGCGCTTGATACACAGTGATACGAACAGTAACGAGGTTGTTGTTTTTTTACATATCAATTCCAGCACAAGTTAGCCACAACTTGTGTTTGAGGGTCAAAGGAGACTTTGTTTGCAGGCAGCCAATGAAGACCATAGGCAGGCATTGTGCAAATTTGTTAGTTACGTAGGTATGTAACAGGAAGTGAGACTGGAACTTGATTTGTCATGCACTTTGATCTTTAACACTTTGCTGACCTTTTACATGCACAAACAGTTACTGTATATTACACACTACATGAAAGCATAATAGGGGCACTTTAAATGGCTATGGTTAACACGCGCAAGACATTTTCACATTTTATTCTTCGACATAAAATACATTAGTCACCCCACTTGTGATTTTTTTTACCTGTCTTAAAAGACTGTTGCTAACGAGTGTCTAAATGGGATTATTAATGTTGTCGGGGGATTTAACATCATGCCGAACAGGAAAAGTCATCTACTACTCAACTGCTTTTGCTACCCTGTATTTATATTCACACTCTTGTATTTAGGCTTCACAATTCATAAAAGTTATGCTCATTTTTGAAGATTATCTTGATGATCAAAACGTGTAAGAATCAAACTTTTGTTGGTCACAGGGCTTATTTTCTGCAGTAATCCAAAAGCTAATGGAAAAATCCTATTTTTGTCGAGGGAACCAGGGTGATGCTAACTTCCGGGTTGGCCTAGAAAAATACATCATCCCCCGCAGCACTCTATTGCCTTAAATGGATAGTTCACCCCAAAATAAAAATTCTGTCATCATTTACTTGCCCTCAGGTTATTTCAAACCTGAATTAATTTCTTTCTTCAGTTGAACAAAAAAGAAGATATTTTAAAGAATGTCGGTAATTAAACAGTTAATGGGCCTCATTGACTTCCATGGTATTCCATCATTGGCGTCCGTAAACTGTTTGGTTACCAACTTTATAAAAAATATCTTTTGTGTTCAGCAGAAGAAAGAAATTCATACAGGTTTGGAAAACTTCAGGGTGAGTAAATGATGATAGAATTTTCATTTTTGGGTGAACTAAACCTATAATAAATGTCTCTAAATACTAAATTGATGTTTGTTTTTAAGTTGCAGACAAAATCAATAGCTCAGTGTGTAGAGTATTACTATAACATGAAGAAGCTGAAAAAGTTAAAGCAACGTGGTCGAGCCGTCAATAAAAAGGATGGATGTGGAGAGAATGCTGTATGTTTCATTTCAGTACATGAACACATTATTAGTTATTACATTTGCATATACATAATCTAAATAGATAATAGTGGAATTTGTCTTCATTTACTATTGCCCTCATTACTACCATTTTCTAGAAGGTGTTCAATTGCTTCCAAGTGCAGCAACATGAGCAGACAGACGGAAACGCGTGACAGAAGACAACAGCTGCTGAGGGCAAGTCATGTGCCAGGTTAGAGACACTACATCCTACAGCACACTCATGAGTTACATGCCTTCAAATACATGAAGTAACACAATAACAAACTGGAGCGGTTCTGTTGAGGCGAGAAAACAATCCAACCCAATAAACCAAGCGGTATCATAAATTATAACTAGAAATGTGTTATGCAAGGACTAATTGATGACGGACCGTTGAATTATAAGGAATAATGCACACTCGAGTTGGTAATGCACCGTTACGCCTCGGGTGCACAGTATTTTTCAATAATTCATCGGCCCGGAGTCAATTATTCTGCTTATACTACGGTAACCACAACTTAAAACATTGTTCAGATGATGTATTTCAAGACATTTGGCAGGTTTTGTCCTTAAAACACTCGTGTGTTGGACTAATTTCTTACGCATCTAATCCCAAAATGTCATTTTAGAGCTAGTTACAGAGGCTTGAGCCATTGATAGCAGACTAATGCAGTTTTTAGAGGGAGAGAGATCAAGCGTGTATGAATTACCCGAGCCTGTGTGCGTCTCTCAACAGTGTTCGGCAGCAGCAACACTGTAGCACCAGTAGCGAAACTAAGTTTATCTGCTCCAAGAACAGAGCTGTTATCACATCGCTTTCCGTACATAAAACTGAATTTTGTGGCAAAAAACATGGAAACAATTTGTCGTTTCTATCCTATTGTTGACTATATTTATTTGCTCGGTCAGTGTCGTTGTGGGTTTTGGTTCTGTAAGCTGTAAAGACCTTTGAAACAACTGAAATCTCTTGGCGAAGTGATATGGAACTGTAATGCAGTCAAGACCTGCCTGGAACTACTTTAGCCGTGCGTTTTCCTGAAAATAATTGTAGTTACTTGTTTAGAACATTCGTCAACCAATCAGATTCAAGCATTCAACACCCTGTAGTATAAAAAAAATATTCGTCTTAAAATGTATAATTGCTCTTCTGTGCATTGCTAAAACGCTGTCCCGATGAAGCCTTGATTCCAGCTCTAACTGCATTATAAACAAATAATATAAAAATAAAATACATTTTATCTATCAGTTAAGAGTAGTAATGATAGCTACATTCGTATAAATGTTTGCGTGTTTCATGACAGCTACAGAGAAAGCCAAAATAAGCTCGCAGAGCTTGTCAATCCATATATGGATAACGCAGAAGAATCTCTGACCAATAAGAGGACAGTTTTACCCACATTTGCATTCAATGAATAAATATTAGGAAAAACTTCAAAATGGCACATTAATATTCACTTTACCTTTTAAATCCAACAGAGATGTGAAGAGCCATAGATCCCCCTCAATCAGGATAGATACAAACTCCAGATGACAATAGGAACACAGGTCAGAGCTGAAGCCCGAAGTTAACTGAAGCCCAGTGTTTCAGAAGAATCCTGTGTGAAGTGCTGAATTGTGTTTTAGACTACAGTAAATATACAACTCACTGTCCAGAAATTAACATGGACCCTGAAATTAGGCATAATTGTTAATGTTCTCATCAAAAGAGTAGCCAACTTGAAGTGAATTTACAACAGTTTATTTGTTCTGTTAAAATTTAGAGAAGTGCACAATGCACAAATGTTAACAATATTTGAAGTTCTTGAAATTTTCCAGACTAGTTATTGTAGTATGACAGGGTTTCATAAAACTTTTTTTTTTTTTTTCATGTTTAACTGTTTGTGATGGTTTTACGTTTGGGATCAATATTTTTTTCTTAGTTCAGATTTATGTATCAATTCATATTCCTATCACTTTTTTGCAGTAAAATAGTGGTATATTTAAATGATAGGAATGTGCAACAAAAATGTAAAATCGTACCAATTCATTAAAAATCTACATAGTTTTACAAGTCGACTGATTTTCCCATTTGATGTCCTATAATAAAGTTATTAAATTGCATTTTTACTATCATATGTCATTAAAAACAGCTGATGATGTCAATGTATAACACGTTTACTGTTTACATTACTATAAGGTGTTTGGTTGTCCGAGTTCCCCTTTATGTGCTGTTCTAATTGAACAAATGTTTTACTATAGTAATGTTAAACTTGTTAAAATAAACAAGAAATGAAAACACAGCCTTTTCCATCTGCAATTCCCAGACTACAGAATATTTCAAACAACGCTTTAATCTGATCATGCTACGATAGAATACATTGTAAATTCTAAAGTTGCAAGTATGAAAAAGATTACTAATACCTCATATGCATGTACATATCCAATCCCCCATAATATAAAGGAGGAAGTGATCATGTTGAAATGCATGCATGATTTTGACAATGCATGTAAGTAATGCTTGCAACACTGTGTAAAGTGACAATAATATTGAAGTAACAGTATATGCAGAATTTGAAATAACAAATCACATTTAAACAAATACAACAGTTACTTCCTGGCCTGGAATTAACCAAATTTGATTTGCGGTGTTCCTAAACAAAGTATGTGAACGGTTCAGTAAAAAAGCCTGATATCTGCATGACTGTGATGACCTATGGCCAAAGCGCAGCCCAGCTAATATTCAGAACAGCAGCTTGATTGCTCGTGCTCATATTGCGTAATTCATTAGAGACAAGTTAAGAATGTAGTAAAACAGATTTAGTAAAACAGTATCTATATTAGTCACAAGACATTAACTACACAAACCTTCAGACCTCTTAGAGACCAGACAATATTAAACGATAATGTCACAAATTCCTTGTACAAGGAATGTGTTATTTCTAAACTCATTTACATAGCAGTATAACTGTATTCATCTCTAACCGTAATCCTTGAGTCTAGAACCCTTTGATGATGAAAGTGATCAGATAACCAAGTAATTAAAGGAGCTTATTGTGGGATGTGACAGAACTGTTCAAAAAATGTAACCAAAAAATAAACAGTGATCATGACTCTTCCTCAGGCACACGAACCTTACTTTCATAAGACACTAGAGTCTGGTAAAGATTTTCTCTGCTTTGGTTTCCACTGACTTTGTTCCACTGGTCAATTTCACGTACAGAGGGTCCACCTTTCAGCTGATCTACGTAATCAGTGTTCTGATGGAGAAACAAAATATGATCAAGGTGTTTAGATCCCAATGTGGCCCTTCTTTGGGTCACTGGAGACTCCCTAGGGGCAAAGGTCCGATCGGCGGAAACAGCAGTTGCTGGTATGGACAGGTATTTTCGTGCCAGTCTGGCCACCGCAGGAAAGCGATGCTCCTTGTTGCGCCACCATTGCAGAGGCGAGAGGCTGCGTCTGCAGAGCGGCTCTGCTATGTAATTCTCCAGCTGCTGGTGAATTTCGGGCATTCGCTCTGTAGGGTCCTCGCCCAGAAGAATATCGTACATGCTCTGTGGGAGAGGACTTATTCGTGTTCGAGGCGTGTGCTGTAAATCTCCCCTCAGCGGCGAGGTCAAACTGGTCCCACTAGAACGTCTTTTACGTTCATTGGCGTTCTTGCAAGGTGATTTAACAACCTCAAGTGCATTTTCATTGACCTGTTCTGGAGATGATATGGCAACGAAGGGCTCGCTTGGCTGCAGCTCAACGCTGTCACCTTCCTCCGCTGAGCCGCACGATTCAGGAGAATCCAAAGAAGCCATTACAGGCAGTGTCAAAGAATCGTCCAATACAAAATCTACAGGTTCTTCCCGTTCATCCACAGTCTCTTCCATTTGCACGCTTTGTCTTCTCTCTCCATTCATTCCTTCACTCCTTGTGAAAGCCTGAACAGATAGCAGCTCCTTCACCTTGTCATGAAGCTTGCTACGGGCATGTGGGCTGAGAAACCGCAACTCTTTAAAACGTGGGTCCAGAAATGAGGACAGTACGGCATGGCAGTCCAGAAGAGCATCTTCATCACTCAGACTCCAGCGTTTGTCCATACCAGCACGAATTCTCTCCATAACTCCCCTCACCACTGGACAGGTACACTCCACAATTTTCTGTCCCAGGAGCCTAGACACTCCTTGGAGGCATGGCATCAGGGCTGAAATGGGTCCATTGATGTCCTCACTCAAAAACGATGCCGCAATGCGAACCGTTTTGAGCACAGGGACTAGTTCATGTATAAGGCGCCACTGGTGATCTGCCAGATTTGTTGCAACTTTTTGCTCCTCTAAGACAGAGCTTATTACCCACTTGAGCTCCAGAAGACTCTCACACATCTCAATGGCTGTGGTCCAGCGCCCTTGGTCGTTCAAGACCAGGGTTACAGACTCTTTATTAACAGCCTCAGCTTTCTGGCTCAGTGCTGTCGAAGCGCTCACATCATGCTGGAAGTGTAGGACGATGGTGCGAGCATCTGCCAGAGCTTGTCTCACTGTCTCCACGCATAGTCCCTCCTGGACACATAGTTTCAGGGCATGTCCTGCACAAAGCAGTGGTGACCATCCCTCTGGAAGATTACTGGGGGGAGGATGGCTGGGTCCAGCAAATTCTTGCTGATATTCCGGATCAATGGTCATATTCTCCTGCCCACCAGACTCGGATCCACTTGGGGTGTCATGCACAACACAGAAAACAAAGTCCTCTGGAAGCTGGAACTCGGTGAGGACTCCTTTCAGGCTGTTTGCAAAGCTGACTTGCCCTCTCTCTGATGGGTTTCCTTTGAATTCTGCTACCGGTCGGGTCTCGAGCACACATCGTGCCAGGCGCCAGTGAGGGTCGACAAAATGCGCACTGACTGTAAGGTAGTACTGACCATCCCCTCCAACCCCACATCCATCTACAGATCGCCAGTATTCGGTGCAGAGGGTCAGACAGTGAGAAGCTAGACTTGCCTGAAGATGCTGCTGAAGGCATTGCTTGAGGATGTGGTAACGATGCCAAAGTAGACTGCCAAGCAGAGATGGAGACGGCACGGGGTAGTTAGGCTCTAGGCAACTCAGTAAGAGCTTGAACCCCCTCTCTTCCACCACAGACAATGGCTGAAGGTCTCTGAAGACCATCTCCAAGATAAGATCGGTCAAAACCTCAGCTCGCTTGTTGCTGCAGGCTTTTGTGCCGGTGCGGATGCTACTGCCTCCAGCAGTGCTGCTCATCTCCCCCGCAGGAAAATTATACATTAGGCAGCCCACATCTGTATCTTGGTGCACAATGGCATTTGAATTCGAAGTACCGCTTCCGGCCGCACAGTCAGGGGCGTATGTGGTCCGAGCAGGTTTGGTCTCTCCCATCTCAGCTGTCAGTACTTCTACCTGCTCCTCTTTAATAGCAACAGGTAGCGCTGGTTGAAACGCAGCATTGCCTGCGGTGTTGTATCTGTTAGCTTGTAAAGCGGTCTGAATGTGTGAATGTAATGCTGCAGGGGTGGGGATGCCTGCTGTGTTGTGAGGGGGTACCGCTCCTTCCCGAATGCTGTGTTTGCGTCCTAAGTGTTCTCTCATGGAAGTAGTGCTGTTGTGAAAGGAAAGCTGTCTCTTACAATGGTTGCACTCGACACGATGCAGACTTAGCTGAGTGTAGTGGTTCCACACTTTTGACGTGCGGCGATCCGAAAATGGCAAAAAACGCTGCATTCTCCTTCTTAGATTTTGACCGCTGAGGATTTCAGGATGCCTTTGTGGTGGGAGATCCATGTCTGTGGTGAAGCATAAAACAAAAATACATTTAAAACGAGTAAAACAGGATTACACAGGAATTTAGCACAATTACACTTGAAATTGACAATAAAAAAAACTATGGAAAAACTTTGATCCTAAATCCTTAATATGATGTCAAGGTTTTTTGGAACCAATATGTTTTCCATAGAAATGGTAAGTCAAGGTTAATATGTGATGTTTTCTGAGGGTCGACACAATTCACATAAAACTAAAGAATTAGCACTGTGTATTTGTTTAATTTCTGACCCGTTGCTATGACACTACTCACATACAGTTTTTTTTAATCTTTTGTCATAGAGTGTCTCAGCTCACCAAATCATCGTGCCTGAATCAGTTATTGTAATCATGTGTGTGAGAAAAAGAGAGCCTTGTGTGGCCATTAAAGAGAGTTTCTAGCTAGCTACGTTTCCAAAACAAAATATTTGCATTTGGTTATATAAAACTAAGAGGTTTTTACATCTACAATATAGCTTTCGTGTTGCAGTTTGTTTTTAATTCTACACTACACATCACATCTTGGTTCAATAATTTTTTAATCTCAGATGTGGCTGGTTGTAGAACATTTTACCATCGCATAACCAAACTGCAGCACTGTGAAAAACTATAAAAGAACATATATTTGTAGAAGAGAATGTGATTTTAGGTATATATACACATATATATACATACATATACATATATATATATATATATATATATATATATATATATATATATATATATATTTATTTCACCAGACTCAGTGACTTAATATTAAAAAAGTCCTTTAAACTACAAGTATATAATCCATGTAGAAGTCACTCATAATAATGTATTTCATAAAACTGTATAATTATAACAGAAAATGTTGAGAAATAACTGTAGATGAATATAGCATGTCACACAGCAATTCTCTGCCTTCTCCGCTTCAAATTAATTCAAAAACAATTTTGTTTTTCGCGGAAATATTTTGAATGAATTATAAGGTTTGTATTATGATAATGACTCCACATCAATCACAGCAAAAGAGTATTTAGGCACAGAACAATAACCATGCAACATGATACTAATGAAACAAATCCGCTATTATTTACATCAAACGTCACTGGATGTTCTTCCGGGCGTGTAAAGGGCCATTATGGTTTCATCCACTTCCTGCCTGTTACCTCCATTAAACAGTAAACGATTCGCCGACAATAACTTGTACACCTTATTTTCTTATCTGAAAATAAATAATATCTTATTAGTAATATATATTTTGAAAAAAATCTCAAAATCCCAGGACAACCTCCGCGCGTTTGCGACCTACAGTGTGTAGTGTAGTGTCGCCAGTGTGGATGTGTTTAGCACGATGCCCGTTAGGGTACAAGGGTAAGTTGTTCGCAGCCAAGAAAAGCGAACAATGTCCATCATTCACAGGTTTATATAACATGCATAACTACGCGACACTATTCATGTAGAAAACGTTTACTTGTTGAAATTAATTCATTGATAACGTATATGTACAAAAAAAAATAACGAGTTAATACCACAGCAGTGTCGACTGTTATTTTGAAAACAACTATTTACTAACAGTCCCTAAAGTTGAATTTACTTCCGATTTCCGCATGATGTGTCAATAAAACAAATAACTTCATTCTAGGCGACGTGAATGAGATATAGCTTGGATATCATTCCATACAGTCCAGTTTAAGCCTAATCTGACAAAATGGATTATTCTGGAAAAGAAAAGGAAGCCTTGGCCATTATGGCTGAGGCAGACAAGAAAATGAAAACGTCGCATTCGCTGTTAGGAACGTTTTTCGGGTAAATCTATTATTAATGTGTTTTTTGTTGTTGTTTGTGTTTTTGCATCTCTGCAATATTGAAAGTGCAAATCTTTCTTAAAATCTAACTGAAGTGATTGGTATTAATTCTTAACCGTTTGCAACAAACAATATTGATATCGATCATTGTTATTAATTTAGATTAAAAAGCAATACTTTTGAAGTTGCATTATTTGTAATATAACGTTGTTCGTATTAGGCTGTCATAAATCTATAGTTATCCGCAGATTTTGCACAAAAGTGATTCGGTCAGCTAGCCAAGTTAACGTTAGCATCGCACTGCAAGCATAAAGCGTCATAATAAATAGAGTTGTGCGCACGGAATGAAGCGTTTCCTTGTCGCTTTCATTCGTACTCTACTCAAACCCAATGCACACTAAGTGATGTTGCTCGTTTTGCCCTGATTTAATACTTTTCTGAAACTCACCCATGTTGCCTTCGCCTGGCCCTTCCGCGCACAGTCTTTCTCCGCCGCTGGCTACTGCGGGGATGTCCAGTCGATGTTTCACTCTGAGGTGTTTTATCATGTTAGCTGTATTTGAGGAGAACTTAAAGTCCGTCTTACACAGTCTGCAGTAAACAGTGGCATTGCTCTCATTTTTAATGTAGTACTTCCAGGCTATTGAGCAATATCGGGCCTGTGTTTTCACACTGATTTCTGGGTCCTCTTGCTTCATGTTGGCCATATCAGGTCTGAAAACACGTTGTATGAGTGCAGGCAACGACAGATGTTAATAGCGCCGCCTAGTGGTTTGAGTGAATCTCTCCTCTCGCTTTTGTTCATTGTACTGTAGGAGTTCCTCCAAGGTCGAGGAGGCCTGTGACTTGTACGTGAGAGCAGCCAACATGTTCAAGATGGCTAAGAACTGGAGTGGTACGATACACAACAACCTTTGCACCACTGTAGGGATAGTTCACGCCAAAATGAAAATTCTGTCATTAATTACTCTCCTTCATGTCGTTCCAAACTTGTAAGACTTTCTTTCACCTTCAGAATACAAATTAAGATCTTTTTGATGAAATCTGAGAGATTTCTGTCCCTCCATTGACAGCTACGCAACTACCAAGTTGACGCTTCAAAAAGATCATAACAAGATCGTAAAACTAATCCAAATGAATTGAGTGGATTAGTCCAAATCTTCTGAATAATTTTATATGATGGACAGAATGAATTTAGGCTTTTTATTCACATATAAACATTCATCATTTGTAAACGGAAGCTCAAGTATGTTCACTTGACGTTTGAGAACCAATGAGGTTCATTCTTGTGTTACGCAGCACGTTTGAGCTTCTGTTCATGTTCGCTGATCAATGTTTAAATTAAATCTAACCCTAAATTGAATTTGTTCATCATATAAAGTGATTGTCTCTTCAGAAATTTTGGAGTAATCCGCTCAATTCATATGGATTAGTTTTATGATCTCTTTATGAACTTTTTGAAGCATCAAAGTGGTAGTTGCGTAGCTGTCAATGGAGGGAAAACTCTGACTTCATAAAAAAAGATCTTCATTTGTGTTCCGAAAATGAACAGAAGGCTTACGGGTTTGGAACGACGTGAGGGTGACTAATTAATGAACTAATGCAATTTTGGTGTACTATCCCTTTAAGGTGTTCAATAAGCACATGGCAGTTCTATTGTTAATTTGTTTTCTTCTTTATTTAAGCCGCTGGAGATGCCTTCTGCAAAGCTGCACAACTCCATTTGCAGGTGGAAAGCAAGCACGACGCAGCCGTTAATTTTCTTGATGCTGGAAATGCATTCAAAAAGTCTGATCCTCAAGGTACGGCTCTCATTGTTACTTTTAAAGACTGAACAATAAAAATCTCAAAGTATGTAGTGTTTCTATTTCAAAAGGAGTTTAATTTGTATAATGGCTCTCCTACAACTTCTCTAAACAGAGGCAGTAAACTGTTTCTGTCAGGCCATTGACATCTACACAGATATGGTGAGAAAAACTATATTATTCACCCAAAAATGAAAGTTCTGTTATCATTGACTCAACCTCATGTTGTTTCAAACCCGTAAAACTTTCGTTCATCTTCACAATGAAGATATTTTGGTCAAATCTGAGGGATTTCTGTCCCTTCATTGACAGCTACGCAACTACCACTTTGACGCTTTAAAAAGTTCATAAAGAGATTGTATAATCCATATGAATTGTTCCACCACAATTCAACATTGTATATGTAATATGGGTGCTTGTTTTTGTTTTGTCTATAGTGATACACTTCTCTGAATATTCCTTAGAAATTCTCATCTGTGTCCACAGGGGCGTTTCAACATTGCAGCAAAACACCACATATCTATTGCAGAAATCTATGAATCTGAGTTATTGGACATAGACAAAGTAAGTTGGAAGTGATCTTTTTTTATGGAAAGGTGCACATTTATCAGTAAGTGGTTCAGATGAATATGAACAGTATGTCAAAAGCATAAAAATACACTACAATTTGTGGGTTTTAAATCAGCAAGGATGCTGTTTTTAAGACTTGAAGCAGAGCAACTTTTCTCAACATTATTAATAAATGTTTCTTGAGCAGCAAATCAGCATTGAATAATTTCTGAAAGAGTGCGTGACACTGAAGTCTGGAGTAATTATGCTTAAAATTCAGTTTTACCATCTCAGGAATAAATTACATTTTAATATATATTAAAATAAAAAATAGTTATTCTTAATGTCAACTTTTGGAATGGTAGTGTATTTGCTAATGCATCAGATGATCCATACTGAGCAACTGATCCCCTTATGAAAGAAAAGTAGTGTTCATTCATTTGTTATTATTTGGTCCCAAAATACTTATTTATGTGTACAGGCCATTGTTCATTATGAACAGGCAGCCGATTATTTCAAAGGGGAGTCATCCACCAGGTACTATACTATAGTTTTTATATGCTTTTATATGTTTCACATTTATCAGAAATGTTGTAGAACAAATTAGGTCTGAGTAAAGAAGTTGTGTTGTAATTAAATGATTGCATTTAATGTTATCATACGAACATCTCTTGTACTCTCTCTCTCTCTCTGTAGTGCAGCCAACAAGTGTCTTGTCAAAGTGGCGACCTATGCGGCTCAGATGGAGCAGTACCCGAAAGCCATTGAAATATATGAGCAGGTCTGTGTGATCTTCTGTCGAAAACCTGTGTTCATTTGTTTTCTTCACCCTTCATGTTGAGTGGCATATTGTGTCTGTTCAGATTGGGATTTACTCCATGGACACTACCCTGTTGAAGTATGGTGCTAAAGACCATTTCTTCAAAGCAGCGCTGTGTCACTTCTGTGTGGACATGCTCAACTGCAAGGTGACTGATTTGACCTGTTCACAGTCTGAAGAAGAATGATATTTACAATGCAACTCTCTGCTTTATCATTATTTAATCCGTGTTCTCTTCAATAGCTGGCTGTACAGAAGTATGAAGAACTGTTTCCAGCTTTCTCAGATGCTAGAGAGTGCAGACTTCTTAAGGTGAGTCTTTTCTTCCAACAGATTGAATTGCTTAGTTTCTTCCATAGACTTCAACTGTGATCTCAAGGCCTGTTTACACCTGGTATTAAGATGTGTTTTGGTCAATCAGATTATATAAGTAGACGAGGGAGACACATTCACGTTTACACCTGGTGTTTTAATCCGTCTCTTTTGTGCATTTCAACCACTTCTGTCCTGATTTCTCCGAGGTGGGGGTCTATGGGCGCGATTGTGTAGGGTTTTTTCAGATCTTTCAATCTAATGGAAAAAATAAGCTTGGACAATTAACATATGAACGCACACACTGACGACGGAAAAACATACGGAGAGCATGAGTTTTGGTTTCCGCTCTGGCAGTCGTAAGACCACACCAAATGCTGTGAGTGTGTGTTAGAAATCAGGATTGCTGAGAGAACATTGTGCTTGGTACGTTTTTCATCTTCAAACCAAACTTGGGTCTCCAGCCAACAAATCCCGCCTGTATTGCGCACTTCCCATAATCTTTACACATTAGATCAGTAGGCGGAGAGTAGACGGTCTTTTGTGGCTGTTTGAACACATTCGACCACATGAGCGTTTACACTATGAAAGCAATCCGGTCTAATGCGTTTTCGACTACCTCTGGAAGTGGTCGAAAGTGGACAAGCTCAAAACATTTTAGACCCCATTTACGCCTGTATTTAGTGTCGTCCACTTGTGATCCGATCAACCAAACACATCTAGATTCTGGGTCAACATCAGTTGAGATTGAAGGTGGAAGCTTTGCCCATATCCTTATCTTTATCTATTAGGTTTCCATTGTCTCTTTTAATTGTTTTGTATATTTTTATATATAAACACTACCGTTCAAAAGTTTGGGGTTGAGTTTTTAAAAGAAGTCTCTTCTGCTTACCAAGACTACATTGCTTTGATTACAAATACAGCGAAATCTTTGTGAAATATTATTACAAATTCAAACAACTGTTTTCTATTTTAATATATTTTAAAATGTAATTTATTCCTGTGATGCAAAGCTGAATTTTCAGCATCATCACTCCAATGATCCTTCAGAAATCATTCTAATATGCTGATTTGCTGCTCAAGAAACAATATTATTATTATCAATGTTGAAAACAGAAAATCTATTTAATGCATCCTTGCTGAATAAAAGTATAAGTAAAGTAGTTAAAAAAAAAAACGTACCAATCTCAAACTTTTGAATGGAAGTATTTGAACATTTTGTGACGCTTTATACAAAATAATCACAATGTTTCTGCATTTCACATTAAACAGAAACTTCTTGATGCATATGAAGAGCAGAATATTGACGCATACGTTGATGCAGTAAGTTCTCTTTGTATATTGTTTCAGGTTTTACATAATTCCCTGCACACATTTTACCAGTGGTAGTTCATTCATGAATTAAGGCCCGTTCACGCCCAAAACGATAACTATATTAGCATCCACACCAGCGGACGATATCATTCTGTGTGCTGCATTTTTGTGCCTCTGTCACTTTAAATGCTCGAGCTCTTTAAAGCGGAATGGATTCTGATTGACATTGCCAATGTTTTTATCGTTCATCAGCTGGAAAAAAATCGTTCTGTGATTCCAATGATATATAGTTCCTCTCTGGCATTATCGTTATACTTGTGGTGTGGACTCTGCTATTCTTTTGTTTTTAGAACTATATCTCTATAGTTATAGTCCTTGTGAACGGGCCTTTACTCTATGCAATATTCTGCAATTATTGTTATTATTATTTTTCATTAGGTAAGGGAATTTGAATCCATCTCCAGGCTTGATCAGTGGCAGACCACTATGTTACTAAGAATCAAGAAGACCATTCAGGACGATGAGAATGACCTTCGCTAATGTGAAGTCATGATTCCAAGCACACCACCCGTTCTCCTGTCCTTCCTCTCTCTTTCTCACAGTGTATTTATGTGTAAATTAAGGTCACATACATTTTGTCTTGAGCCTTTTTCTCCCAAATCTTAAAGGAAATATAACTTTAATCCCCCAGAACACTTTGAAGTCTTCTAGAATGATCCTGGGTACGATTTATGTAACAAGCTTTGACCACAACTTCCCCTTGTGGTAAATGTAACTCATTAGAAATGTGATTATTTGTGTGTTAACATTTTCATTCATGCGTGTGCACCTTCAGTAGTATTTATCGTTCTTTTATTAACGGTTGTAAATTAACTTTTTATTTTTATTTATTGATCCAGTCGCAAGGCTTTGTATGTGTCAACAATACTAAGTAGAATTTATTAGTGATTATAATTATTATTATCAGTGATTATAATTATTATAATTAAGTATTTATAAATTGTGCAAAATACTGTAACTGATCAGCTAGAATAAGCTGAAACAACACTAATTGCCATTGTCTTGTTTTCCTCTATGGAGGACATACTTGGGTGATAGTTCACCTGAGAATTAAAATTCTGTCATCGTTTACTCACCCTCAAGTTGTTCCCAACCCTGAATGAATTTCTTTCTTCTGCTGAACACAAAAGAAGATATTTTGGAGAATATGGGTAACCAAACAGTTGATGGACCCCATTGACTTCTTCCATAGTTTTTTTCCCCCCTCCATACTATGGAAGTCAATGGCATCCATTAACTGTCTGGTTACCCATATTCTCCAAAATATCTTCTTTTGTGTTCAGCAGAAGAAAGAAATTCATACACATTCTCATGACTAACTGTGAAATTTCTTTATGATGTATTGGGAATTAAATAGTTTTTTAACAACCATTAGGACACATTTTTCAGTACTTAGGTCACGTTTTCAGAACTCTTCACGCAGTGAGCACATAGGCAGTCTATTTGGGCTAAACTGTGGATCATTGCTCATTGCTTTGGCTACTTTCAAATGACAAAGTCGTTTCTCACTTTGACACAAATAAAACTGTTTGCACATTTACATACTTTTTCCAAACTGTTAAACTTAAGTTCAGAACTTAAGCTAAAAACAAAAACACAAAAATGAACAAGATGGCAATTAGCTGTATTTTTTACAAGTAATACCACATTGAAATTTTCTGAATCTAAAAAAATGAAATGCTATCAAAACAATTTGATAGAGCTGAACACCTACATAGGCGTTTAGGGGCCATTCACACAGAACGTGTTTTTGCTGTTCAAAACGTGAGACGCAGGTCAATGGAGTGAAAAGACTCTAGAAAAAACGTGCACTTTCAAAGTTAAACTTATTTTAACTTGAACGCCACAAATGGCGCGAACACAACAGTTAAACACTTCTGTCTAGCGCGTGTTTACATAGAAAAAGTAGCGCAGTGTAATGGAAAACTGCGTTCTGCGTGAACCAGCCCTTGGTTTTTCAATTTCACCATCTGTACAAAAGGGACCATTTAGGAATAAGTTTGAAATGTAAACATGGACCATGCAGTGAAATGTCGTTCTTGTTTTGTAAAGAAATTTTACAAAAGAAAACTGTGTAATGCTACTAGAGATGCACCGATTGATCGGCTGGTGACCGGAATCGGCCGGTTTTCACGTGATCGGCGACCGGCCGGTCAGTCTGACATAATCCGATTTTATGCCGGTCAAATGCACTCGGGCGCCGCATGATTAACATCGCGCAACATCAGCATCACACGTGCACACGGAACGTGCACATGTAGGAAACCTCGTGAATTACGCCCGTTTCACACCACAAGGTGCAGCGCGTTTTTTTTTTTTTGTTCGGCGTGCATGTTAATCAATGAGTGCATTCACACCGCGAGCCGGAGCAGCGCGTGAGCGTCGAGCAGGAGCGTCGCGGGAGCAACAGTGAAGCGCGGGTTTCGGCGCCGAATCTATTTTTGCTGCGCTCAATTTAAGTGAAAGCACACTTTTGATGGACAAAATAAATATGATTTCATCCAAAAAGTGCCCAAAATGCAAAGAATTTGCATGTCTGGTGTGTTTTAACAAGAACTGAAGTAGGCTAGGCTATGTCAGAAAGAAAATGAAGACTCAAAAATATTTATAGAAAATTTACCCATTTAAACTTGTTTTTATTATTATTTAATTGTTTCCCTGCACATGCTCCACTTTTCCTGTTTAGCTTGGCTGGACATGTGTCAGATGAGAGAAGAACTGCTTGAGAAATATAACTTGCCATTGATATACAACAAGGGATTGCAATAGGCCTGTGTGTGTGTGTGTGTGAGAGAGATAAATATCTTTATACTGCAAGGCTATATTTATTGAATTTTTATTTGTTATTTATATATTATTTTATTGCCATTACCTGTTTTCATACAGAAGTTTAGTTTGCTAAATATATCAATTTTTTTTTATTGGATATTGGACGTGAAAAGGAAATGGTTCTTCCATAACACTGCACTTTAGATGTGTGAGAATTTTTCACACTAGGAGTCATTTATATAGTTCTATTTTATAGCGATTATCTGTTAAAAAAATGTTCTATGCAAAATGTTCTATTAAAGAGAAGATAGAAAATAAATATTTGTGTGTGCTGTAAAGTGGTTTGAAAAAATAAAATCGGAATCGGCTAAAATCGGTATCGGCAGGTCAAACTCAAGGAAAAATCGGAATCGGGATCGGCCTAGAAAATTGTAATCGGTGCATCTCTAAATGCTACCTGTTGCTAGTGTTTTTTAGGTTGTTATTTTATGGTTGACAAAGTGCGTTTATGTTCTAATGTTATGGAAGAATGACTTGAAACTGTGTGAAGAGTTTTGAAAAAGTGACCCAAGTATTGAGAAATATGGTCTAACGATTGTAAAAAAAAAAAAAAAAAAATTCAAACCTGAGGAACCAGCTTGCCATGAAGTTGTCAGTTTTTTTTAAGCTAATATCATGCCGAGTTTAGTTTATTGATGTTAGAGTACTAATAGGATCATATTGTTTGTTACCTAAAAGGCACTAGAAATTATAGGCATCTTATTTATGAAGTTGATCAGCTTTTTGGACGATAATTTTATCTGCATACACATAGATGCTTACGACTAATTGTGTACCAATACATGAACATAAGCATGAAGGAAAAAAAGCATGGCTGAATAAGCTTAATGTAACAAAAAATGAAGTGTAACACAAAGTACAGTGTTTGGAGCGAGGTGTTACAACAGTCGAAGCATGCGTGTATTCATCAAAGCTGTTATGTTAAACTGATTTTAAAAGCAAATAAATTATATGATTCCCTCAAGTTTTGTAAAGTCTTAATATTTCATTGATGTGGACAAACATACAAAGACACTGTTTAGATTCCTTAATGAATTGCACATAGTATCTGACCTTAAATATCCTTTCACACGTAAGTTTAAAATATTCTAGCTGACCACCCAGTGTGACTTAAGGCAACCATTATTTTAGAATGCATCACATCATTATTATAAACCTTTATAATGATCATGTTAGCTGATCTATAACGCACGATGGGCCTTGCCATGTTAGTGCCACAATTCTGAAAATCTTATCTGTCGGATTTACAACACATGTCAATTTACCCACTTCTCCCGAAATACTTGAAAGTAAGTGGCCGGTAAAGTGGGAGAAGATTAGAGTAAATTCTATAGTTACCTAATAGCTACACAATGTGTATCTGATATCAATAAAACACGTTGTCAATTTATATAGTCTGTATGATACACTGAACGTTCTAAAAGGTGTGATCGTACACAAAGGGTTAAACATCTGACCAAACTCCAGGTTTATTTTTGTCCATTTCAGAGTCACACCTCCATTTTAACCATCATCATCATCATCCTCCTCATCTTCCAGATCCTCTGTCTCTTCCAGGGCTGCCGTCTGCTCCTCCAGGGCTGCTTGCAAAGCCTGCTCTTCCTCCACACTGGGGTCCTGGGCCTCTGTGATTTCGGGTCCGCTGGGGTATTCGCTGTGGGGCGGTGGAAGCATTATTGGGGTGTAGGCCTCTCCGATATATTTCAACCCCCAACCAATGTATATGTTTCCAAAATTCCTGAGAGAAGGCAGAAAAATGCTTTAATTCAGCAGAAAAAGCATCAGATTAAAAGAGATGGTTAGATGGGCTGTTAGTAGGTATTTAGTTTTAAAAAGTAAGGTTCTTACTTGCCACTTGCATAAGCATAAGCTCCAGGCCAGAGGTTGGAGCGCAGCACAGCGATGGAAAACTGAGGAATGAGGTAAGAGGAGATCATGGAGCTCCAAGGTGGGGTGTCATGAATCTCTGTGGACAGAGCGTTTTCTGCATTAGAGCTGATCATTTAAACTGTGCTGGAGGTGTATTGTATGTAAATGTGATGCAGTGTGACTGACTTGCATCCTCAGACAGAGGCGTCAGAAGAGGAGGCCCAATCTCAGGCTCCGGCTCGTCAGGTTCTTCCTCCTTCTCTTCCTCCTCGGCATCTTCATCGACGTCATCCGCTGACTTCTTAGTTATGTTTACCCATACACAGCGGCCCTAATATTCACATGTACAGTAATGTGCAAATGTCTTAAGTATGTTTGATTTTTCACCATAAAAACATTTCCAAGCATTCATTTTGCCATTTAATGGGCAGCCAACCCCAAAATAAAAATTCTATTTACTCCCCCTCATGTAGTTCCAAAACATGTATGAATTAGTTTCTTCTGTGGAAAATTAAAGAGGATATTTTGAAGAAAGTTTCGGTTCCCTCTATGGAGAAAAATGGATGTCAGTGGAAACATAAACAATTTGGTTTTCAACATTCTGAAAAATATATTTATTGGTGTTCCACAGAAGAAAGAAATGCATACAGGTTTGGAACAATATAAGGGTGAGTAAATAATGTTTTTTTTTTGTTTTTTTTGGTGGACTATCCAGTGAGATATTTGTATAAAGATATTTGCACAAGAAGTCGGACATTAGACAATATGATCCACACAGAAATCTGATCTCACTATTATCGAGTCCGTCTGGGATTTCATGAAGAGTGAATGAATTTTATGTAAATACTGTTCATTTTATTGTAAATTTTCATAAAAAAATTATGAGTGACCATGAATTTATGGTGTAGTTATTTTATTGAGTTGTTTTGAGGGCCCATGAGGCTTCTCTTATTTTATTTTATTCTTTCAAATTTGGCAAATCTGATCATTTTCTCTATTTTTCCAAACCATTTGGACCACAATAATTGATATATTGTTATGGTAATATATAACGTGTAAAAGGGACACTGCAGAAACAGTGTTGCCAAAAATGTACTCAATATCCACTTCAATTGACATTTTAGGGTGGATGAATTCCCAACAGGCCGTCTGTTTCTTACCTGTGTAAGTATGTGCTGTACATGATGGACCCATAGATTCAGAGACTCAGCCATCTCATTTACATGAATGCCCTCAAAGTTAGGATTCTCCTCAAAGCTGTCTCGCAGTCCTTCATCCTCTCCTTCATCCTCCCCAAACTGGTAGAATCCCAGAGGGCTGACGTGCGTGCCGGCTGAGATCCGTGCGATCTGGGCACGCAGGTAGCTGGCCTCATTCCCAGGAAAGGGAGGGAAACTTACAACAGGAGCATCAAGCCTGCCTGAGAAGAGGCTGCGGATCTGCCGTGCTGCTGTGATCTGAGCGGGGGTGACCACCGGCAGTCTGACCCACGGCATGCCGGGCTCTTGACACACAAAATAAGTGAATTTATTGACGCCAGTGTGATTTTCTTCCTTTGGCACTGACGGAGGTGGCTTGTAAGTTGATTTAGGGGGTGGATCAGCCTGCAAGTAGATTTCAATCATTTTTGTCAAGTTTGAATGTACATAAAGTTTCTAGCCTTGTCTTTACCTGGAGTCTTAAGAATTTTTCTGAAGAGACACAATCACTTTATATGATGATCAGATTGAATTTAGGCTTTTATTCACATGTAAACATTCATCAAGGCACACATCAATTGTAAACGGAAGCTCAAGCTTGATGTGCAAGAACCAATGAGGTTTATTCTCGTGTTACGCAGCACGTTTGAGCTTCTGTAAGAACCAATAAGGTTAGTTCTCCAGCGTCAAGCTGGTTCGGCTGAGCTTCTGTTCATGTTCGCTGATCAATGTTTAAATTCAACAAATTCAATCTGTTAATCATATAAAGCAATCAAGTCTCTACAGAAAATTTGGACTAAACTGCTCATTTCATATGCATTAGTTTCACTATCTCTTTATGAACTTTTTAGAGCATCAAAATGGTAGTTGCGTAGCTGTCAACGGAGGGACATAAAGCTCTCAGATTTCATCAAAAAGATCTTCGTTTGTGTTCCGAAGATGAACGAAAGTCTTACGGGTTTGGATTCGGAACGACATGAGGGTGAGTAATTGATGACAGAATTTTCATTTTTGGGTGAACTATCCCTTTAAAGGTCAGGTGACGTTACCAAAACCATTATCTATGGAAGCTTGCCATGGAATAAAAAATTAAAAAGATAATTGTGACTTCTTATCTTGTAATTCTGACTGTTTTTCTCACAATTGCTAGTTTAAATATCACAATTCGGACTTTATAACTCGCAATTCTGACACTTTTTAACAGAATTGTGAGATTTAAACTCACAATAGAGAGTTATAAAATCTGAACTGCGAAATATACTGTAAACTTGCAATTGCAAGAAACAAAAAGTTGTGAGATAAAAAGTCGAAATTACCTTTTTTATTCCGTGGCGGAAACAGGCTTCCATTATTTTCTATTGTCAATAGTGTAGCGATGTATAAAGCTCACACAGAAGTCACTTTCAAACCAAGCAGCTTTCTGTTGGTCAACAATGGACATTTTTTGCCGACAAAATTCCACAAATGTGACAGTACGATATTTAGAGCAGTTTTGTGACTTACCGCTTCTACAAGCTCTGCTTCATCCTTGTCCTCCTGTGACTCTTCCTCTCTCTCCTCATCCTCATTTGATGGTTCTGTGCTCTCCTCCTCCTCCTCCTCCCCTTCACCCTCTCTGAATTCCCCCTCAGCCACCAGGTAGTTGCTCTGTGTGCCGAGGATCTTGCCCCAGATTCGACAGCGCTGGAGACACTGTGTGTCCACCAGTTGTTTCAAAGCCAGAAAGATTCTCTGCATCTCTTCTTTCCCCAGACCCACACCAGCTTGCTCAAAGAAGAACGCCAGTTCTGCAACATTCGGTAGAGGAGAATCCACCTGAAAACGATACAGAAGAATGTATTACAGAAACGTCAAAGTGGTAGTAGCGTAGCTGTCAACGGAAGTACAGAAAGCTCTTAGATTTCATCAAAAAGATCTTCATTTGTGTTCCGAAGATGAACGAAAGTCTTACGGGTTAGAAACGACATGGGTGAGTAATGACAGAATAAAAATTTTGGGGTGAACTATCCCTTTAAATCACACTCCACAATGTCGGAATGTGATTGCATTAGATAACTACTTACCTAATCTAATTGCATTGATTTAATAGACAGCACAAGTACACTTTTCAAGCAAAGCATTTAACAAAAAAGGTTAGGTTTTAACAGTTTAAAAGGCATCATATGGGCCCTCGGGAGAGAAACTTACAAGCTCTTCCTCGTGATCACCTTCCCCGCCTGCCGCACGTTTGAAGAGTGTCTTCTGCTGCTCAGCCAGCAACAGAGCTGAGGATGAGGATGGATTGTCACGCAAGGTGTCCTGCTTCTCCTGAAGGATACTTCCTTTCAGCTCGCGACTCATGTCCTCGATCACATCGACTGCATTCTCTGGACGCTCATCCATAACTTTGGTTAACAGTCGTACAAGGTGGTCATAGCTGGACAAAGAGGTTCAGTTTAGAACAAAAACCTCCAAGACTTTTGTTCATCTTCCGAACCCAAATGAAGATCTTTTTGATGAAATCTAGCTTTCTGTCCCTCCATTGACAGCCATGCAAATACCACTTCAAACGCTTCAAAAAGTTCATAAACAGATAGTAAAACTAAACAATATGAATCTAATAGTTAAGTCCAAATTTTCTGAAGAGACACGATCGCTTTATATGAACACATTAAATTTAGGCTTTTATTCACATTTAACCATTCATCAACTCACACATCAATTGTGGTAAAAGGAAGCTCAAGCATGTTCGCTTGACGTGTGAGAACCAATGAGATTCATTCTCATGTTACGCAGCACGTTTGAGCTTCTGCGAGAACCAATGAGGTTGGTTCTCCAGCATCAAGCCAGTTCGGTTGAGCTTCTGTTTATGTTCACTGATCAATGTTTGAATATAAATAAATTATATCTGTTAATCATAAGGCAATCGAGTCTCTTCAGAAAATTTGGACTAATCCGCTCAATTCATATGCATTCGTTTTCGATCTCTTTATATTACCATTTTGAAGCGTCAAGTGGTAGTTGCGTGTGTAGCTGTCAATGGAGGGACAGAAAGCTCTCAGATTTCATTAAAAATATCTTAATTTGTGTTCCGAAGATGAACGACAGTCTTCAGGTTAGGAACGACATGAGGGAGAGTAATTAATGACAATTTTAATTTTTGGGTGAACTAAACCTTTAAGTTTCTGTTCTCCAAACATACGCAATATCCGCATTTTTGTAACAAAGTTACAATGACCGCTCAATTAAATAAATATATTAACTGCTAACATAAATGTAAGTTCAGACAAGTGTTCTGGCAAATAATGCTACCTATTAGACAGTGTTACCAAAACTATATTTTCATTGTAGGTGAGGGTAGGTAGGGCTAATAAAGCCTCAAACCACATAACGTTAGTAATGTTGGCAGTGATAGGCAGGCAGCATTTTTCGTTGTCGAAGAACACCAGGACTTGTAGCCACAGGATTTCTCAAAGTGTTAAACAGCATATCTCCATTGTGACAACGTGCCCCACTAGATCAAAATATACGGTTATAATTTGTTATATAGATATATTGGCAATAACGGTGGAAATGTGCGTTGAACTGAATGTTCGTTGTCTAACGTTACGGTTCTCTGTTTAGCGTCTGTTAAGATTTATAACGGTGCTTTATAATGAATTAATAATTGTAATAACTTTAAAAAGGCGGAATACTGAATAGAGCTAACGTTAATGTTATATAACAGTTACTTACAGATTGAAGTTTGTTTTAGTGCTGTTCTTCATCATGAAAGCCTTAAAACGAGCCGCCGCCTGCAGTCGCTCATTGTTCAACGCTTCCTCGGTCATCTCCATTTTGGTAAAACTTAAAATTGTCGCCGACTAATTAAAAACAAACGGTATATTTTTTTTCAATCCGTTTTTCACGGATATTCGCTTATATGTTAAGGCAAATCTCCATGCACACAAACATCAGCGCATTTCCGCAGAACAATCCCGTTGCCATGGAACTGCTGTGTAACTACAACAAACGTGTTGCCGAGTAGCTTCTTTACTCGTCTCTAATAGGCCGAATGCTGTCAAAATGAACAATCATGACAGGCTGAAGTACAATGAAGCACAGAGACCAATGATTTGTTTCTCATTTTTGTTGGTTTGAGATATTTTATTCTACAAATGAAACCACTGTGGTACATACAAAATTTGTTCTCAAACTAATTTAAACCAGTCATGACCTCAAAAGAACCAAAATATTTTTTTTTATACCATATTTACGTCTAACGTTCAGATACACAATACACTGAACAAAGCAGTAGAGAATGAGTCGTCAACTCAAAGTCAGTGCCTTCATTCAGCCTCATTTGAAATGGCATCAGTCCACACTGCTTTCTTCTGCTTCTGCATCAACATCCTCAGACTCCTCTTCAGGTTCAGCATCCACATCCACGGGTTTAGCAACTGACTCTTCAATGGGTTCGTCTGTCTTTTCTGTGATGAAGCTGGACTGTGATACCTCCTCAGACACCTCCATCTGCTTAAAGTTAAAGCCATTGGTCAGCCATGCTATTCACACTTGTACTGGTCTGTGATGATGATGATGATAACGTTTTACCTGCAATGCTTCTTCAGACGAGTCCTCCAGAGTAGATTGGGCTGTTTCTTCCTGCTCCATGGGCTCTTCTACTTCTTCCCTCCTGGCTGGGATCTGTTGTTGTTGTTGTGGTGGTGCTGGAGGTTCGGTAAACACTATGGGTGTCGGGGCTGGAGGTTCTGCTTGTGATACTGGTGCAGGCATTGATTTATGCTTTGGTACTGGCACCTTAACAAATATAAGTGGACAAGAAAGAGCATTTTATTTGCACATTATCCAGAGATTATCTATCAACATAATTCTGTGAAGCAAGACTGAGTCCACAGACCTTTTTGAATCACAACACGATCACATTAGCACAATTTGTCTACTATCAATGTGACTATGAAGCACAGCTCACAAAGTAGTCACTTTCAAAGAAAGCAGTTTTCAGTTGGTCAACGTGGCGAATTCACTTGAACAACTTAAACTGGTTGCGAAATCTGGGAAATCTTTTACCCTCACACAAAATGGATAATCGTGTGGATTCCTATTGAAATGACTGGATTTCACCCATGAAAACAAACAAGGGTAAATGTGACTGCACAAAGTCAGTGTGGAATGAAAATTCACCCCATCTATTTTGTAAATGCATGTTATAAGTCTTATAGAGGTATTTTAAAAAAAAAAAAAAAAAAAAAAAAAAAGGTTATTTATTATTTCATTAGAATGTCACAAGTCAATCTTCCAGTGAAAACACTTAGTCCTGGTTTGCTTAGCGTTCAAACTGTTACTTTTAACTCCGAAACTAAATATACAAAACAAATGCTTGTATTACATATATTTCACGACGGATCTTACTGAACATCCAAAACAATCCTGTGCTGGGCTAAATGCGTCATCACGTCCTGTTTTTGGTTTGTTTTAATGTCTTTGGTCCATGTTGTGTTCATATTTCAGTCAGTCTGCACTAGAGTTTGTTTAGAAGCGGGGCTGAGACATGATCTCAGACTTGTTTGGTGTGCACCACGGTACACACCAAATGTTGGA
The DNA here is from genome assembly GCA_030578255.1 of Tiaroga cobitis. Taxonomy (NCBI): domain Eukaryota; kingdom Metazoa; phylum Chordata; class Actinopteri; order Cypriniformes; family Leuciscidae; genus Tiaroga; species Tiaroga cobitis. Next base: position 7,654,197 of record CM060595.1, read on the forward strand.
TGTTTAGTAAGATCTGTCACAAAATATACGTCATAAAAGCAAAACAATCAGGTTGTGAGCGTATCCCTATGCCTTTAGGTTCAGTGTTAAAATGCCAATGTTGACGCCAAGCGCACCAAAACTACTTTTTTTCTTCTTTTTTTTTTTGGTCCGGACCAAACGAACTGACCTACAAGTGTGAACACACCCTAACAGAGCAATCACACCAGAGTTCATTTCAATCGAACCAAACCTGCCAAGTGTGAACTTAGTTTGCTTTAACCCGGCCCCTCTAAATTCAACTGTCATCTTGCATTCACATTTAAGTGCAATGCCCACATCTCAAAATCCAATCAACAATCCATGAATAGAACCATTTCTTTCTTCGTTGATATTCTCTTACACGCGGATGTACATAACAATATAGAAGAAAAGATCTGTCACTACTCCAGTTTCATCATAACATGATACCTCTCGCTCTCTCTCTCTCTCTTCAATGACTTCTGGATGATGAAGTTCAGGTTGTGGTTGTGGTTCTGGCTCCGGCTTCCTGTTGTTGGCCTCCAGAACGGTCATTATAGATGTTGGAATGTGGGCTTGCTACAGAAACAGTAAAACATTTTATAATTAAAATTATTTTGAAGTAACATTTTAATAACTGAAGTTCTCATATAAAACACTGAATGCACAAACGTTTGCCACTTGTCATATATTCATATCAATGTTTTGGAATAGCATTATAAAAAAATTTGAAACAAATATCTTGCGTGTTTCATGTATCAAGCAACAGTGTTATTTTAGAATTATTTACCAATATTTTGACTTTTAAAAAATAATTTTTGTGTTATTTTCAGTGTAAATAATATTATGTTCTTTTGTAATTTTTTTATTATAATTGTAATATTTAATTTAGATTTATTTTATTTCAGTTTTAGTTTAATATTATACACACTAAAAGTCAAGTTTAGAATAATAAATGTTTTTTTAATGTTTTTTTAAAAGTCTCTTATGCTCACCAAGACATAAGATTCAAGTTATGCAAAGCTGAATTTTCATCATAATAATGACTCCAGTCTTCAGTGTCACATTATCCTTCAGAAATCATTCTAATATGCTGATTTGGGGCTCAAAATATTTATTATTATCATCAATGTTAAAAACAGTTTTTGCTGCAGCTTAATATTTTTTTGTGAAAACAATGATGCACCAGCATTCCACTGTTTGGGGTAAGTGATATTTAATTAAATGAATGAATACTTTTATTCAACAGTGTACATATTTATGATTTCAGTCTCAGTAGCCATTCATTTCCCAGATGGCACATATTTGGGACAAACCCAGACACTTTCGTGATACGCACTTGGTGAGGGGTGAAGGAGTGCACGTGCTGCAGGAGGGGCTCCCTCATCTCCGGGCAGCGCTCGAACACACTGGCCAATTGTGGAGGAGGCAGCTGGAGGAGAACATTGTAGGACTGGGGTTTGGTGCGCTGGCAGCACTTCACAAAGCCCTCCCACACTTTAGGATACTTCCACACCTGTACAATCAACCAACAGTAAATCAGTGTACAGGTTTATCAGCACAAGATTTAACATGAGAGATGAGTATGAGATTACTGGCATTGGCCAATAACTGTGCCGGTTATGAGTGTGAAGGGTTCTGTCCGTTGACCTGTTTGAGGATGAGTCGAGCTAGGATGTTCATGACGAAGCCAGCCAGGCGAGGGTACATAGTGAGGGACTGGATGACCGTACGCATCAGCAGTATGGGGAGAGGAGTCTGCTCCATCAACTGCTGCATCACCACCGCCAGCACCTCGGACGTGTACACGTTCTTCTCCCCAAAACACAGGTTCGTGGCTAAAGGCCAGAGGGGAAAGAAAGGCCAGAGGGGAAAGAACAACACCAAAATACATTAAAAAGGGTGAGAAGAAAAGCAAAAGAGGGAATGAAAGCATTCTCTCCACATTGGAGCCATTTAATGGGCATCTTTTCACATTTTGATTATTAATATATGAAATGTCATATAAAGTACACTAAACTCAACTAATTAAACATTCATACATACAGTATATAGCCACACATTCATATATACAGTAGCGATCAAGAGTGAATTTTTTTATTTTAAAAAAATTTTAAAGGTGCTATATGTATTTTTTAGCGGCCTCTATCTGTGATGTTTCAGATTGCAACCAATTTTTACAAGAGCGCTCGTGGCGTGCTCTTGCGCGTGCTCGAACACAAGAGCGAGCACTCATGGTACCGGCCACACTGAGACTTTCAACACACCGGAGAAAGCATCACACAACATGCTGGAAAGTCCCACTGCAACGTTACAATAATAGGCTACTTTTATCAGCTTGACGTTGAACTAATGCTCCATGCTCGTACCATGATAATGTTACTGCATTTAGCCGACATGTGGTGTTATCAAGCATGAGGCATTTCACTAACTATTCGTGTATCTTTCACAATCAGCAATGTCAACATAGATGAATGTATAATATGATAACGAAAACGGTTAGTGACTAGACTGAACAATTTCAGTGTAACAGTAAGATCGTAGGAAGTACCGTACATTACTGTACTGAACGTGTCGGAAATGTGTATTATAAACAATATGATAGTGGGATGAGTGACGTTAGACAGTAGATCTAGTACATAAAATAAAAGTTACATCCTAAAGCACCTACTTTTTGTTATCCTGGAACAGTCTTTTGTATTCATTTCATATATCATGTATGTTGTAGTTTACCTTGCTATTTCATTACAGTTTACCATTATTTATTTGGTATAGCATATCTGAAAACTTGTAATTTATCACAATAAAAATAGCTTATGGAGGTCTCTCCATAATTCACGCTCTGCCGATGTTGATCCGTGTTTTCGTCCTAAGTCGATCCGATTCACGTTTGGCCTGACGAGCTTCAGCAGATACATTTTTGTTTTGTTTTTTATATTTATGTGGAGTTTGTGTTGGAGTGTGTGTTGTGCTGGAGGCAGGTCGTTTTTTGGGTGTTCTCAGACTCCATTTCGTCAGCTGCAGTGCCGTCGCATAGACTGTATATAAAAAGGAGAGAGGCTCGGGAGCGCGCATGCACGTCACATCCGATGGATTTCGCAGAAAATCCAACCCGGAGACTTCACATAGAAATAGGAATACTGGCCTTCAGAGGTAATAGCAAAACCCGACAAGTGGATCATTGTAATGTGCGATTACCCCTTCACACACAGGCAATAAAAAAAGGATTCATTTTAGAAGAAAAGTTACACAGAGCACCATTAAATATGAGGGAGGAACAAAACAGCTTGCTCCAGCGCAAACCCTATTTTGTCGTTAAAAAACTACTGTCAGGATTTACTACAGACACACAGTGAAAAATTAGCACTGAAAAGATGTGGACACGGTTATTTTTGCGGCGGACCTTATTGCATATGCATTTGTAGGAGTTTCCCTTTCAGACGCAAAATTTTTGGGAGGAGAGAATTTTTTTAATTACTAATTTAGTTTGTGATTTACTAAGGTTTGCGCTCGTCAATTTACTGGTGTTTGCGCCATTATTTACCACCCAAAAAAAGCACGTCTTAACCCTGATGCTAATTTGCGCTGCTCTTGGTAGATTGCGTTGGTTATTATGGAAATGACCCGGCTGAGTCTGTGTTCTTTCATTTGTAAGTAAATCATGTGCAGAACTTTCCACTCCCATCAGCGCTTTTATGGAATTGCGCTCTCACACTACTTTGCCCTGTTTAGTAAATCTGGCCCTTAACTTGGTAAAAGGTATTTATCTAACAAAATTATTTAGCAAAAACAACAACAGGGTTGATTTAACTATGCAGAAAAAGTGCATAACAAATAAAACAGTTGACTTCAAGCACAACTACGCAAAATGCTTACAAAATCTTTAAGCAATATTTGAATACATTGTCCCAGGCCAGACATAAATAAAATAATTATTATAAATAAATAAATGTATATAAAAGATATGAAATCAGTAACGAACGAAGCATTTAACTATATGGGGCGGCAGTGGCTCAGTGGTTCATGTTGGTTGTCTACAAGCTGGAAGGTTGGTGGTTCAATCCCCGGTTCCACCTGACCAAGTGTCGAGGTGTCCATGAGCAAGACACCTAACCCCAGCTGACGAGCTGGATGGCGCCTTGTATGGCTGACACCGCCGTCGGTGTATGAATGAGTGTATGAATGGGTGAATGTGAGGCAAAATGTAAAGCGCTTTGGTGGCCATTGGGTCTGTGAAAGTGTTATATAAATGCAGTCCATTTACCATTTATATATTTTAATAATAAAAAAATTGTGTAAAAGCCTGGACAAGGATACCTTTGATGATTGACTTCATGTCACACTTGGAGGAGTCAATGTTGTGTAAGGAGATGAGGAGCTCTCCAGGAGTGAGTGGAGACATGGAGGAACTGCCCTCGCCTACAGAACAGACAATCCCTTTAGTTCACTACAATTCTACTGATCTACAGCAAAACATGACACTGAAATGACATCATTCTCAAAAGAACTTCAGTCAACCTATAATACATAAAATACAAAGAAAACCACCTAATTTTGTTTTTATCAATATCACCACACATGCACAAGAGAGATAACGGGTATTACTGTGTTGAGTGCCCAGCAGTCTGTTGAACACCTCCTTCACCACGATGGGATTGAGTTTGATGAGTTTGGGTAGAGCCTGGATCACTTCGTTCTGTTCGGCACAATCAAGATACCATTATCAATGCAGTCTCCACAGAGCCATTTTAACTGCCTTTTAAAGTGCAATGTGGCACTTAATGTGTTCATTTCTAAGATTAAAGGTAGCAACCACAGGAATTATTTTTTTCACTTCCTGAAGTAGCTTTGCTGATCTAGGATGCTCGCACATTTTAACACTGCCTGTTTTCAGTAACTTGCTTGTCTGTGTGATTACAGCATGCAGGTGTGTGTGCAAATACCAATAATAGCGATGCTGATGTTTTAACTAATAAATGTATTACTTGTTGTTGTGACAATGAATACGCAAAATAAAATTGAAAGTGGGGAAAAATGAACTGACCATGTGAAAGTTTTGAAATACTTATAATATTCTGTAATTAATAAGAAATTATAGATTTTTAAAAATCTGATAATTTGACGTTTAGGTCAGGATTTCCAGGTTGGCCTACAAAAATACACATCACTGCAGTGGTTATGATTACAAATTGTTATGATTACAAATGTTAATCTTAGATGCGATTAATAACAAAAATCTAACAACAACACATAAAATCATGGGCCTTATTTCATCAATGCTCTGTATTTGTGTTTAACTCTGATAATTAAGACAGATGAGACAAACCTTCTCCAGGCCGTTGATAACTGGGATGAGGAAACGAACATCTGGCACTCGCTTATGATAAAGATCCCTCACCCTCTCAACCAACTCAGGAGATGGAGGCACTGTGGAAACGATACAATCCAAAAAATATAGACAATACAATCTACATTTATCATTCAGAGATGCATATACAGACACACTCTTTCTCTCTTTCACACACACACCTTTATCAGTGAGTATGTGCAGACAGCGAGTGACCAGCGTCTCTGCTCCTTTAGGACAGTTCTCCACTAGGAGCAGCAGGTCAGGAGAGCTCATTCCCATTCCTCTTATCTATAGAAAAACATTGATTAAACAAAACAATTAAAATCATCATATTGAACCATTTTAAATGAAGAACGCAATAAATAAAATTGTCAGTTAGCTGTGAAGCCAGTTATATGCTAGAATACCAATGCTGTTCTTGCTAAATTTCTCCTAATACCCTTTTTCGGATATTACCTTAGATGTAGTGTGTAATATAGTTGTTTGTGAATGTAAAAGATCTGTAAAGTTTTAAAGAACAATTAAAAACATATAAAGTTATTGTCTCCTAAAATAAAGTTTTGATTCTGAACTACCAAAACGAAATCATCAGTAATTTGATTCTCATTTCACATTTGCATAATGCCAGTCTATTGTCTTCATTGGCTGCCCGAGAACAACGTCTACTTTGACCCTGAAACACTAGCTTTAGCTGATACTGGAAGAGTTTGATTCATGCTGTGGACATGTCAAGAAGATCCTGTTTTCTGCGCTGCGAAAGCAAATCAACTTTGCATGCACTTCAAAAACATCAGGACCCTATGTGTCACTGTGTATACGAGTCCTGAGGAAGAGCTGAAGTTCAGATATAGTAATTTTATTTTTTTATAGTAATTTATGTAGTTTTTTTTTTTTTTACCTTGGATGGATGTAAACCTATTTTAGGAGAATAGCACAATTGTGGCACTATAACTAAAACGATTAAAAATCATTAGTTAAATGGAAATAGGAAATGAAGCTGAAAAAAAAAAATCTAAATATTAGATGGAAAAACAACTTGTTTAACTTAACTTAATTATGCTCATTTAGGTTAATAATTTTGTTTAGTGGGTCTACTAGAATAGGTTGCATGATTTAATGTTAAAAAAAAACACGTTTCTTATCCTGTTTTCACCCTCTGTCTGACTGCTCTGTTTAAGTTTCTTTAAAACTCATCTTCGAAAAGCATAGTCTACTGTGATTGGTCAACCGCTTAGAGCGTGTGTCGGAACTGTAACGCCCCTTAACCATAACTGGCACATTTCAGCTCCCAGTGCTGTAAACAGGTGCAGTAAAAACTACTGTAACTATGCTATGATGACCGCTAACAATGTCAAGAAGAATAAGCTGATCGACCAGAACCACTTTTGCCAGTATAACTTCACACCACGTTCCACAGTCGTATTTTTCTTACATTTCAGATGTGTCATTCTCCTTTAAAACACTGAAATGCATGGTTCAGGAAGCAGTCATAAGAAAAATGGTGAGAACACAGGTTGTGGTTGTACTGCTGAGGAATATTGTTTAAAAAAAATTTAAGTATTGGTTTTTCAATTCCCAAGTAAATATAATGATGTTTTGCCCTCACAGAGAAAAGAAACTGTTTCCTTGACATAGCAATTAATTCTTTCTGATCTTAAAATTTCCTTAGTTTGAGCCAGCAGGCGAGCCAGCAGATATTATGCAAATGTGTTACATGGTGACGTGGCACAAACAGCTATAGTAGGCATTGTCAGGATGTTTCGCTAACAGTGTGCTGCTGGTCATGTACTTCAAACTCTTTTTTACCCCTAAGCAAAGAACAAAAATAAACTTTGCAGTGATTATACGGGGGTCTTTAGAGGGCGAGATGGTCTTACAGGCTGTTCGATGACCCTGAGCACACTGCGCTTGATGTCGGCGATGGCCTCGGTGTAAACAGAAGCCAGCTCGTGCACCAGGCGATGGTTGAGGGGCAGGAGAGACAGATAGAGGTAAAGGCACTGCCGCACACTCTCTTCTGTCCAGGGAGATGCTACCTCTGAAGACACAGCAGGATTGAGTAGTCACCATTATTTTAGAGCACAGTACACCATTGAGTTTATTTACACTAGTTTACATTTTTGAGTAAAGTTTCTTTCTCAATTAAGGAAACTTAAATGGTTAGTTCACCAAATACAAATTCCATCATTATTTACCCTCATGTCGTTCCAAATCCAAAGACATTCATCTTCGAAACACAAATGAAGAAATTTTTGTCAGAGTTTCAATGGAGGGAGATTTCATTAAAAACATCTTCATTTTTGTTTCAAAGATGAACAAACGTCTTATCGGTTTGGAACAATATGAGATAATGTTCATTTTTCTGTGAACTAGTATGAGCACATAGACTAAAGTACAATTATATCATAAATTGGGATAAATCTGAAGACTAGGAAAAGTCTTCGAACCTGTATCCTCTCCTGCTCCAAACAGAAGAGACGGTGGATTTGGGTGGACCAGAAACTGCATGTAGGTGAGAGCGAATTTCTCGATACAGTCCTTCAGATGTTCCTTCTCATACATGCGCTTGATGAAGCTGAGAGCAGTGGACCGCACCTAAACATCATTGGGATTGTTATTATACCACTATGAAATGAATTAATGCAACAATGAAAGACAGATGATTAGAGGTTAACCTTTTCTTTTTCATGAGAGCTGAGGTTCAGAAGGACATTGAGGTACTGGTACTGTCTGGAGGGGCGTTTGAGAATGAGCTCCTTTAACGTGGACATGCCCAGGTAAACACGCGACTGAAAGACAAGTGAGGAAACAATGATTTTAAATGTGATGCTCCACGAGAACTTTTTAAATGATGGCTTCAGAAACTTATGGGTGTTAGTGTAGAAGAACGGCTGACCTCATCTTCACAGTAGCGTTGAATCACCTCCAGTGCCGAGTCTGTAATCACCGGAGCCTCCAACACAAGCTTGGTGAAAAGCCTGAGACAAATGAAATTCAGGAAAAGTGCAGATATATTACGCATGCCAGAATATACAGGTTAAAGACAGTCTTGCAAAGTTTCATTTTTCTAGTTCACATAAAAACATGCATTGAATTTGGGTAGCTGACAATGAAACATATTTGGGAAGTCGACATTTGGGAAATGTCCTGCATGTACATGTAAACATCCAAAACCATTATAAACAGCATTTTGGCAACTCTTTCTTATGGATGCAGATTCTAATTAATTGGGAGACTACCTGGAATATTTGTACTTTTAAAAAATACATTTGTCAATGCAGGACCATTTAAAATTAACTAGCAATTAAAAACTATTAAATAGAATATGCCTTAATACGATACTAAACTTAACCTAAAATCTTCTAAGGTAATTAAAAAAAATTATGCATCTTTGAATGTTACCCATTTAAAGATAAATTGGCCAGTTATTTTCTCCCTAAAATTTTATTTTGACTACAATCATATCAGTGGATTATAAAAAAATCCACATTAAGATGGCAGCCATGTTGAGATCACATAAACAGTCGAGTACTACTTGTTTTGTTTATATACATCTCAATAATCCAATACATTTAGTAGTGGAAAAAATTAATAATGGGTAACAAAGATGCCTGCATATCTACAACTGCATTGATAACCGAAAACGTTTAGTTCAGTATAATGTATGACAAGGTTTTACAAACTGGGGTTATTGAGTTAATGAAACGCTAATAATGAATTAATAGATACGTAAAGTGAAAATAACTATTTTACGTTTACCCGTATATCATGTCTGACATTAACCAATGTCAGAGAACTGTGAACATGTGAAAATGTGTTGTTAAAATATTGAAAAATTAACTTAAAATCTCAGGGGTTACTTCCAAGTGAATATTTTAGGTCTGACAAAAGTTTGAGAATCCTTAATGTATAACAACATTGTATCGGCAAGAGAAACAAACAAAAACTGCACGGTGAACATTTTGATGAACTATTTTGTTTCACTGATTGTACCAAGTTGATAAATAATTTGTGATTTTATGAGGTGATTCTCACCCATCCCTCTGCTCAGGTTTCTCCTGCAGGCCAGACAGAAGTGTGAACAGACAGTGCTCATAGCTGTCCAGAGAGCCGGAGGGCTGCAGACTCAGGTATTCATTGTACTCGTGGTACAGCAGGGAAAAGGCCAGCTCACTTCTGCTCCGCATATCCTCCAAGATAAACTGCAACAAGTCCTTTTTCTTCCCTCCCTCGAACTGGGTCACCAAGCGTGCAAGCAGCTTCACACGGACCTGGGAGAAGATAAAACACACAGATGACTCTGTTGAATGGATACAGTGGTTGAGACTATGCATAGAAAAGTACCCAAAAGCAGACTCACATGGGACATCCCAGTCTGTGCAATGGCCTTTTCTGATTGGAGGATCCTCTTAATGGCCATGTTGGTAAGTTTCTCGATCTGAGCAGCTGAAAATGGCTGCACCACGTCCGCCAATTTGAACACTTTTTTTCTGCCACTGGCACCAAGAGCTCTGAATGAGGGTTAATGGGGAGGAAAACAAAAAGAGACGATTAAACCACACAAATACAATGTTTCTGTTTCAAAACGTAGTGAGCCCCTAACTAGACAGCATTTAAAGACAACCTATTATGCTTTCGACAGTGTGTAATTTTGCTGTTTGAGCATGAAAAAGGTCTGCAAAGACCCAAGGCATACGCAAAATAAAGGGCCGTGGCCTGAGTTGTGTTACTAGTGTGTTGAAACTAGCGGTTATGGTAAGAGGCATGACATAAGGGCCTTTCGCACCAGATAGTTCTAGGAACTAGTCATCAGGGTGGTTCCCTGAGAACTAATGGTTCCCGTAGGAACATTTTCCTGATTGCATTCGCATCGCCAGCAGGAACTCTGAAGTGATGTAAGCCGCGCTTGTTGTTGTGACTTTTATTTTGACTGCGCTGAGAAACGCCAGACCCTGAGCACAAAGTGCTCGCATTGCCCGTGTTCACTAGTTTACGATCTGTCTAAGAGTCCTGTCTAATACGTTATTGGATAGAACTGTTATACATAGAAAGTAGACACAGGGTTCCTGCACACTTTTTAAAGTCAAATTTAAGGCTTTTTAAGACCTTTTAAGACCTTTTAAGACCTGAAGAAATCAAAATTAAAACCGTACATTAGGGGTGTGCAATATTGACAAAAATATATCTCGATATTTTAAACGTTTTGTTGATAATAATTAGATGATATTTTACTGATTGTGTTTTTGTGCTGGTGCATTGGCTGGTTTAGGCCTGTTGTTGACAGCAGACTCACGAAGATATTCATATTTTTCATATTGGTCAGTTCACAGTAGTGACAGAAATGATTAATTAATGTGCAATATTTGCCACCTTAAATTGATTTCCAGGGGCATTTTCACCTATATGTGGACATTTTTTCTAAACTTATTTAGAGTTATGCATCACCTTTTATGTCAAATAGCCTACTAACATTCAAATTATTCAAATTAAATTGTACAGTAATTATACTTATTTATACAACAATACTTAATTACAAAATAATTATACAGTACCACCGTTACCAGTCAAATTAACAATTGCATAAATAAAGCTATGAGAGTTTTTTTTAAATCAATATTCAATATTTAAATATGAAATGATTTTTAATTTTAACGTTTTAATTAAAGGGTACTTTAAATATGAAACTAAAACCGCCAGTAGGCGGCGGCAAGTCACTGTCCTAATACCGTAAGCGAGTTGAGCATACTGTCTATGGAGTTGAGGGATTCATTCATTCAACCGATTTGTTCAAATGGCTGATTCATTCGGGAAAGAAACAAGTGATTGTTCATTGAATCGTTAAAATGACTCATTCAAAACGTGGATTTCAGTCAAGAAATCATCGCTGTCTGTTGCATTAAGACTCTGCTACGGTTTCATTTTGAAATTCTAGTCGGCGAAATAAAGGGAAAACAAACAATATTGACAATATGGTGTCTAAAAAGTAACTCATGTTAATTTATTTTTAATTTAACTATTGTATAACATAAATATATAACACTTGTGCACGGGAAAACGGCACTCTTACCGATGTGATATTCTAATATAAGAACAGAATATGATATAAATATAAGACAAAAACTAATTTGGGGACATAGGCCTACAACTGCACTGACACATCACGCAGTGAAAGCACGAGAGACAAATGCGATGTCAGCTCACAGTGCCTCATACATCGTTAAAACAATGATTACAATATCATTATAGACAATACACATCGCACACCCCTAAGGACATAAAGAATGAACATACGACTGAACTGACATTGCCAACTTTCTTCTTCTCTCCTCTCTCGCGTGCAGGAGACAGACGTTATTCTGCCGCGAATGTGATGCGAATTGTCACGTGAACAAGCAAATCCACAAAGATAGAATAATAAAAAATAATACTACGCTAATTAGATAGTTTTAATTTGGAAAACATTTAGATATGTCTAAGTCGAAGTGTCATCTAAAATTTAAGACCTTTCATAAGTAAAAATAAGACTTAAAGGGGTCATATAATGGTACATGCACTTTTACAAGTTGATTGTACTGAAATGTGTGTTGGCAGTGCCTGTACACAACCATCATATAATGATAAAAATCCATCCAGTGTTTTTGTTTTAATCTCCTTATATGTTTTCCCCTGCCTCAAATTGAGCCGTTCGTTTTTGTGACGTCAATAAAACGGACGCCCCTCCCAGGATTGTTGATTGACAGGAGTCCGCACAGGAGTTTCAACACAGACCCGCCCTCGCTCGTCCTGTCAATCATATCGTCTGCGCGGATCGGCGCGGTCATTGTTGATATGCTGGAGCACTGTCTATGAGCAGAATGGCGTCTAAGCGATTGTGGTGTTCTGTTCTTGGGTGTAATAACGAACACAGCAGTCATTTTAATGTTCCTAAATCCGAACCGCTGAAGACGCAGTGGCTGAGTTTGTTTTCGAAGGGAATATTCCCCACGATCAACGTCAATGCTCTCATGTTTGCCGAATCATTTCTCAGTGGACTGCTTTATAAACGAGGATCAGTGTAAAGCTGGTTTTGCTGAGAAGCTGCACCTGAATAAAGGATCGAAACCTATTCGTGTTCCTGCTGAACCTTCAGAAGAACTAAAGTGAGTGTAACATTTTATTAATCTTTATATTAATATTTATATAATCTTTGCAAATCGCCAGCTGCACGCTTCACGATGAATGCGGTACATTACAGCATGTTTTCTATGTATGACGTTCTCAATATAATTCATAATCCCACGTTTATACTGAGCAACGCGTTATGGTTATTGTGTTACAAACGATGTAGCCTACGCACAGAACAGAGAGGCGGAGTCAGCAAAGCTCATGATCATTTAAAGGCATATGCACTGAAACGGCGTGCTGAAAACAGAGCTGTTTTTGACCAGGTAAAATAAGTGTTTTCTTACAATACTAATGAGAATTTTTAATTAAAGTATATTACAAACTTTTAATTTAGACCCTAAAGAATCATATTGGCTTGTACAAAAATGGCATTATATGACCCCTTTAAGACTTTTTATGGCCTTATATTTTAAAAATCTAATTTAAGACTTTTTAAGACTTTTTAAGGATCCGCGGGAACCCTGTAGACAGTATATGAAAAGGTATTAGCGTTTGCCGTGTTGTTGATGTCCGGTGTTGCTAGCTGAGCAGAAATACATAATCACGTTTGGCTTGGTCCCCTCAAAGTTGCGTTGGATTTTCTCCTCAGCGTAAAGGTTAAGAAGCCCATCTATCACTGTTTTTCAAGTTCATGCAGTTTGTGGAGTAAATATATAGGCTATAATCTGTGTGTTTACACAGCTTTTTTTAAAATGACGAGTGCCGGTGTTTCGCGTGCGTTCTGCTCGCTGGTAGTTCCTATAATCCTGGTTTAGACCCTACTCTGAAGTAGGAGCTAAATTAGTTCTCCCAAAAGGAGTTCCTAGAACTAAAATCACTCCTAGTTTGTGCGGTGCAACATGCCAAAATCCGGGTACTTCCGACAATAGTTCTAGGAACTATGAAAATATCGAATCGAATGGTAATCGGTTCGTAAGATCGGGCAAATTTAGTGACTACCGATCAAATCATAGAATGTGAGCTAGCGCATATAGCATCCCTAGTGTGTGTGTATATGTTGTGCTATGGGGACACTCTTACTTGGGCTGTGAGGTGGGCAGTATGGGCTCTGGAAGCTTCTTGATCTGAGGTGCCTCTTCAGTGACAGGACTCTTGTAGGCAGCCACCGCCCCCACCACTGAGATGGCTTGACCGAGGGACACTGCAGACAGCTTGCGGATGATGAGAGGATCTTTGGAGCTGGACTCAGCCGCTCCTCCCTCTTCCTCCTTCATCTCTTCATCTCGAGCCTTACACAGCTCCAGCCCTGTGTAAGAGGAAATGCTGTTCAACATGCAATGCTACGCTATGCACAAACCCCCTCACCATCTTTACAGCTGTGCTGACAGGAACTAAAGGAGTTTCTCTCTCCTTCCTTCAAAATATCCATCACCTCACCTGGTCCCAGCCCAGCCCCAGTCATCTGTGTGGCCATCATCCTGGCTAAATGTTTGATCTGAGCGTCAGTGCCGGCCGATTCCACAGGCGTGTAGGTGGCCTGGAAAGAGGCTGGCATCACTTCAGGCAGGTAAACCATACTGATGAGCACCTGCCTCGAAAGGAAGCAGAAAATGTGCAAAGTTAACACACATACAAGTTGCAGTAATAAGACTGTATGCTACTCAACACAGAGTTCCAAGACATTTTTGACAGATTCATTTTCTATTTTGACTTTCAGTCTTTTGAATTAGATATAAATTGTTCTTTATAAAAGTCAAAATGTTTTCAAAAAAAGACCAATAATGAATGAAATCATAAAAATGTCACGATGCCATAAAAATGATGAATGCACAATTAATCAAAATAAAACTGAAATCGTGATATGTCTTAATTGGATAAATTGGTTTGTTGCGCTGCATGTTTCAGAGGGAAGCGTGGCACTGTGTTCACCCGGTTCACAGTAAAAGCCACACAGTTGGTGAGGTGCTAACAGGAGACTAAGAATAGAGGTGGTACTGAATAAATATTAATGTGAAGTACTGAGTTTTTTTTGTCTTGTTTTGTTCCTGTTCTTTCTGTTATATTTAAATGCATAAGCATACATGCAGTTAAAATATAATAAAAATAATGGAAAAGAAATGTTGCTCCACAGTCCACACAAACTCCATCTCTGCATGTCACTTATTTTCACAATCGTATAATTTCCCAAAATTTTCTGCATTTTACCATTTGTAACAAGAAGCATCAACTTAAACTAACCAGAAAACCTACAGTTATCCACCGAAATAACTTGAAGATTTAACATTTTAAAGGGAATATTTAAAGAAATTTTAGTATTTTAACTTATAGTGAAAATTTTTTTAAAATAAATTGAATATTTATTTTTCCATTTTAAAGTACAACTGTATTATTTCAATAGAAATATATTGCAATGTTAATTTTTTATAATTACATTATAATTTTATAATTTATATAAAATATTAAAATGTATACATTCATTTACTACTACTACTACTACTAATAATAATAATAATAAAAACTATTCTTACTATTATTTTAGCATCTGAAGAAACACATTTTTAGTTCCTAAACCAAACCTACCACGCACAAAATTCAAGAGGAACAACACACTTGCTAACTGTATTTCAGACCAGACATGTTATGGACCGAGCAGCTTAGCCACAGTACGCACCAGGTTGGCCACATTCTCTGGGGACAGCAGAGGCAACAGGAACTCAGCAGTGAGATCGATGGCTGATTGGGTGCCAACGGAGGAGGATGGTTTTGGAGTGACGACGGGAGCTGGTTCCTCCTTTTCCTCATCATCCTCCACTAGAGCGCCCTCTGCAAGCACAAACAAGGCATTATTCCCTTTCTTTTCAAAATCAATACCAATAACTGGTTGATCCACACCAAACAACGAGCAGTCCAGGTCATTAAAACAGCCACTCACCCATCTTGATCCTCTTGCCCTCAACATAGGGCTCATGGTGGAGTCTCTTACGGGGTTGTACGATGGCTGGCGTGCAGCGGGTGATCTCGCTCTGAGACATGCCGAGGTCCTGCAACAGAGTGGAAATCTGGCCCTGGAAGTCCACGCTGCTGGGGTGCTTTAGCACCGCCACCAGATGCAGCTTCAGGTTCTTGCGCACACTGCTCACTTGAGACTTAGCCAGAGTCGGGGGCAGGTTAGCTGGGGAACACAGTAAAAGAGATTAAGAACAAAAGAAATGATTAGATTTGAGTTCAAAGCTCTGAATAAAGACCGTAAACAGAACTCACCATGTAGCGTCTCATAGGCCTGCACCACCTCAGACATGAACATGGGCCGCTGTCTGGCCAGAGTAGCCAGTGATCCCAGTGCAGTGGTTAGATTAATACTGGAGATGGCAGGGTGCACCATGAACTTTAACAACTGCTCCAAAGCCGACTTACCCTCCTCACATAAAGTGTCTTAGAGCAGGACAGGAGGAAGTGAGGAAGATGAGGAGAGAAGAAAAGGGAAACAAAGGAAGCAGGAGAGAATTAAAATATATTTGTAAAACTTACTTATTAATCACATTGGTCTGTATTCGATCAAACTGATTTCCTGAAATCAAAACAGGGACGGTATTAGGTGAGCACTTGTGCATTATTTTTGCCCACTACCAAAGAAACCGGCAGTGGCTTTTGCATGCTATTAAAGGCTGAATAATTCCAAATGAACTCTGTTTTGACAGGAAAACAAAAAATATATATTTTACATGTAGCGCATCAATACACAACTCAGTACAACTGTAAAATTACAAATCTACTATTTATGGCTGTCCTAATTTCTACATGTTAACATGTTAAATCATCATCAAACATTTGGGTAAATGGTTTGGGGGCAAAATGGTTCTATGGTTGTATGGTGTGTTATGCTCCCAAATGCACGCTATAAGTAAACCAGAGTTGAAGTAAAGCATAATTTACTGTGAACCGAGGCGCTCTTACACACTGCAAACACTGGATCATGAGCTGCATGCGTGCCACGCTTCACTGTGAAACATGCAGCTCATGTATTTAGTTAAAAAAATGGATAATCATTAGAGCTGCATAATTCTGAATAAATTGTTTTGTTTTTTTGTTTAAAAAAGAGATTGTGATTCTCCCATGAATCTGAACAGACAACTAAACAAAATAACATGTAATTTACTAGAGGTTCTGAAAAGATTTTAAATGCTGCAGTCACTTTATTTTAAAGTGACGTAGTTACATTGTACTGAGTAATATTAATCAACTACTTGTACTTACAATAGAGTTACTATTAGGGCTTGGTTTAGGGTTAGTTACTTGTAATTATGCATAATTTACATTACAAGTACATGTAGTAACGTGTTAACTACGTCACCTTAAAATAAAGTGTTACCAAAATGTTTAATTAACCTGAATGAATTTTTTTTTTTATCGGTTGGAATGAATGAATCTTCATACTTATACGTGACGACAGCTCTCCTTGTCAAAGGTTTAATAGACACAGGCGAATTGTTGTCATTTAGGAATAAGATCGCATGGGGGTTTGAATCGAGATCACCATCTTTTAACGATTAATCGTACAGCTCTAATAATCATATTGAAAGCAATATCGCGATTTCTTTATCATTTCGATTAATCGTAGAGCCCTGTATGACTGTATCAATATGAATATTAATGATGCTCTGCTCTAACCATATCGAATATATGTGTGGTCTTTGGGGATTTTGTCCAGGCTGATGTCTCCCTCCTGCTTCTTGGGCGTGTCGGAGTCGGGTGTCCGTGGTGAAAGAGTGATGATGAGGGACTCTGTGAATTTGATGGCGTGAGTGCGGACTCCGTCGTTATCGGAATCCAGCAATGCCAGAACATCCTCTTTCATCTGGGTCACCATATCCCAGCATGCCTCCTGCATGTCCGTCACACTCTTAGTGCGCACTAGCCACTAACAGAACAAATAAAGACCATGTCAGACAGCTAAAAATATCAGCCCAGCTTAACAATAAATACTGTGTAACGACGTGATACCTGTAGAGCCACTTTATATAGCTGAGTGAGCGTCAGAATGGCCTTTTTCACCACATTCACACTGTCATCTCTCATCAGCATGTTCAGGTTGGCAATCAGCCTCAGCAGAAGCTCACTGTCTCTTTTGCTGAATTAACAAAAAGCAACTGGTCATGAAGTATTGGTCAAAGTATTACGTACTGAATGCTTACAAGCGCACCAGCCAACACTCACCTTGCCTCCTCAATGAACCCGATGACAAACTTTCGCACCTCTATTGACTTGTCAGTCTGAAATGCGATGATTTCCTGTTGATGAAAGCAGAAAACATTCATTTAATTTCTGTGTAGGCAACATTTACACAAACTGGTGAAGATTGTATGGATTATGAAACTTACATCCAGAAAATTATCAAGCAATGAAGGGTCCTTGTTGATAATCAGCTCCTGCACCTAATAATAAAAGGACATAACTACATAAACACTAAACATTTGATTTTTATATTTATGACAATATGGAAAGGATTTTAAAACCTGTTTGAGGACAATAAGCTTTTCCTCTGTAGAGATGAGGGCCGCCTGGTTTAGCAATTCCACCACCTGAGGGAGAAATACAATCCATGCCAAATTGCCAAATGTCACATTTGCAACAAAAAAAAAAAAACAGCAATAACTAGTACCGTTACTCAGTAATAATTAATGATGGCCAGTGTGTTACCTTCTCGCTGGTGGTCATGTCTAAGGCTGCGTTTTCCTCATTGGTGTATAGCTGGGAGCTCACGCTACCACGTGCTTGTTCTCCCACGCCTGACGACATTGTGAAAAAAGCTAAAGGAAAGAGAATGACAGGTCTTCATAGAAGGTTGACAAATGGTTAAAGTCACCAAGAAAACAACATGGACAATTTTTTTTATATATATAGAATATTACAGTATTTATTATAAATGATTTATTATTGCACATCTTTTTTTCTTTTTTTTTTTATATGCCCTCATAATATTTAATCAACCTGTCAATCACACGAGATCCAACAATAGCAAACAACAAACATCCAGTGAACCAAGGACAAAATTAAGTCCCGCCCCACATTTTTTCTTGTTCGGGAAGCACTCAGATAAACGTCACAATAGAGAAAATACTATCGACTTTAATTTCTAAATTAAGATGAAGAAAAAGGGTGAGCACAATTTCCATTTTGCAAATAGTTTAATTTTATATTACTTGAACAACAACAACAGCACTTTAACTGGAGGCTGGAAGATAAATTTAACTCACACTACATTCTTCATTTAGAACAATTGTCATACTACATTACAAAACTCACAAATAATCTTTTTCTTCAAACACTAACATGTGGAATGTTTGTTTTCCATATCACATACAGAACATTGAGGAATATGCTCAATAATAATAAAATAAATGATATCCCATAACAGAAAAAAAAACCCATCTAAGAAGTGCTTCATCTAGAAATACCTGTCATTTTTTCACAATATAATGCACTTTTCATTTACTTACATTCTTAGTAAATTAAATACAATTGATCATCATTTTATCAAACCTCTCTTAAGGCAAGATACTGCAACCATTTTGTTATCTTGCACTGATCAATTTTGAGATTTGGGGCTATTTTTTTTCCATAACATTTCAGACTAGGTGAAAAAAAAAAGAACTTAAACCAAAATACACATTTAAGTGTTTATTATATTTCACCTTATCTGTTTGTGTCTGTATATTGCAATTTACAATACATATCTTTAAAGGCCAAGGCAAAATTAGTTTTTTTCCCCTTATGCACTGATCCAGAAATCTCTACTTCAGTAGCACCCAACTGTACAGTTTTGTTCTTTATTTATTATTATTTTAAGGATTTTATAGAGTTTTCATATATATTTCAAATGACATTTCTTTTTTATTCCTAAAAACATTTTTTTTTTTTAAATCCTAAAGAATTTGTTTTCTGACTTCTGATTTATATAGTGATGAAAAGAGATTTCCCCATGTCACTTAATACAGCTACTGTGCTGTAAAACATCTACCCTCTACTGCCACTTTTTCCCCTCTGTAAAAACTGTTTACCCTATTTATTCACCTGCGGTGTCTTGACATAGAGCACACACCAAACAAATACAAGCCGAATCAAGAAACCCGTCAGAGAGGTGAGCATCTGTCTAAGAAGCAGACATCTGAGGTGTGTCTAAATAACTTGTTGACCATGTGTAGAAGATTTATCGTGGAGTAGATTGCCAACTGAGTTTGCCCTAATCTAAAGGTAAATTAAGACATAAGATTATTTAGGCATGAATACTAGTAATTATGCAAGATGCTCTGTACTTTTACAGTAACGTTACAGAAGTGCACAGTCACTGGGATTACTGCATACAATAGTTTTACACAATTCTTGGAAGCATCGCTTAAGTACAAGTATTAGCACTCAATTTACAAATGAACAGAATACATAATAGCAATGTCATGTTTTCTGATATTAGAGCATTGTTTAATGAGGTAATGTAACATTAAACAGTACACTTAACGTTACAGTATTTTATTTTAAGTGCAAAAAGAGACTAACAAGGTTAAAATGACTACATTATTAGTAAATTAATTTTTTTTCATTACATGTTTCAGTTGTCCTATGTTTGAAACTTGCACTTGTGTGAAAATGAAACATGTTCAAACCGAATGAAAACAATATTAGGTTTTGAATGAATGACTCGCTTTTACAAGTGGGACTAGTTTGGAGTTTTAAAAAGTATACCTGAGGTAACGTTAATACAGCTAAACGAGACAAATGGTAGGTGAAACACTGACCATGATGCAGATAAAAGTGCTTAAATCATTTTAGAACTAGTAACTTAACGTTAACGTAACATATTGAAACATTAATAAAAAATAATTGTTGATTTCTCATACAGAATTGGACTAATGGTAGCTAACGTTAGATGACTTAATCTTATAAAACAGACTTCCTGGCTGTCATAAAATAGCATATTTAGTAAATGAGTATGACAGAGAAATAAAACTTACTCAAGAGAAATCCTTTTAAATTCTATAAAATGTGGTTAAAACCTTCTTTTACTGTCTATGGTTAAAACCTGTCGGTTAGCACTGACGCTACCAATCTTTTAGACATTAAAACAGTTAAAAAGCACAAAACGTATTTTACCTTACTCAGAACTTCTTTTGATAACTTCTCACGTTGGAATTACATATTCTTATAATTCACTTAGTAGCAAATTCACCAGTCGTAGCAATTATTATAGAAAAGTATTAATTTGCGCCATGCTAAGAGAAGAATCTACTTCCGGGGTTGAACGAGGACGTAAGGTTCATGGGAAATTGAGTTTTGTTTTTCCATTGAACATACCGGTGACACTGGAAATAGAGTTGATGTTGTTGTTTTAATCGCATTCAAACCATGAAACAATACCACAAAAACATGCACATGCTTACATGTTCTATAACAACAATAGGTTAGGAAATACAAAAAAAGGGTAAAACATATTTTAAAACAATCAAAAAGCCATTTATTGGCTTGAGGACCCTCAGTACAGTGGGACATCTGCCTTTATGAATTAAACATTGAAGAACTTATATATATATATATAGCCTATTAAAATTGTTTAATGAATAAACCACATTTCACAATGTCCCATAAAATTATTTAATGAATAAACCACATTTCATAATGCCCCAAAAAATAACAGGTATATCAGTTGCGTTCGTTTCAATTACAAATGTTAATGCAAAAATATCTGAACAAAATTGCTTATAAAAACACACTCTCAGCAGTTTACACATCGTTCCTTCAAACTTGATATACATATGATTTATCAACATTTATAATTTCAAAAATCACCAGCACCTTTTTATATTGAAGAAAAATAGGATTTCTAAATTTCACTTCTACTTCTGAATTAATTACTCATAACTTGCAATTATTTACAGGTAACTAGGGATTGTCCTGGACAAACCCATCATCACAATCTACATTACACAATCTACATTACACAATAAAGTGACAGTTCACCTAAAAATTTAAATTCTGTCATAATTTACTCACCCTTAATTTGTTCCAAACCTGCATACCTTTCTTTTTACTGCTGAACACAAATGATGATATTTTGAAGATAACCAAATAGTTGTGGGGCACCACTGACTTTCATATTTTTTCCATACTATGGAAGTCAATGGTGCCAAAATATCCTTCTGCAAAATATCTTCTTTTGTGTTCAACAGGACAAATAACCTCATTCAGGTTTAGAACAACATGAGTCTGAGTAAATTAAGGGATATTTCACCCAAAAATAGAAATTCTATCATCAAAGCAGTAGCATTACACCCCAAAATATTAAAAGACTGTCAGGTTCACAGATCAATGACATTATAAAATATTTTTTGACAAACGTTATAGCAGGAGTTTGAACATATTACATTTACAGTCTGTTGTTCATCTCACATGCATTTGTTGCTTTAGTTGTTTTCTGGTCTCTTTTTTATGTCTTCTATAAGAGCCTTTTCGACTTCACAAAGCAAGTTGAAAAAATATCAGTTGTGACGAAAAACCTTGTTTTTCAATGATCTCAAAGATGCTCCTCATTTTACTTTGAGATGTTGGCATTGCCTTGATTTTACTTAACAGTTCGCTTGCAATGATGCCAACAAGGCCATCTATAACAGCTTCAACATTTCCCACCCTTTGGATGAGTGCTATTCTATTGCTTTTCAGAAAGGAAACACCTGTTGAAGAATCAACAATCATAGTATATTCAAATGATTGTGAAATAGAATAAAGTTAATATTTTGTTCCGCTGCGATTCAAAAACAGCTGATGCAAATGTAAATAAAATGGCTATAAGATTGTGTTAAATTTTTGTGCTTACGCTCATCGGGTGAAAGGTTCAGTCTGCTGTTTTCTGCTGTAAGATAAAAAGTTGGTAATGTCTTCATTTTCAGCTTAGAGATAAACTGTAAATATAAATCCCTTGATTTAAATGATCAGTAAAATTGCTAAACAATTCGTGCAGATTTTACATTGTGCAGTGCTCATGTTGTTGCAGTCTAGCATGTATATTAAACATATAAAAGAGTATCCAATGGCTTTGATGGAAATCACTGTCAGTTTTTTACTTCCTATTTCTACAATTACAGTAACACACAAACAGTAAAGGGTCTTATTTAGAAGATTTATAATGCTAAGATTATAAAATAAATGTAACCTAATCTATAAAGGTAAATTAAGTCATAAGGTTATTTAGTTAAGAATACTAGTAATTATGCAAGATTCTCTCTACTTTTACAGTTCAGAAGTATACAACAACTGGGATTACTGTATATAATAGCTTTACACAATTCTTGAAGTATCATTGACTTCAGTTTTAGCACTCTATTTAAAAATTGACAGAAACCAATAGTAATGTCATGTCTTCAGTGATATTAGAGCAGGTAATGTTACATTAGACAGTACACTTACAGTATTTTATTCAGCATATTTAAATGCAAAAAGAGACATTTTTCTCGCATAACTTGCTGGTTAAAATGTTCAAATGAAAAGTAAATTCATATTTTGTCATAACATGTCACAGTGGGCTTTTGTTTTGAAACTTGCAATTGTGTGAAAATGAAACATGTTCAATAACCGAATGAAAACAAGTTAGGTTTCGGATGAATGTCTCGCTCTTACAAGTGGGATTAACAAAAAATAGCAAATGTAAATATAACATTTGTGTTAAATATATGTTCTTACGCTCATCAGTTGATGTCAGTCCACTGTTTTCTGCTGTATAGTCTGTAAGATAAAAAGTTGGTAATGTCTTCATTTCAACTCTTTAGAGATTAACTGTAAATATAAATCCCTTGATTTAAACGATGAGTAAAATCATTAAACAATTCATGCAGATTTTACATTGTGCATTGCTCATATTGTTGCAGTCTAGCATGTATATTGAACATATAAAGAGCATCCAATGGCTTTGATGGAAATTACTGTCAGTTATTTACTTCCTAAACCCTTCTACATTTCCAGTAACACACAAACATCTTGTTTACCTGCCAGTGGTATGTCAAGACTCCATTTAACTTTAACCTCTCCATTCTTGTGCTTTTTCAGGCATAATCCCACATTCATCACACCATTTGGTAACTTTATATCGAATGTTGGATAGAAAGGTTTCCACTGCTTAATGTAACGAAGCTTCGTGCACTTACAAAGGAAAGAGGGGTCAAATGAGTTTAAATATTAAAAAGCACTGTAACAAGACTCAAAAACTGTTTGTTACTGCTAATTGTATCATTTGATTTAAAATGAAATACAATACATAGACAGTCTTAACTTAAAAAATATTTGTCAGATTGAAAATGAGATTTTAAAGGACCAGGTGGTCATTTCTCAGAGATACCTTTTGAGAAAGAGATATTTGCTTAAAATTAGCCTTAAATTTAGACTGAAATAAATCATTTCAAATCATAAGGTTGTGTGACAAATAATCCTTATCCGTCAGTTTGACTGAAAATGTCCTATTTTCAGACATCAAGAGAATAACATAATGGTTGGTATTTTAATGTGACTTGGTATAACAAGAATATCTATGGCAAGAGCTCTTTTCAGACACTGCATTTCTATTCTGCCTGATTGTTTTCTTTTTTCTTTTGTATTCCGCTGTTACAGTATAAAAAATAAAACATTTGTGGTCTGCTGTACCGATTTAATTTACGATATATACCATAAATGATTCCCTGGAATGCACTAAGAAAATCTTGTTTTTCTTCCCAAATCTTCACGTCTCTTTACAGGTTTGTTTTCACACAGATGCTTTAAAATGTCATTGTCTCCCTTTTACACTTCTAATACCTTTTGACTGGGATTACTTGAATGTTTCTAAAGTAGGTATACAATAAATACAATAAGTAATATAATATTTATTTTCTATCAAAATGATGGAAATCACTTTGATTTTTGATTAAGGCAACGTATGTTACATAACACAGACATTACTACTATAGTGATATTTAACAGGTCCATAATATTGCTGCTGAAATAATCAAGGGTTTGGGGATATTAAGGGTCTGTTGTAGTTGTAATGATAAATATAAAGCCACAAATACAGATTGAATTTAGGTTTTTATTCACATATAAACATTGATCAGCAAACATAAACAAGCTCAACCGAACCTGCTTGACACAAAAAAACAAACCGCTTGCAGAAGCTCAAACGTGCTGCGAAACACGAGAATGAACCTCATTGGTTCTTGCTGAAGCTCAAACGTGCTGCGTAACACGATTATGAACCTCATTGGTTCTTGCTGAAGCTCAAACGTGCTGCGTAACACGATTATGAACCTCATTGGTTCTTGCTGAAGCTCAAACGTGCTGCGTAACACGAGAATGAACCTCATTGGTTCTCACACATCAAGCAAACATGCTTGAGCTTCTGTTTACCACAACTGATGTGTGAGTTGATGAATGTTTATGTGAATAAAAGATTAAATTCAATCTGTTCATCATATAAAGTGACCGAGTCTCTTCAGAAAATTTTGGACTAAACCACTCAATTCATATGAATTAGTTTTCCGATCTCTTTATGAACTTTTTAAAGCGTCAAAATGGTAGTTGCGTAGCTGTCAATGGAGGGACAGAAAGCTCTCAGATTTCATCAAAAAGATCTTCATTTGTGTTCCGAAGATGAACGAAAGTCTTACGGGTTTGGAACGATATGAGGGCGAGTAATTAATGACAGAATTTTTATTTTTGGGTGAAATATCCCTTTAAGTCCCTGCAATATCCCTGCGAGGATTTTCAGTCCGGATTTAGACCGTACCATAGTACTGAGACTGCTCTCATTAGAGTCACAAATGATTTGCTCTTATCATCCGATCGTGGTTGTATCTATTAGTGTTACTTGATCTTAGTGCTGCATTTGACACCATTGACCACAACATTCTTTTAAATATACTGTCACTAGAAAACTATGTTGGCATTAGTGGAATTCCACTAGCATGGTTTAAATCATACTTATCTGACCGTTATCAGTTTGTAGCAGTAAATGAAGAGATGTCTTATCGACCACAAGTTCAGTATGGTGTACCACAAGGCTCAGTACTAGGACCGCTGCTGTTCACTCTGTACATGCTACCATTAGGAGATATCATTAGGAAGCATGGCATTAGCTTTCACTGTTATGCCGATGATACTCAGCTGTATATTTCTTCAAAACCGAAAACGAAACTTACCAATTCACAAAATTAACGGAATGCATATCTGATATAAAAAAATAGGATGACTAGTAATTTCCTACTACTAAATTCTGAAAAGACAGAGATTCTAATTATTGGACAAAAAACAATAATCTAGAATACTGTCTAACACTTGATGGCTGCTCTGTTAAGTCTTCGTCGTCGGTTAGAAACCTGGGTGTGCTCTTTGATAGCAATCTTTCATTTAAAAGTCACATGTCTAGTATCTGCACACTTAATAAACAAACTACAGCTAGTTCAAAACGCAGCAGCTCGAGTTCTTACCATGACCATATTAGCCCGGTTCTGTCAACACTGCATTGGCTGCCGATTACGATATACGATTTATCCATCGTATAAATTTAAAAATATTGCTGATTACTTACAAAGCACTAAATGGTTTAGCTCCCCAGTACTTGAGCGAGCTCTTAACATATTATAGTCCATCACGTCTATTGCGATCTCAAAGTTCCGGCCAGTTGATAATACCTAAAATATCAAAATCGACTGCAGGCGGTAGATCCTTTTCCTATTTAGCATCAAAACTTTGGAACAATCTTCCTACCATTGTCCGGGAAGCAGACACACTCTGTCAGTTCAAAGCTAGACTAAAAACACATCTCTTTGACCTAGCATTCACATAATACATTAGCGACTTCTATAATTCAATGTTAGGCTGCATAGATTAGGTCAGCATAGATTAGGAACCGTGAACACTTCCCTTAAATCCTGATGTACTCGTTACATCATAATGAAATGGCATCTACGCTAATTTTAGCGTCTTTGTTTATCCCGAGGTTTTCCCGCAGCCTGCCTGATCCAGGCCATTTCCAGATCTGACCAAGGACCTTCACCTGGACCGATGACAACGCAGTGCTGAAGTGCCAACTAGCCTCTCCCTATGGAGGATCCCTATTCCACTCTACAGATAAAGCATTGTGGAAATTACGGTTAACGTACCAACCCCAAAGTGATAAAATAAATAAAATTCTGTATCAAAATTTATAGGCAAGACAAGAAGTTTGTTTAGGCATGGTTTGTAGGGAATTA
Organism: Tiaroga cobitis; assembly: GCA_030578255.1. NCBI lineage: Eukaryota > Metazoa > Chordata > Actinopteri > Cypriniformes > Leuciscidae > Tiaroga > Tiaroga cobitis. The sequence continues at coordinate 7,680,912 of CM060595.1, forward strand.
CAAACCTGCGCACATACACTCACCTAGAGGATTATTAGAAACACCATACTAATACTGTGTTTGACCCCCTTTCGCCTTCAGAACTGCCTTAATTCTACATGGCATTGATTCAACAAGGTGCTGAAAGCATTCTTTAGAAATGTTGGCCCATATTGATAGGATAGCATCTTGCAGTTGATGGAGATTTGTGGGATGCACATCCAGGGCACGAAGCTCCCGTTCCACCACATCCCAAAGATGCTCTATTGGGTTGAGATCTGGTGACTGTGGGGGCCATTTTAGTACAGTGAACTCATTGTCATGTTCAGGAAACCAATTTGAAATGATTCGAGCTTTGTGACATGGTGCATTATCCTGCTGGAAGTAGCCATCAGAGGATGGGTACATGGTGGCCATAAAGGGATGGACATGGTCAGAAACAATGCTCAGGTTGGCCGTAGCATTTAAACGATGCCCAATTGGCACTAAGGGGCCTAAAGTGTGCCAAGAAAACATCCCCCACACCATTACACCACCACCACCAGCCTGCACAGTGGTAACAAGGCATGATGGATCCATGTTCTCATTCTGTTTACGCCAAATTCTGACTCTACCATCTGAATGTCTCAACAGAAATCGAGACTCATCAGACCAGGCAACATTTTTCCAGTCTTCAACTGTCCAATTTGGTGAGCTCTTCCAAATTGTAGCCTCTTTTTCCTATTTGTAGTGGAGATGAGTGGTACCCGGTGGGGTCTTCTGCTGTTGTAGCCCATCCGCCTCAAGGTTGTGCGTGTTGTGGCTTCACAAATGCTTTGCTGCATACCTCGGTTGTAACGAGTGGTTATTTCAGTCAAAGTTGCTCTTCTATCAGCTTGAATCAGTCGGCCCATTCTCCTCTGACCTCTAGCACCTATAGCACCTTTCGCCTACAGGACTGCCGCATACTGGATGTTTTTTCCCCCTTTTCACACCATTCTTTGTAAACCCTAGAAATGGTTGTGCGTGAAAATCCCAGTAACTGAGCAGATTGTGGAATACTCAAAATTTCTTAAATCACCTTTCTTTCCCATTCTGACATTCAGTTTGGAGTTCAGGAGATTTTCTTGACCAGGACCACACCCCTAAATGCATTGAAGCAACTGCCATGTGATTGGTTGATTAGATAATTGCATTAATGAGAAATTGAACAGGTGTTCCTAATAATCCTTTAGGTGAGTGTATATTCATTCGCACATAACTATAGAATCAATTCTTAATGCGCATGTGAACGCCATAAGCGTTTATCACAGGTTCGCTGTTAAAGTCTGTTTAGAGAGAACGGTGTCGTCTTAGCGGCCCCTAATTTAATAACAAATGATCATTTCGACAGAAGTGAATCAATCAAAACTAACTTTAGCTGGAAAATAACATTCAAGAACCGCTATAAAACCAAAGCAATCTCTGTTACCTTAAATTATATGTTTATCTCTGTAAAGCTGCTTTGAAACAATCTACATTGTTAAAAGCGCTATATAAATGAGGATGACTTGATTTAAATGACAATAGTTTTCCTAAGTATTACCGAGCACATATGGCTGTATTTAACACAGTATGTGTGTGCATGACGGTTTCTCGTGTAATGTCGTCTGAGGTCTCGAGGGTCACACACATTCAACACAGGTTTCCTGCCTTGCCCTACATTTACTGAGATTTCTCTGGATTCCCTGAAACTTTTGACAATATGAAAGACCTAAATTCTTTGCTAACTCACATTTAGAAATATGATTTTTGAATTGTTTGACAATTCTCTCATGAAATTTGGCACAAAGTGGTGATAGCCATAACCCATCTTTGCTTGCAAAGACTGAGATTTCCTTTTTATACCCAATCATGATACCTTCACTGGACTGTTTTAAAACAGTTTAACTTGGATATTCTAATATCTTCACTTTTATTTTGCCTCTGTCCTATCCTTTTTGTAGTGTGTTGTAGCCAAAAAAAAATTATATTTACAAAATACATAAACTTGGTCAGTGAAAACATTGGAAATCTTTTCTTTGAACAAGGTTCAAAAGAATGGACAAATCACAGATTCTTGATTTTACTGCATTTTATAAAATCTCCCAAATTTTCTGGAAATAGGGTTGTATATAAACTATTTGATACATGATTCCCCATGATTCATTAGAAAATGTAAAAGAGAAAAAAAAGCTTTGAGAAATCTCACATCAGTTAATGAAATCATTGTCATGTTCACCATGCCTTATTCTTATTCTAAATCACACTGACCGACGGTTGTATCGTTGATACTGGCCTCTCTGAAAGTTCATGTTCCTCAACGGGATCACAGGACATGCTGTATTCACAGTTATATGTGAGCATGCATTCACAAGCTGACTGGATTGGTGTATAATCTTCATTACATTTTCTCACCTGAACAAAAAAAAACAGAGAAAATGTAATTTGTTTATAAAGTCCGCCAAAATAAGGTGAAAAATTAACACATTAACACAAAAACATACTTCTCTGGGGTCCACATTGCGTGGTTGTAGAAACACATGCAGCCTATGTACTTTCTTTATGTAGAACAGCATCACTTGGCCATCTATCTCAAACCACTGATCCGTAAACCAGTTTTGTATTTTCAAAAGTAAAAACTTTGATGTTCCTGGGATGCTCACTGTAACATGTGTGCTTGTGATATTCTGAGGTTTCAGAACGTCAACAATCTGATTAGAGTAATGTATAGCGGACATGAAGTGGTAGGCATCCTCTGAAATAATTAAAGAAAACATTTCACATTTTTTGCTACGTCTTTTACATTTAGTCAATTTAAATATGTACGCAAGTTAGTGTTATATTTATATATATTTAAAGTAGATTTTTTTGGACTTTGCATTATTCACAGATTACATTCAGTATCTCTCATAATGTTCATAAGATTGCCAACTCACCAATGGAGGTCTCACAGTGAGGTAGACTGAGTTGAGACAGCTCACCCTGAACACATTTGATATCATACAGGGGTCCTGCTTGGTAATGGTTGGCAGGGACTGGACAGTCGCTGTCCTGAAGAACAGTGTTGTACAGCACCTCCCCTTCCCCCTTCATGTTAAAACCAAGGTTTGTAAACGCACAATGGAACCAGCCTGCATGGCTGCTCTGTAACCTATTTCAAAGAAATGTCAAATATGAATGAAAACGAATACACTAAATTAGCTTGCTTCACCTGTTTGCAGATATAGATACCTATATTTACTTTGCCCCTCCTGAAAGATGACCTCGGGAGTGAAAAAATAATCTCTTACATCTAGCTTCTGTGAAAAATAAAAACTGCTTAAGTGCATTGTAATTGTTTTGTTAGTTAAAATTAGTCATTATAAAACCACATTTGCATTCGCAAAGATATCATCTTAAAAGAAATGAATCAGTGACTTACCCTCAAAATGTCTGAAGGGGACTGAGAATCTCCATCTGAAATTTCTGGTAATACCAGATGCATTGAATTATTTCCCCAGATCATCCTCTGTATCCTCTTTGAAAGCTCTCTCCTTTCTGCAGTTTCTGGTTCAGAGCCACAGATGTAGGCTTTGTGACCACATTTTTCACGAAGCCACTCCAATACGCTTCTTTGAGATCCAGTATAATCGTTTATACTACAGTCTCCCTCTACAAATAATACAACAACGTAATTCCAAAATTTCTCTCCAAGAAACTCTAAATTTTCAAGAATCTCTTTGGTCTGGTCTGTGAATTGGCCATCATGCAGAAGAAATGTAAGCAGAATGGCATGAGGTCCAGGAGTCAGATTTTCCCATCTAAGAATCCTCTTGGCATTGCAAATATCAATATCAACCAAGTGCACAATCTTCTTGTTCATTGAACCTTTAAAACTCTTAAGCCTACCACTGCCAACTTCATCATAACTTCCTCCATCAAAAATCTGTTTTAGAACAGATTTTTCTGTTTCACTGAAACTCATGAGCCAAATCCTCATCTCTGTTAGAAGACAGCTTTCACCTAAGAAAAACAAACATTTGTATAAATTGCACGTTACTGAGGCTTAATCAGCTTGCTTTTATATAGGAAAATTAATCTTTTAAGTCAACATCGGGAATATGACCAGTGACAAATAACTACAGATGATATCATAAAACATGACGTCAATGTAAATGCCTAAATTACATTCAAGTTGCATACACTGCGTGCTTTCCAAAAACATTAGTTTCATTACTTTGAAAACAGTTCTTTTGATTTTTGCATTAATTACTCATATGTAATCTTCAGTCTTAGGTCAGTATTTTTAAACAGTATATTTTACAGTCCCATCATGTTTAAAGATCTTGAATAAATCGATTTAGCAATAATAAATAGGCCTACTGAAAAAAATTATTCAGGACAATGGCTTCTTTAAAAGAGAGTCATTTGTTTAGGTTTGACCTGGACAAAATTTAATGGAAGAATGAGAAAACAGTTATTTCGTAAATGCCTGCTGTGTTTTGTATGAAAATATTACAACAACTAAACTTAATTCATCAAGGAACCAATAAATTCTGCGTTGTAAATTCCACAAAAGACGGTGTAGTCTATGAAATAATTTCACATACTGTATCTTTGGTCAAAAATTTATGTAACAGAAGAGTTTCTATATCGTTGAATCACCAGGTCAAAGTCCTGAAATAAATAGCTAAATGTTGTGATGTGCCAGGACATTCAACAATACTTGTTTAAACCATTTATTTTTTCCAATATATATAACACTATAATAAGCTTTAAGAGTGTCATCTGAAGATCTCAGTTTAATAGCCATTCATTCAGAAAGCCATCAACTAATCATACACTTTACAGCAGGAAAAATATGATCATGGTAGCCAAAATTGGGAAAACTCCTACACATTTCTTTAAGAAATGTGAAAATGCTGGTTTAAAATAATTAAAACATTCATATAACACTTGACAACATTCTTAATCAATAGTTTATGTATCATAAGAATTTTAACATAAATGTTCAAGATGTGTAATATAATTTTGACTAAATCAATTAATCCATTATAAAATTACATTATGAATTAAAGCTGCAAGCAGCGATGAAGAGGGCCCTCGCACCCGTGCCGCCGCCACCCGGCAGTTTTAGGAAGACAGAGCACGGTGGGCAGTATGTAATGATAATAAATATAGGAGGACTATGTCAAAATATTTGTATTTGCCACACTTCCTGCTACCAGCAGGTGGCGCTATTGTTATAACCAAATATGAGCATGGTCATGTGTTCAGGACAGGACTCTTATCAAACATGTGAAGTTTGGATGAACCCTGCCAAGTTCATCGCTTCCAGTTGTGTTTAGGGCTATGCTCCAAGATACTTTTTAGTAGGTATTGTGTTATTACATGTATACCGAATTTTGTCCACGTACGTGAAACGTAGCGCCAGGGGCAATTAGTCGAAATATTTGTTTGCCCAACTTTTTGCCCATTTGCCCCACCCAATTCTGAAACCCATATCAGATGTAAATTTCGCACCCGTGCCACCACCACCCGGCGGTTTTAGAAAAACAGAGCACGGTGGGCAGTATGTAATGATAATAAATATAGGAGGACTATGTCAAAGGATTTGTATTTGCACACTTCCTGCTACCAGCAGGTGGCGCTATTGCTATAACCAAATATGAGCATGGTCATGTGTTCAGGACAGGACTCTTATCAAACATGTGAAGTTTGGGGCAGATCGGACATTGTATGCCTGAGTTACTGCAGGCTGTCTGTGGTTGCCTAGGAACATCGGAACTGCAAGCAATATTGAACTATATGACATATTCATGCACAAATCACCAAAAGGCTGAAATTGGGTGTACATTTGTCAGGCCACCAAGGGCACACCCTTCAACGAAAACTCAAGATCTTCGCAATTTAACGTCGCAAAGGCCTTAAGATTACACTCACCAAATTTGAAGAGGATCAGATCAAAACTGTTGGAGGAGTTTGTTAAAGTACAACATCAGGAAATTACGAAAAATGCACAAAATCTAGGAGGAAGTTCAAAATAGCTGACTTCCTGTTGTGTTTAGGGCTATGCTCCAAGATACTTTTTTGTAGGTATTGGGTCATTACATGCATGTACCAAATTTCATACCTGTACGTGAAACGTAGAGCCGGGGCAAAATGTGGGGGCAATAATTTACAGAATTTGCCCCACCCAATTTTGAAAACCATATCACACGTAAATTTTCACCACTTCTGAAGTGTGTGCAAAGTTTCATGAGTTTTCGAGCATGTTTAGGCCCTCTAAAAAGCGATTCATTTAGGAGAAGAAGAAGCGGAATAATAATAAACGGAGCAAAAACAATAGGGTCCTCTCACCATCGGTGCTCGGGCATATATATATATATATATATATATATATATATATATATATATATATATATATATATATATATATATGAGATGTGTACATTCTATTACCTTTGGGATTTAAATTTGTTTTTTACAGATCTGTGTATTTCATGTAATCCAACCCCTTAATGTAAAAAAAAGCATTTAAGTGTATAAAATATTTACCGAAAGCAAGCCCACTTGTTAGGGCTCTCTCATAAAACTCTTCAGCCTTGAGTTTTTCATTTTTCACTTCATGAATGAATCCTTGTATAGCACACACCTTGCTGTCATTCGGGTTTTTCACCCTTTTAATGCGATGTTCAATCACCTTCTTCAGGTAGTCCTCACACGACCTGCCTTGCTCTGAATTCGGCTGCAGCCTCAGACCTTGCATGAAATGATAGATGGCCAGTTGTTCAGATCTTTTGGTGTACAGCTGGTGTTGGCCATAAACACAATGAACTGCCTGCAGGTCTTGCTTTTCATTAGCCATTTTAAATGCTTCTTCAAAAAGTCTCTCAGCTTTTAAGCTGCCACGTCTGTGCAGTTGTCCGTAATGCAGTGCTAAATCTGCCATGACAATAAAGAAAGAGGGCTTTAGGGAAATCGCCTTGTCCAGATGATAGATGCACTTCTCCAGGTATTGCTGTATTTCATATGACTCTTTACCATCAAACTCTGTTTTACCAGGTGTCCTATATTTCTTTTCTAGAAATATTTTTTTGCTTTTGAAACACATAGCTAACTGATGGTGTATAAAGGCTGAGTTTGGGGTAGCCTGCAGGGCTTCTTTCAGTAGAGAAATGGCAGCGTCCATGTTTCCTAATTGGCGGCAAAATTTGGCTGCATATCTTGTGACATGTGGGTTTTCAGGGGACATCACCAGCGCCATAATCACTTTCAGCTGTGCAGTTTTGAGCGTCTTCATATCATCTCTGTTATGCAGCATTCTCAGTGCTAGCAACACTAATAGTACACCATCATCTGGATTAAGCTCTATAGCTCTTTCGAGCTGTTTTGTTGTTGGCGAGTCTGAAGGGTCAGAGGTCTCATTGGTCGCGCGGTACAGGGCAATAGCATAGCCTGTATTTAAATCACTGTCATCAGGGTTCATTTCAAGGGCCTGTCTAAAGCATTCCTTTGCAGCATTGCAGTATTTGTGAGAGAATTCAAGAAAAGCCCAACCCTTTTCTCTGAGTACCTCAACAGTATGAGTGAACCCTTCAGAACATGTTCTATGGATCCTCTCTAACTGTCCCAAGTACTCTTGACATGTAGAAAAATCATTCATATGATAATGCAACCAGGCAAGGTCTCCATAGGTAACAATAAGAACTTCATCACTGTCTTTGTAGTATTCCTTTGCGAGCTGCACAGATTTCTGCAGATTTGCGAGTGCTTCCTGATGGTTGCCATAAAGATACTGAACAAATCCAAAGCTGCTGTAAGATCGTGTTACTCTCGCCTCCTCAGATTCCAACTGAATCTGTTCCTCCAGACGATTCAGTAAATCACAGAGAACAAAGTCTTCTTCTCTTAGAGACCAAGTAAAATGGCACTCCTGCTGAAGCAGTTTGGTTTTTAAAACACCTTCAAGACTGAAAAAAGAAGAAAAGCTGACACAAATGACTTAAACACATTCTATTTATGAGTCATTTACTGTAGTTTTGTAGCAGTATGTCACAGTGTACCTATGGAACTATATGGGTAGCAAGCAATATTCAATTTGAAATGCAATATGTAAAATGGCAATGCAGTCAATATGGCGGCCCCGTTGACGTGCGCTCCAGCGGCCAACAGGGCGTCTATGTATTTATTATCGCTGGAGCGTACGTTAACGGCGCCGCCATATTGCTGAGGGCAACTTTCCCATACCTCTCATACCGGGAATTGAGAAAAATAATTTTTTCGTGTGCTGCTTCGGGCTGTACAAATCGCCACACAATTGAAAACAGCTCTCAAGGAATTACATTTCACAAGCAAGATAGCGCCTATTAAAAAATTTGACACGATGTTTTCCGAGTTGTGAGATCCAGGCGATCAGCGGCCGCTCAGCGCTCATGTACTCCGCCTGGAACAGCCTTACCTCGGCTAGTGCTTCTGACGTTTGCCGCTGGCTCTGATGTCTCTAGTCTAGTGGTTAAATATGAGATATAATTCGTCTTGTGTATATCTAACGGGCGATCTTTGGTCTCAATCTATAATTTGTTCCCTGGCAAATCGTTTTGGCTGAGGGCAAAGTGAAGTTTCATAACTTTATATTTAGGCTATTTTAACGCTGTATCCTGCTGTATGTTTGACTGAATCGTTTACTTTATTTCTTGTCTTGTATAGCTTCTTATAGGCTACATTTTAGGCTACTTATACTGTTATAATGGCTATTACTGATCAATAAAACTGAAATTTAACAAAAAGAGTTAAATATTAAATATAAGTCACTATGTAACTTATTATTTTTTATTGTCTATATTCTGTAATTGATATTTCTTATTCTATTGCTATTATATTATACATAAACTATATGCTATTATCAATATTTTTATGATTGTATTATTGGACTTATGATATTATACTATTCATTACTATTTTATTTGCTGTACTGTTTGTTTATTTTATTGACTAAACTATTTACTATTTTACTACATTCATTGCGGGACATTTAATAAAAATGCAATCGCAAGTGTATTAACTGTGAGTGCAAATGCAATTAAGAAAAATAACATTTAAATTATCATTTTGCTACAGTTTTGGCTTGAATATATTAAACATATCTAATCATTTCTGTAATAGATTTTATTTTTTCAACTAATAAAGCGTTAAAATATGTATTCAATATTAAAACTAGTGTATGAAATGGCAAATGTAAATTACATAATTGAATTATCATTTTCATTTTGCACCAAACGTTGCATAAATGTATTGGAAAATGTAAATTTAAATACAGAGATGCATTGCCATTTTACATATTGCATTGTCATTTTGCATATTACATTTCAAATTGAATATTGCTACCCAAATGCTTCCATATGTGCACAAGGTGTGAAACTAAAGAAATGTGGGTTACTTTATTTTAATTATGCACAATTTATAGTAATTACTATAGTAACCACATTAAACAATTGTAACAACGACACACTGTAATTTAAAATGTTACCGAAATTTCAGTAGCACTTTATTTTACAGTCATGTACTTATTATAGTTTTTACAATAACTGTGTAACAACTGGTACTCACCCTGAACCTAGTTACCATATTACCCCAGTACTTTCATAGGTATGAGCCCTGTAAGTACACTTAGGCTACTGTAAAATAAACAGCAACTGAAACTCCCACTGCTAAAGAGTTGTTTTTCCAGTTTCTGGGAGGAGTTCTTTTCAGATACATTTACATGAATGCACCAGAAAGACACCACATCCAAACACACAATAATAGAGCATGGTTTAAATTTGATCGTAATATTGTTTATATATATATATATATATATATATATATATATATATATATATATATATATATATATATATATATATATATATATATATATGTGTGTGTGTGTGTGTGTGTGTGTGTGTGTGTGTGTGTGTATGAAACATATTTTATTGAAAATGTTGCCGTTCAATTTCTTAAATAAATCCACATTGATTCAAATTCGAAAGTAAAAAGCCTGTAACGAAATATAGACATGTTGCAGACAACAGCTTGTGTAGCCTAACCACTTACATGATATAAAAAAATCTAAACGCATTCATAATTACATGAGCTCGTCTAAAAAGGTGTAACAAAACATTTTCAAAGTGTCTTTGTGTCTGCGCTCGTTTCCATGATGTAAAAAGCCATTCCTAAAACATTTATTTCAACATTAAAACAAAAAACACCCACCTCATTTTGTGCCCATCTTCAGTAGGCTAAGCATCAAATCATGAAAATGACAAATGGAGCAGGACGTTCTGGTGGAGTTTTATCAAATAAGTTTGAAGCTTGTTCCGCTTATGGCCGGTGAGATTCAACCTGTTACAGATGTAGGAATATTGCCTCCACCTGTAGGGTGGAATTTAGAACCGTGGGGCTTGGCAACCTTAACGGTGCAGTCTGTGAAAATTACAATAACTAGTGGTTAAAATAGGTTCTGCAGTCAAATTCAAAATATCGGAGATCGTCATTTCTCCCGCCACCACCTGCTCCTCAGGCGCTGTTGGGTTGCCAGTTTGAGCACACAACAGGAACAAGCGCAATTTGGACAACGGATTTGAACAAATTGACTGTAGAAGTGTTTTTCAGAGAAACGAGTATGTGAACTTGGCATGTTTCCTCAATATATGCAAACATATGGTATGTTTATGCTTTATTTAAGTGAAAAAGTTACATACAGCACCTTTAAAATGTACAATTTAACCCGATCACACAGAACGCGTTTTTCAGGTTTAAAACGCGAGGCAAACAGGCAGCACTGCCTTTTTTTAATGACTTACAATATAACTTTGTTAATGAGTCAATACATCATCCAAAATGAGTTCTTGTTTTACCCTGATCCACTATGGCAAGCCTATTATAAGTGTTGAAAGTTTGGACCAAGCGGGATTGTTTTCAAGGGAAATTGCATAACTTGCATACCTCACTCTTCGTAACGTATTTTTTTTTAGCTAAAACTTCACATACTCTGGAGACATCAGAGATTTATTTTACATCTTGTGAAAAGGGCATTATAACACCCCTTTAATTTTTTTTTTTTACTTTATCATTCCACATTTGAAGCTGGGTTTCAAACAGATTGAGGGTTATTTTAGCTTTCACATATTCTTAATTTATACAAAAAACACAGAACACAGGATGGTTCTTCTGATTATATTCTCAAATACAAAATAATGCATTTTGATTTGACACAAAACCATATGCAGATACTGCTTTACAGACAAGACAAGGTAAAAACATATCCACACAAGGAACTATTTTGGATCATTACTAATTTGCAACATGGGAATAGATGTGCATCAGACCAATCAGTCATTTTAAAAATGCTATATAAAAAGGAAAATGATAACCTTCACAGGTTTGAGACATCAGAAAATTGTTATTCAAGATTTAGGTTATTAAAATTCCCAATATGATGTACCTAGACAAAAGTGTTACATGGTCTTACATCAATGTGTACATACAGGCATATGATCATATACAGAACAATACCCATAACCATCTACTGCAAAAATGTGGTTCTTTAATCTTACAAGATAAAAAATAAAATAAAATAAAATCAGTGGTAAAACTATTGGAACACAGAAACACCCTGCCTCTCTCTCTCTCTCTCTCTCTCTCTCTATACATCAGATGTAAATCTAAGCGTGCAGAGCTTCCTCGATAAATTTCTCCTGCTCTATTTTGAAACATTCAAGCACATCATAGTGTGTGAGCTTTTTGGAGCAGACTAAACCACACATTACTAAATTCAAAAGTCAAACCTCTCGTCTACAAGTACACAAAAAAAAAAAAAAAAAAGATCAAGCATGTAAACAAATATTAAGTAGATAGAAGATCTAAAAAGGGATACTTGCTACCAAAACTCAAAAAGAGCAATGGAGGGCCACAGAAATGTGGCTACCTTTACGGTTGGCATAAATAGGGAGAGAATAAACTTTTACAGAGAGCAGGGGGAAAAAAGGGGGTAAGACTGGGAAGGTTCACAAAAAAGGCATGAGGAATGCTGCTTAGGGAATGGGCCGTCTGAAGCGGCTGCAATGCTACTACTGTGTTCCCTGAGCACCCTGGCTGCCTTGGGCGCCCTGCTGGTAGTTGCCGTAATTGCCGTATTGGTTATAGTACTGGTTCCACTGGCTCTGGTTCTGGTAGTACTGCTGCCACTGCTGAGCGTACTGTGGGAAGTAATACAATGTATCAAAATACATGCATCAACAACACAATACTAAACAATGCCTTTCAGGGCAGAAATTAACAGGGACGTCAGGGCAAAAACTGCACCAAAATGAACAAAAATGACCCCCAAATTTAAGAAAAAAATGCCCTAGCACAAATATACTAATTTTTTTATGGCTGTTGAGATTGAAGAGAAATGTGAAAATGAATGAAGTGTCACCTGTGGTGTTACATTTAGATCTGCTCATGTTGCATCAAATTTCTTTTTACATGTTTTTGCAGCATTGAGCATTATAACCAATTACAAACATTTCTATTGAGCTATGAATGCAATTGTCAATCAGAGGCGCTTAGATTAGTCACCGCTGAAAAGGCCGTTTTAATCAGTGTGTGCACTCAACGACTGAATTCTGCAAGTAAGAGGTTCACTTTGAAGTGTGGCAACTTCACTTACTGTAATAAGAGTTTAAACTTGCTCTAGACTGAAGTCATGGAGCACTTCAGTGATAGGGAATTTACGTTGCTCGCTTTCTGTTTTTAATTTATTCCGTTTGATTAATAGTTCTGTGCTTCAAGCTACGAATACAACCAATATAAAGTCTTGATTTTCTAATTTCTACCAAACTAATTCATAAATGGTTCTTAGATTTTGTCTAGCCTACAAGAATATGACGTGCTGTTTACCCAAATGCAAAAACATCATCTATTCAATTAATCAACAATATCAAGAGCAATATCAATTAGAACTGACTATATTAATTTATGTAATACATTTTTTTTTAAATTTGATAATTTATATAGACTATTTTATTTAGGCAATTGTAGTGTAAATACATGAACAGTATTAAACAGTCTGTGTAAATAAACATGCCATATCAGTTGCGGCTTCTGTTCCATCTTTGCTGTGTAAAGATGGCTTCTGTTGATGTTGATAAAATTTTGTTTTAGTATTCTGATTGAAGTAATTCATTTAATTACAGTATTTTACATAAAAGACAACATAGATGCATTTAATAAGGTAATCATAAAAAATTGCCCATGCAGAGGTAAAAATGCCCCTGGAAATCAATTCCAATTGCCCCTTAATGTAAAAGTGAATATCTGACCCTGGTGCCTGTATGCAGTATCACTGACGGTCTCACCTGCTGGTACTGCTGATTGTAGCTCTGCTGCTGCTGCTGGTTGTAGGTCTGTTGTGTGGGCGCTGGAGTTTGACTGTAGCTCTGACTGTATCCTGGGTACTGACTGTAATTGCCATAGTTGTACCCTTGGCTATAGTTGCTCTGGTTGTAGGGCTGGCTGTAGCTTTGATTATAAGACTGAGGCTACAGAAAAGAGAGAAAATAATATGCAAGCAATAACTACAAATCCTGCTGGATTCCTAAAATGAATCTTGGGTAATGCAAGCCCTTTCCTAGTACCTGTGATTGGCTGTAGCCTCCAGTTGCTCCAGAAGTGCTCTTGTTGTAGGAGCCCTGGCGGTTGTGGTTGTAACTGCTTCCAGACTGCTGGTTGCGGTTGTATCCACCACCACCACCACCACCACCACCACGGCCTCCTGAGCCTCCATCCCTGTAGTTAGATCCCCAGCGATTCTGGCTGTAGCCTCCACGGTTGTATCCTAATTAATAAGTTGAGTGATTATCAACAACTAGTTCTTGTAGGCAGTATCTAACCAGCAAAGCAGAACAATAAGTAAGGTATAACTGTATAGCAGGCTGGTCATTAATCGCAAAATACACCCAGACGACCAGGATATGATCAGAATAACTTGTATCACCTTGCGCTAAGAAACAATAGTCCCTTACAATGTTCAAATCAATCTGCCTATACATACACTGTAACAATAACAGTACTATTAATACTAAAGTCCTCCAAAATCGTTTGAAATATAATCCATCACAGAGAGCTAAAATGGCAGCAGTTGCATTGTATGAAACAAGAAAGCGAGTTTATGGTGTGATTTGAGGGACATGAAAGTAGCACCGGTTTCAGTTAAGCAGATGAGAGTACTGATATACACTAGCCGCGTTTCCACCGCAATTACCAGGAACTATTTGTCCCAGGAACTTTTTTCATAGGAACTTTTTTTGCCCCAGAACGGTTGCTCACTGCGTTTACATCGTGGACTAAAGTACCGGGAAGATTAGTCTGGTGACGTTGAACTGCGTGCGACTGCTCCTCCCAGTCTGCGCGTACTTGTTTTTAGTTTTAAGTATTGAGGAGATTCAAGCTGTGCTGTTTTTGTGTGCGATCTACTGGTTTACTAACGAGGTAATTAACAAAACGGCAGAAAAGAGACGAACACTAATACCAAAGCGTATTCATTTCAGAAAGCTCGTAATGCTAGATAGACAACGTTTGTTATCAGCTATAGCGGACATGACCGTGAGATGGATGGGACGAACGCGCGCCATCCGGCAGAGACAACAAGGTAAAAGAACCAATCAGCATGTTCAGCGCACAAGTCCCACCCCGAAAGTTCCTGAACTCTGAAAAAGTACTACCTCGTCAGCAGGGACTTTCTGGGGGGGAAATTTTTACCCGGAACTTCATTTAGACCCTGGTTCCTGCGGTGTAAACACACGGAGTACCACCCCAAAGTTCCTAGTTCCTGGGGAAAGTTCCTGCGGTGGAAACGCGGCTACTGTTGCCATTGATGATGGCAAATAAATATTAGGAAATATCACACCTCTGAATGCCACGGCTGACTAATCAGAATCAAGTATTCCAGTGTAATAGCTGTATTAATTGTATAAACATGACCGCACTAAACTTTGGGGTCAGTAATATATAATGTTTTTTAAAGAAGATTCTTTTGTTCACAAAGTCTTTGTTTATTTGATCAAACACATTAAAAGCACTAACATTTTATATTGTAATAATATTTCACAATAACAGTTTTCTATTTTAAAGTGTAATTTATTCCTGTGATTTTTCAGCATCATTACTCCAGTCTTCAGTGTCACATGATCCTTCAGAAATCATTCTAATAAGCTGCTCTAGAAACATTTCTTATTATCAATGTTAAAAACAGTTGTGCTGCTTAATATTTTTTTGGAAACAGTGATACATTTGTTCGGGATTCTATTGTTTCTATTAAAAGAACATTTGTTTTTCTATTTAAAAAGAGTTTATTTGAAATAGATATTGTTTGCAACATTATAACTTTTGTCAATGTGTTCTTGATGAGTAAAAGTATTATTTTCTTTCATTTCCTAAACTTGCCTAAAGTCCCTAAACTTGAAACACACACAACTCACAAATTCGACACTCTTACCTCCTCGGAAGCCTCCACCTCCGGAGCCGCCTCGGTTCTGGTAGCCACTTCCTCTACCACCCTGAGGTCCACTACGATTGTCATAGCGCTGGAAGTTGCTACGGCCGCGGAAACCACCCTGGCGGTTATCGAAGCGCTTCTCTGGGGGAGGGCCTGCTTTACGCCCTTCTTCGTTGTACTGCTTGATGAGGGCGTCGGCTTCTTCCCGCTGAAGCTCTATGAATCGCACCTCGTCCAGGAACTCGCCGGCGTCAGGCAGAACATAGTTTGCTGCGGGAGCAGAGGCATGCAATGAGGGACAGAATAGCCATGCAGGCAAAAGACAAAGAGAATCATAATCAGCACCATACAATGGTGACAGCAAAAATACAGGGGAGGGGACAGAACAAGGAGACAAAGAGAGTAAAAGAGAGAACTGGATCATGTGGTGATATAAAGGTAACATGCTCTAGGACAAACGTTGCCTTAGCTGTGCAAGAAAACCCTTGTCCGAGAGTAGGAATATGAGGACAATGTAGGGGGCCATAGGGAATGAAATTAAACTAAAAACAGTTGCCAGAAAAAGAGTGTTATGATAAAAGGTGTCCACGCAAAATAAGTAGGAACTAGCCAAGGGCATCTGTCCAATAATTTATTTAACATTTAAAAGTACTGCCAATACAAACTGCTCAGTTGCTGAAGTGAATTGGAGAGCCTGAGCCAATTGCAGCAATTCTGTTCCTCAATCCTGATTATCTGAGCTGGTTTGCAGTGGTGACGAATGGCATGAGAGACAATGCAATAAAATGTGGTTAACAGGGCAGGAAGAGATGAAAAAAAAGGTGAGAGGAGCTCTTTTATCTGGCAAAAAGGTTTAACAGAAGGAGGGACGGGTGGTTCTTCCAAGTCTTAAAAAAAACAAAGAAAAAAAAAAGAAACAAAAAAACCAACAAAAAAAAACAGCAAAAGCAGATCTGGTGTGTAGTTTTGAACATTTGTTTTGGTTATCCATGGCATTCCTACCTTTCATTTCTAACACAGCATGATCGGGAACATCCTTCCCTTCCTCATCAGTTCGCTTTAACGTTCGCTCTTTTAAATCCTCATCCGTGGGACAAATTACAATAGCCTTGCGTTGAAAACCTTCAAAAGGACGCATTTTTCGTCTCTGGGCTGATCCATATACATTTGTCTAGCAATGGTGACAAGAAAGAAGTAGAAGCTGTTCATTATTTGCTTTTGTTACGGCTTTGCGTTCCATAGGAGGGGAATTGGATTCCTGCAACGATGAAAGTGAGAGAGTTTTTTTTCATGTCTATAGTTACTGCTCTGGAATGACTAGCGGTTGTCTCTCACAACCCCAACTGACTTACCGTGAACTGAGCCGACACATGAGAGTTTATGAATGACTGACAGTGTATAGGGGACCCTTTCTGCTTCCCTCACACTAGCGCTTTTAACAGAAGCCGTTCTCTTATGAGAAGCTTGTTACAAACAACTGGTTTGTCAGTTTCTTACTATACAATAAAAGATCCAAGTTACATGAATTTACATTAAATTAAATTCTTATTTGACAGCGTAAGACAGCAGTCTATGGTTTTCTCTTCAACTAACAAAACACAGTCATGCTCTTAATGTAATTACGTCAATCATTTCTAAACATCAACGACAGAGATTTGGACATTATCTGCTGGTACATATGGTCCTGTCTGCAAAGAAATCATCTTACATTTCGGAGGAATGTAAATAACCCTCACTTCTGTATTTCAAACACATGCACTGCCTGGGTCCCCTCACTTACCTTTACTCACCCGTTGAGAAGACCAGAATGCCCGACACGGACAAACATTTAGTACCAACCTGTGCATACTCACAGACTCCTAAAGGACCCATTAGCATGTCCTTTGACCTTACCTACCTTACAACCTCTGGAACTGTCTACCTGTAAACTTCAAGCAGGTTAGTTTTTCCACTTACCTGCCATTCATTTTTAAAAACAACATTCAAGTAAAGTTCCAAGTTTATCTAATGAAAAGTTCTCGTTTTCTTTACAGTTACCGTAGCAACAGAAGGTGTTTTCTTACTCACCAGGCAGTGATTACTTGTTTTTCAACATCTTACTAATGTCATGGACTACTTGTACAGTGTGGCAAAAATCTCTTTACAACAAGGCAATACATAAAGTCAAAAATATTCATTGTGACAACATACTATACTGCATTCTTTCACTGCTCGTTTTTAACGTGTAAAGCCAAACAAAACAAATCATAATTCAGCAACATGTTCAGGACAAAGAAATAAGGACTGAAAAAACAAGGAGTCTTCAGGAGCACAATAGGCTAGCCAATGCTTTGGACTAAGCTACAGAGAGATCAAAAGTGCATTAATGAACATGTGCATCAGTGAGCAGCAGTGGATGAGGGGTTGTTTTTGGGGAGGAGGGTTGAGAAGGAAGGGAAGAGCTTTAGCTGTGAGAACAGCACAGAGGCAGGCAAGTATGGCAGTACCTGGTCCAGGATGTAGTTGCGCTTCTTGCGGGCGGCAATCTGGATGAGCCTGTTGAGACACTGCGTGGCCTGCTGAATAAGTACGTCCCAGCGTCCAGCATAGTTGCGCTGCCGACGGAGTCCCATGACCTGACGTAAACGACACAATAGACTTTTGAGGACTTCGAATTGGAAGAACTACATATTTCCAAAAACTACTTGTTGGTGGATGGCCTGAACAACTAGTTGAGTTATTGGTCTTAACCAAGGTTGGGCAACTCTAGCCCTCATGGTCCTGCAGAGTTTAGCTCCTACCTTGATAAAACCATCTAGTTAAGACATTGTGGATTACTAGAAATTTACAAGCAGGTGTGTTTGATTACGTTGAAGCTATGGCTTTACAATGCACAGTTGCTGCTATATTAACAGGGTTTATATCCAGCAGCCATACCTTCATCTTATCCATGATAGCATTTGTGCCCAGGATGTTGTACTTCTTGTCTGGGTTCTCTTCTGCATATTTTATGGCCCAGGTGGTTTTTCCAGTACCAGGCAGACCAACCATCATCAGGATCTAAGAAGAAAATGTTGAGGCAACATTTTACAAACCAGCTATCACCAACATCATCTGTCCACTGATCGCGTAAAAGTACTTGTGCCCAAAAGTTTTGGCAGTGGGAAAGTTTGCTGCTTCAGTTGTTGATTCACATTGTTTGCAGATTATTGTGCAGAGTGATCAGATGCATTTTAAATATTGCAAAAAGCTTAATCAGGCAAGAACCCAAAAACCCAAATTTCACAGTTTTTTGTCCCTGTCTCAAAATGCCCCGAAAACATAATTTCACTATTCATATAAACTAGGGATGTGCACGAGTACTCAAGTACTCGGACGTGACAGCGATGATGTGATGCAATGACGCCTGGAATCACTTTGATTATGAAAAGTCAAGAACAAGATGTGCAGGACCAATCTTCCATATACATAACATTATAATGAGATCACTATTGTAACAGAATGTTATAATTCTTTGTGCTTTGTGACAGTCTGGTGTTCATTCTCAGCTCAAACGGCAATGCCTAACATTATTGACTATGATTGGATAATTTGAGACATCCCTTTTATAGGTTCCTTTATTTTAAAAAAACATTGATATTATTAATAATTCAGCAGTGTTATTTTTCTCGTTCAACAGTAGGCCTATGTTTTAATTAAAATAATTTCTCGATATGGCTCAGAAAAAGCAGAGGGATGTCTGGAATCACTTGATAAAGTAGATGAAAATACAGTTAAGTGCAAGATAGATAATCAGTGCCAATCCGCCATACATAACATTATAATGAGAACACTAAAGAATGTTGTTCTTTGTGCTTTGGTTGCCCGTGTTTCAGAACAGTTACGGGAAGAGCGCATCAACAACGGGAGTAACACTTTCTGGCTAGCACGTAACTTTGTGCAGATACAAGTTATAATTTTACGTTTATGTTGTGTATCTAGGATCTCTGATTAATCTCAAATAGGTTGCGTCATATAGAACGGTCTTCAGTTTATTGGTGTTCATTCACTCTTCAGCTTCACCTCATGCAGCTATTCCTTTTTCGAAAACATTGACGCATTATTGATAATGTAGCAGTGTTATTTTTCTTGTCATATTTTAATATTTTGAGGTTATGCTGCACACTGCAAATAATGACTCTTTGAATATATTGAATGTTTTTGCCAATAAAAGCCTTTAAAACGTATGAAATGCTTATCATAGTTTGACAGTATACCATAGAAAGGTGACAAAACTTATCTACAAACACTGAAGCAGCAAACTTTGCGAAACAATGTCACTACCAATACTTCTAGCCATGACTATACATGTTAGTTTGTACGCCTTGCAAACATAAACATTTGTTTTTCTGTTATGTATTAAGCAATGTGTAATAATGGTATCATTATATAGCTGGTGATATACTGTAGATAAGGGTCTTGACCCAAGAATTAACTGTGCAGTCTTTCGACAATACAACAGGTAGACATTTTGAAACATATCAGATAATGGCATAATTTTCTAGCAAATGTTTATGAATTTATAGTTCTATACATTTTAGCCACAGCTGCAAATAATAATAAAAAAATGTCATTATAAAATCTTTGATGAGACTGCTATAGGTAGTGAATATTTATCTCAAATGTTAACTGTCAATTCAAACCTCGCATTCAGTTTTATTGGCAGGTCCCAGTGTCCCTCTGACTCTGTCGTCCAGGTCAAGATCCTGAATGAAGGTGAAGCCTTCTGGCTTGGGGAAGAAGGGCTCCTCTCTCTGTCCAAAGTTGAATTCTATGGCACAGTTCTTCACCAATACATGCGGGAAAAGAGCACGCCCGGCCAGTTCCTCTCGAGTGACACTGAAACACGGGCCAAGAGACTTGCCATTCTTGGAGAATGCCATCTCTACTGCCTCACCGCTTTCAAAGTCCTATGAAAGGCAATCCGAGTGGGAAAAATAAAAGAAATAAGGTTAATAATACAATGTCTGTGACCTAATTAAGATGCATTGTTTAATGTAATATAAAAAAATGAGAAAAACAATTACAATATAGCAGCCAATGATATCATTTTCACTGAACTTTTCCCCATAGTCTTCAAATTTACAGTTGGAGGATTTCTTGCCAGTTCCTCCATAGCCAAAAGAGAAGGGTTCTTCACCTATAATATAAATAAATAAGTTATAATTAATAAATTAGTTCAACTACAATGTTAATACAACACAAAACATAAACCCCACACTTTCCAGGAAAATCTACCACTGTTTGATTCATTTCACTAAAGAAAAAGGCATTGGGTGTAAGAAATGCCTTGAAGTATGGTCATTTACCGAGTTGAGTGTTGCATGTATCCAGGGACCATCCGATTCTCACCACATGAGGGTCAGGCTCAGAGCTAGGAAGGTGCTTTACTGAAATTTCCTCATTTATCTAAACAAAGGAAAGGACAGGAGAGA
Source organism: Tiaroga cobitis (assembly GCA_030578255.1). Classification (NCBI taxonomy): domain Eukaryota; kingdom Metazoa; phylum Chordata; class Actinopteri; order Cypriniformes; family Leuciscidae; genus Tiaroga; species Tiaroga cobitis. The sequence goes on from CM060595.1 coordinate 7,701,843, forward strand.
TCAGTATATCTACAGATGTCTAAGGCAATCAAACATGGCATTGGTTTACAACACTCATATTAAACAGCATCTTTGTTACCTTCATTTCAAAGCACACACGTCCTTTGTTAACACCGTAAGTGGCTCGAGCACCTGACCACAGGAAGGCAAAACCCTCAATGGTCAGTGGGTAACCACTGTATCGGTCACGAGCCACTTTGAAATGCAGGTCACAGTTATCTAGAGACAAACAAACCAGAAGACATTCTGTAATGTACTATTCTGTGATGTGAACGAAACGCTGAACTATCAACCACATTTAAAATAAAATTTGTGTCCAGGAACCATGGAAACTAGGGATGTTCCGATACCACTTGTTTTCCAGAACGAGTATGATACCGATACTTTCATTTTTGGCAGTTGATGATACTGGTACATGTATTTTTATTACATTTGTATTTTTTTTTATATAAATGTTGGGTAGAGAAAACCAAAAGAATTTGAATCCTATTAGTTGGCAAAAACACATGAACCAAACCCTAATTGTAAACTTAACCCATTAGTAAGTACATATTCTCATTCAATATTACTCAGTTCTTAAATGTATAATTACACTGGAACAAGGACACCTTAAAATAAAGTGTAAACGATATTTCCTATAGTAATTTTCATGCTTAATTATGCCTCTTAAAATGTCTTGTACAGTTATTGTTTTCACTTATATACTATTGTGTTTTAGTTTAAATGCCGCAGCTATCCAAACGTAAATACTGAATTTATGTTTAATATTGCATTAATTAGATACATTTATGTCATAGATACAGATTTAATCTCGAATATCTCCATTCTGCTGTCTGTGTTTCTTTGTGTGCACTGTGCAGACGCTGCGTGGAGAATTTCAATGAGAATGAATAAATGAGCTCAGTATTGGGTATCCCTAATGAAAATACAGCACTGCAAATACGAACAGCTCCGTCACAAAAAAAAATCTCTCCTTAATTATACTCACAGGTGTCAATAACCACAAGTTTATCATCAATGTCTTCCTCCTCTTCTTCAGCTGGTGGCTGTGGTGATCGTCCCCTACAACAACCGAAGAGAACTCTAAGAATGAGCAATACAAAATATCGAAATAAATCCAAGGAGGCATAACTTACCTCCTTTCCTCACGATGCTCATAGTAACCGTATCCTCGACTATCATCATATGACCTCTTGCGACTGTATGACGAGTATCTATCATCCTCTGATTTAGGCTGTCCATCCCAGTCACCAGCCTGCTCAGACGGCTGTGGTACGTCCTCGTCGGCCTTATCCTCGGGCTTCACTTCGAAACTCTCTAAAGATTGGGATAAATTAATATATATAATAAGCTACATCAATTAAAAATGCTAAGACCACATTTAATGTTAACTTCTGACTTTTAAGAATTGTGTGTTGTACAATGAACCGCATTTGCATAGGAAGGTGGCACGAATGGCAATGACTTCCTTTAAATACATTAAACTAGCACATATAATCATGATCAAGTGGGACTGTGTGTGGAAAGTTAAAGCAATAGATCTTTGAGTCACTACTAATGAGCTGATGAACTGAAACAGGTGTGTTTGTTTGAGGAGACATGCAAAATGTGCAGTGTTGAGGGTCCTTCAGGAATGTGGTTGGGAACCACTGAGTTAAAGGAATAGTTCACCCCAAAAAAATGTACATTTCCTGATTATTTACTCACCTCAAGGCCATACAAAACGTATATGACTTTCTTTCTTCAGCAGAGGAGAAATTAAGGGTATTGAGCAAAACATTTCAGGATTTTTCTCCATCCACACGACCCGAGCCTATATCAAGCGTGACCTTCCTGATGTGCCAAATTAAATCTGCCTAAAAATGAATTTTGGACTGTTAAAAATGGACAATGATGATCCCCATTCACTTGCATTAGATGGAGAAATTTGTGGAATGTTTTCCTCAAAAACCTTAATTTCTGTACCGCTGAAGAAAGGAAGTCATATACATCTTGGATGGCCTGGGGAGAGTAAATAATCACAACATTTTAATTTTTGTGCAAACTATTTCTTTAATAATGTGCTAAAAAAAAAAATCAATAATTTCTTTTTGTAATAAAACAACTATTATTAGAGAATTCACCCCTTGTGGTTACTAAACTTGACAAGACTAACCTGATTCTTCCTGCTGGCTGGGTTGACTTGAGTCTCCCTCTGGGATCTGCCGTGATGCTGGCTTGTCACACTTCTGCTCCACCTCTGGTTCTGCAGGAGAAGGAGTCTCCACATACTCCTGCTTCACCTCCTCCGGCTGCTTATGCTGCTTCCCGGCTGCTTCCTCACGGCACGGCTTCTTGGCCTCAGGCTCCTGGCATTCATCCTGCTCATAAGAGTACTGCTCTGTCATTTGTTCCGGCATCGCATCCGATGAATAATCACTCGTTCCCAAAGCAAGTATGGGGGTCTCGGGGCTGTCCTCGTTGCCTTCATTACTCTCATTTCCCTGATCGTCGAATCCACCCTGGTAGAGGTCTGTGCTGTTGCCATCATCAAATTGTGCCTTAGATTCTTCTCCAAAATCTTTCTCACTGGCTGCAATTTCTGTGCAGAAATTAAGCAGAATTAAAAAATGTTGTCACATTAATGTCTTTAAACTAATTTACATGACTTCAAGTCATTCAGAATTACTCATGGATTATTTAAAAAGAATGTATTCACAAAGAGAAAAAAAAGCTCACCGTAACCAGAATATATGTTAGGGATGCTCATAATTAACTGGTTAACCGACAGAAATTTGGACGCTTAATACTATCGGTTAAGCGAATTAAAAAAAGTAATTTAAGTAAATTTTAACAATATTTTAAAATTGTTTGCTGCATGCGAAAAAAAACCACTACACATAAAATTTTGTTTTTGACAGAAAAAAACCCTAGTTAATTGCATATTATTTTTACATTCAGAAATAATGTAAAATACTGGTAAATAAATTGAAACGTTTTCAAACATTTTAAACACTATAAATACAGTTTTTAAACACTATAAATACAGTTTTTAAACACTATAAATGCGGTTTTAATTCTCCTCCCTCCACAACAAATCTGACTTTTTAAATTAAAATCTTTAAATTGAATGGTATTCAGAACAGAACAATGAAAAATATAAGTAGCTACATAAAAAGAGCCAAAACAAATTAATTTAAAGCTAAACTGAAACCAAGACGGTGTTGGTCTCACATAGCCTACTTCCTTTGGCACGAATCCAAATGTTTCCATGTTATATGTGAAACGAAACCCCCGTATTTTAATGGACCGTCTTTTTTACAGAAAGCTTTTTCCAGGCTAGGAAATAACAGTTGTATGTAAATTTGTAGGGTTTTCTTTGTTGCATTACTGTCTTCAACAACTAATTACCATCACTTTTGTATTTATTCATTACTCAAGGAATTGAAGTATTATTAAATTATTTTAATAGAATGTATTTCACAAAAAGGAAGGTTTAAGGTGTACTTATTACAGTGTAAATACAGTGTTAATACTAATATGTATATGTATATATATATATATATATATATATATATATATATATATATATATATGTGTGTGTGTGTGTGTGTATTAAAGAGAGAGAGAAATTCCCATTACATATCCTTGACTTTTAAAAAGTTCTTACTAAAAGAATTTAATCATTATTTACTACAAGATTTTTCCAGACCTAGCTATAAAATTCCCTGTCATTTTTCCACAAATGAAAACACTTCCCCTTAAATTTAAAAATATCAACCAGTGCTTGCTTTATTTCACAGAAGGATGTCCTACATTAAAAAAGCTTAACCCTATGGTGGTTATACACGCTGCCAGGCGGTCCCTTATAAATAATAATCTCCCCTAATCTCTGTGAAGCACATCTCCATTTGCAACAACAGCCTGGATTACTGCCTCAGAACATAGCCAGGTCAAAACATTAACATAAAAACAAGTATTACCTTCCTCCTGATCATCATTCTCTTCTCCAGGCTCCCCGCCAGCCTCAAAGTCCTGATTCTGCTCGCCCGATGGAGCATCGCCAGCGGCCTCGGCCTCCAGTGCCGCCTGCAATCTGTCCGCCAGATCCGCCTTCAGCCCGCGAGTGTCCAGGCCTCGTCGCTGGAGCTCTTCTTTCAGCTCATTGACTTTGAGCTTTTTAACATTAAGCCCGCTCATTGTTCATGCACCCCTACAGCAGTTTATTCCAAACTGTGCGCCTGTAGATCAGCGTAAACAAACCCGAGTCATTGATTGGTTACTGTACGCGCTCAGCGGATCATCTTCACAATCGCTAAAATATTAGCCCGCAAGCTAACTGGCTAACAGAGGCAAAGGTCTTTGCAGCTAAAATAGAATTCCACTGAATTGTATTTAGTGTGTAGGCATTAGTACATTAAAAACAACAACACGCACATACCAAATCCATTTGTTTAAGAGTCAAAACAATGTAATAACATGGTTTACCGTAGCCATTGACTTAACGCACACTTAGCATTCGTGGTAACTAGCGAACTATGGAGTCAAATAATTTGCGCGCAAAATCCACCAGCCTCACATGCATACTCTAAAATCACCACATTACAGTTTAAGCCACAAACAGAACATATATACTTCCTCATGTTTGCAGAAAACCAAATATTTACCTTTATCTGTCAGTTTCCCTCTCAAGCAAATTCTCGTTACGATTGTATCAAAAATGGAGGGTGACCGTGGTTGGTAGCCCACTTCCTCCGCCTCGCGAGAGTCTGAGCGCTCTCTGTCCCTGAAGCTGATTGGCTAATGCGGCTGTCTGTCTGAGGCCCGTTTAGCCAATCATATTCGTCATACGCAGCCATGTCCGTAAACTTCCGTTTCATGCCGACATTAATGTTCATGTCTTTCTTTCTTTCTTTTTTTACAGTCTATGGTTCACACATTCATATAAAACAATGTAAACGTGTCAAATACAACACATTTCCTTTTTATTCTGGGACTTCAATATATTTTTTAAGTACTTTTTGTAATTCACAGAGAACAAAGGAATGGGAGAAATGTATGTAGATCAAATTTTGCTTAAATAAAAAACACTTTAAGTTAAATACATTATATTTTGTCCCCGTTACAATAACCATAAACTGGGTTAAGTGCCAAAATAAATGGCACTTTAAATATTTAATACATATCTTTTTTGTTCATTACGAAAGGAGACTTCTCTACTTGTATTTGTTTTTATATGTTACGTTTTATTTATTTATTTGCGTGCAAAAAAAAGAATCAAGACGATAGATCCGCGTGTGTCTAATAAGCAAGACCAATATTTGCTAAGTTTCTTATCTTGTTGATAAGTTTAGAACTTTACTGTCTATGGTTTAGATTAGAACCAAAGGAATCTGTCCGTTTCGATCGATCGATTCGAATTTCGATCGATTATTTTTGTCTAGCAATAGGTTATCTGCAGAGAGCGACTTCTACTGCCTTGTTTTACAATAACAGTCGTCAATGCTGAACAAGGAAGTGCCATAGACAGTAAAAGGGAAGTACACTATGGAGAGAGATACTGGTGCAATCGCTTTAATTAAAGCTATTGGGTGAGTAGCGCTAAAATAAACAGCGATTTAAAAAAATCTGTATTATTCTTGTCAAGATAATAACAATCACAGCTGTTTAATGTTTATATTGCACAGGTATAATAGCAGAGAGTGCTTGAAGAAATGCAAATGTGACGAATTGCCTTGCCCTTTGCTCACCTGGTTGGTCTCAGAACTAAGAGAAAGTTTTCCCGATGCTCCAGGTAACATAACCGAACCCAGACAAGTCCTATACAAGCTTTACATCTATGTTCGTTTTTTAGTAGTTTGTTTTGCACGTATCATATTTAAATTATTAGACCTGCACTTTTAAATCTAATAATAATGTAAATTTAGCATTAATTATAGGCCTGGGATTAAAAATGAAAACGTTTTCCTGCCTATAAGACAACCTTTTGCACTACTTTGTTCAACCATCCTCTTTTTTTTTTTTTTTTGCTGGTATTATGCATAAAATGTATCTGTGCTTCAGCACGGAGAGTTGGTGGTGCAGTTCTGGTCGGGGAGTTGAGGGAGATGCTCAAGGAGATGTCCTGTCCTCAAAATGCTCTTATATCAGAGCACCTTTGCCCACTTCTGTTGTTCAGAGTGACTGGTAAGGTAGGGAGGTGATAGATGTTCTCAATTTGTGCATTTTTAAGATTTTCTGTGAAGAACTACTGTGCATATAATCTTTCAATTCACAGAGTATTTGGTGTCAGAGTTGATGGCAGCCCGTATGCTGACGTACAGAGAGAGCCATCCAGAAGATGCAGATCAGAACTGTGAGACAAATGGCAAAGAGCAAAGAAAACGGGAGAGTCTTACTATGGGCAATGAAGATGAGCATCAGGAAACCAGTCAAGTGGAAGAGGATAAAACTAATTGGCAAGAAGTAAATAAGAGTCTGGCAGAGCTGTTCCAGACTCTTGGCTTGGAAACAGCTTCTCAGATGAGTGATGCCTGTGCAGAGGTAGGAAACAGATCATCACTGAATGTCTGGTAATTACTTAGTACACTCTTAAAAATATATGTTCCAAATGGGGGTTTTCACAAGAAACCTTTTAAAGGGATAGTTCACTTAAAAAATGAAAATTATGTCATCCAATTACTCACTCACTCTCGTGTTGTTCCAAATCCGTAAGACTTTCGTTCATCTTCGGAACACAAAAGAAGAACTTTTTGATGATATCTGAGATCTTTCTGTCCCTCCATTAACTAGCTAGGGAACTACCATTTTGATGATTTTTAAAGTTCATAAAGAGATTGTAAAACTAAACCATATGAATTGAGCGGTTTAGTCCAATTTTTTTTGAAGAGACTCGATCACTTTATATGATGAACAGATTGAATTTAGACTTTTATTCACATAAATATTCATCAGCTCACACATCAGTTGTGGTAAACGGAAGCTCAAGCATGTTAATTTTATGCGTGAGAACCAATGAGGTTCATTCTCGTGTTACACAGTAGGTTTGACCTTCTGCAAGAACCAATGAGGTTTGTTCTCGAGTGTCAAACACGTTTGGCTGAGCCTCTGTTTATATTCGCTGATCAATGTTTAAATGTGAATAAAACCTAAATTAAATCGTTTCATCATATAAAGCGATCGAGTCTCTTTAGAAAATTTAAATTTGGACTAAACCGCTCAATTCATATGGTTTAGTTTTACAATCTCTTTATTAACTTTTTAAGTCATCAAAGTGGTAGTTGTGTATCTGTCAATGGAGGGACAGATAAGATCTTCATTTGTGTTCAAAGATCAACAAAATTCTTACTGGTTTGGAATGACGTCGTGAGGGTGAGTAATTAATGACAGAATTTTCATTTTTGGGTGAATTAAGCCTAACCCTTTAGGATCCCCAAAGAACATTTCAGTGAACCATTTCAGTTCTTTAAGTTGGCATGTAATGAAAGTTGTGGAGACTTTTCTTCCCTATTATGACATTCGAATGAGAAAAAAAGGTAGGGCAGGACTTGATTTTGTCCATCAGGTATTGATTGTATGGTTGTTGTTTGCTATCGCTGTGATGTCATGTGAGTGACAGGTTCTCGCGCCAGTAAACGCATCATCAGTGAAGAGAAGAGGGAGTGGAAGTTATTTTAAATAAAAATTATGAGGGCACATGAATAAAAAAAAAAAAAGATGTGCATGGTAAATCCTATCTAATAAATACGACAATATTCCATATAAAAATAAGAATTGTCCATTTTGATTTCATTGTGACTTTAAAGGGATACTCCACTTTTTTTGGAAATAGGCTTATTTTACAACTCCCCCAGAGTTAAACTTTTTTTTTAAGTTTTATCGTTTTTGAATCCATTCAGCCGATCTCCGGTTCTGGCGGTACCACTTTTAGCATAGCTTAGCATACATCATTGAAGTGGACAAGACCACTAGCATTTCTCAAAAAAAAATGACCAAAGTGTTTCGATATTTTTCCTATTTAAAACTTGACTCTTCTGTAGTTACATCGTGCACTAAGACCGACGGAAAATGTAAAGTTGCGATTTTCTAGGCTGATATGGCTAGGAACTATACTCTCATTCCAGCGTAATAATCAAGAAACTTTACTGCCGTACCTTGAGTGCAGCAGGCGTAATGATATGACGCAGCGCCTGAAAATAGTCCCCAGCTCGGTAACTTCCAACGTGACCGGGACTAAGTGCCTGCGCCTGCTGCACTCATGGTACGGCAGTAAAGTTTCTTGATTATTACGCAGGAATGAGAGTATAGTTCCTAGCCATATCAGCCTAGAAAATCGCAACTTTACATTTTCCGTCGGTCTTAGTGCACGATGTAACTACAGAAGAGTCAAGTTTTAAATAGGAAAAATATCGAAACACTTTGGTCATTTTTTTTTGAGAAATGCTAGTGGTCTTGTCCACTTCAATGATGTATGCTAAGCTATGCTAAAAGTGGTACCGCCAGAACCGGAGATCGGCTGAATGGATTCAAAAACGGTAAAACTCAACAGTTTAACTCTGGGGGAGTTGTAAAATTAGCCTATTTCCAAAAAAAGTGGAGTATCCCTTTAAAAGAACCATTTTTTTTTCTTAGTTTGAAAAGCACTTGAATAATCTCTAAAGAACCTTTTTCCACTATAAAAATCCTTTTTTGAAATTTAAAGGTTCCATGGATGATAAAGGTTCTTTATGGCTCCATAGATGCAAAAAAAGAACATTTATTTTCAAGAGTGCGCTAGATATTTAAAAATTTTTAACATAATACGAGCTTCATTCATTCAGGTGGAGTCACGGCTGACATCACTTCCAGAAGGTGAATTGCCAGAAGCGTTACTGAATACCAGTCTGAACTCTGAGCAATGGGTATGTATTACAAAGTTACATTTGACCTATTTGAGAACTCTATTCCATAACAAATATTTTCACAATAATTTTTTTCACTCTTAGAAAAAGATTGATGACATCAACAGAGCTCTCTGTAAGGATTATGAGTGTCGGCGCCAAATGATTATCAAGCGCTTTTATGTCACGCTACAATCCTTTGCTTGGGGAGAGAGGGGAAAGGTACTAAGATTTCTTTTTTGCAAACCTTCAAGTATGTATTGAAATATTTGTTTCACCGAGCAAATTATCCCTTTTCTTTCAAGGAACGCAGTGCTGTGCTTTCTACCATGGCCCCCTTTTCACCTTCTCCCGAGTCGTTCGTCTCCATTGCTATGCTGTTGGCGACCAGAGAGGATGAGTCTCGCATTAGGCCAGTTAAAGCAGGCCCTTCAACAGCTGTTCACAAGGTGCCCTTCACCAAAGTTTTGCTTCTAACAATAATTTTCTCTAGCATTGAGTGCATTAAATTTAGTGAGGGAACTTACATAATAAAAGATATAAAGGGGTAATTCACCACTGGCAAAATGGGCTTTCAATAAAGTTTGTCTGGCTATGACTATGTGGTAGAACTGCCTAGCCGAAAACATTTTTGAAATCGATGCTACTGGGCATGTAGCCAACCAAGGCCACTCCTAGTCTTCTCCTATTGGATAGGCTTGACCAGAGTCAAATACCTTGCTTGAGTAGGAAATACTTCTTAGCAAATTGTAAATATGGAGAGAACACTGCAACGAGTGCAGTAGTTTCCATTTTAAACTGGATAACTATGAAAACAGAGTTTTTGGCCAAAGGAAAAAAACTGACAGAAACTGCCATTTCGCCAGTTAATTAGGAAGAAAGTGAACGAGGAGTACCTTCTGTCCAACAGCGAAGCAAAACGCCGTCACGTACTGGTGTAACTCCCCTCATTCCCCTGTATGGTTACGTTTAGGATTAGATGTGGGGTGGGGTTAGGATTAGGCAATCAAGTAGTCAAAATTTCGGCACAGAAGCCTGTAGACAGTATTTTTACCATAATGCTGTTTAAAGAGTAGACGAAGTACAATACAATTTTCAGTGATAAACCTACACATACCATATCTGTTTTGCTAATAACCAGGGCTTGACATTAACACCCGCCAACTGTGGCTGGATTTTAGCAGTGGCTTGTAACGCAGTCACTCCTCCTAGCCACTTTGGCGGGTTTAATTTTAATATATACATTTTTCAATTGTAGTCTTTTAAAAAGGCTCCGGATGAATGTCTTGGCGAGTATTCTTGTAAACACAGTCAGTTATGTTTTAAGTGAACGTAAACAGTTGAGAAAGAAAACGCATGTGAACTCATGCGTCAGGTCTTAAAGTGACAGCAGCTTAATATACCTCCTGCCACATTATGATATATTAAAAATATCTAAATGGCAGTTTTTTCCAATAGTATCAATGTCAAAATTGTGGCCAGTGACAATGCTTAGTGGCTACTAGTAACTTCAGAAAACCATTAGCCACAGTGGCTGGTGAGCAAAAAAGTGAATGTCAAGCCCTGTTAGTAACCCTCTGTCAATCCGACTGTCCGTGGCCAGGGATACAAAAATGCAAAAGTACAATCTGTAGTTTTCACAAAAGCTCTGGAGCTGTCAAAAGTCCGCTGAATTATGCATGTTGTTTCATCCGACGGACTCTTGCTGACAAGTAAACATGAATTTCTCGGCCCAGGTCAGACGCAGAGAGAGTAAACATTGGTCATTTACATATACTTCCGACATTGTAACAATACAAAGCTGGTTGAAAATCTGCGAACTTGTACTTTAACAACATGACATCATGACTTTTGCGTAAACATACACGCCACTTTCAAGTCAAGTGGCGTATTATCTATACGCATTTTGAGCTATCCGCGTGTATGCGTGTATGTCTACGCCATTAATGTCCAAGTGATTCCGCGTATATGTACACGCCATTAAATGTCCGAGCGAAACGAAGCAAAATGTAGATCTACATCTGGGGAGCGATATTTTTTTTTCCTAGGATGGTAGGCGAAGACTTATAAATGGTATTAACCCCAGTGACGGGTAGGTTTAGGGACGGGGTTGGGGTAGGTCATATATTTATATATACAGTAATAACGTTAAGTCAACTGCGTTCATAAACACGCTGAAAAGCAATTATGCGTGTTGATAGCACGCCAAAAATGGAAATACGAATTGGCGTGTCATACACACGCAATTTTATGAGATCAGTCTGACTTTAAGAACAATTTATGCAGAACAATTTATGCAAAACATTTGTTTCTGCAGGTACTAATGGGCAGTGTCCCAGACAGAGGGGGACGGCCAGGAGAGATTGAGCCACCGATGCCCAGCTTCACTGGCCGCAGTGAGGGAGGAGGTGGTGGTCAGTATAGAAAGAGAAGGCGAGAATATTCAGGAAAGAAGAAGAAAAATAAAGAAAATTAGTGGTTTGTTTTTTAGTGCTAGTTTTGTAACTAACACAACACAACACAACGAGCTTATTTTAAGCAATATTTCTCAGTAACATCAATGATAATAGACTATGCATATAGATTAAAAAATGAATCCTTATTTATTGTTTCAAAGCACTTAATGCACAAATTTAATTTGATGAACAAAAATATTATAAGTTCATTTCAATGAAATGTATAAATATGAATTGCTACAAGCTGTATTTTATTTTCACAACCAAGATCTATGATATCATTAAAGGCAATTATGTTTCCTTAAAAACAACATTTTCTCTTTAAACTCTTTTTTTCCTTGTTACATTTGCATCATTAGTTTAGCATGTCATCGTTTATTTTTTTACATCTGCATTTTTCAGTGATAGTTCATTCAATGAAAACTACTAACATTCTTCTAGTTTTTTGTAATAATTAATAAAAAAATGTAAGGCCTAATTTGAGATTTAATTGAGTACATATGTGTGAAAATATGTGTTGTTATGAATGGAATAGATAGTTATAGATTGTAAAAAAAAAAAAAAAGTTACAGCACCCAGAAATCGCTCCGATCTTCATTTGTGTTCTGAAGATGAATGAAAGTCTTGCGGGTTTGGAACGACATGAGGGTGAATAAATTAATATTTTGGGGTAATCTAACCCTTTAACCTATTCTACTCTTAATGTTGGAAATAGGTTTATAAACTGTAAAAACTACCCTTTGCAGTTTTATCTCACAATGCTAAAGGTAGTTTATCGCAAGTTGGCATGAAACAGAAGTTGCGATAGTTTTTTCTTCCCTACTGGGACATGTATCCAAGTGAAATGGCTTCTCGAACAAGTAGAAATGTAGGGCGGGACTTGATTTAGTCCATCAGGAATTGATTTGATGGTGGTTTGCTATTGCTGTGATGTCATGATGTGAGTGTCAGAGTGACATGTCCTGCCCTAGCGCCAGTAAAACGTCATCAGAGAAGAGAAGAGAAGAGGGAGGGGAAGTTATTTTGAAATTTTGTTATTAAAGATTATGATATTATTATTAACAAAAAAAAAAATAAGAATGATGTGCACGGATAAACCATTTATTATAAATGCTGCAGTATTCCATATAAAAATAATTGTTACTTTTGATTTCATGTTGACTTTAAACCAAGTCACACTTAGGGATAGTTTCAAAAATATTTATGTTATTGTTATAATATTCCTCAGTACTTTGGTGTTTGTTATTAATGTGTTTGCCGTAAGGAGTTGAATATGGGCAGTAAATGGTTAACTGGAGTGTTTGGATTTAAGACGCTATCTGGTAACCAAGGACGATACCGCGCTCACACACCCTGACAACATTAAAAAAGCGCTGAAACTTTGCAACACAACACTGCACAACGTTTCATTTCATGCACTTATATTTACACTAGGTTTAGGACGGGAAATATGTATTTGGAGTCGATGAATCTTAGAGTTTAAACTTTTATACTGTTTCGTTGTCATGCTGCTAATGCGACCGTATTTTTTATGCGAGTCTTATTTTCCCCCTTACAATACTGGATTATTTATTTAGATGTGTTTTTAAATCTATTAAATTGATTTGATTCAATCCAAGCCATGTCTGGAATTCAGCATGCATCCAATCAAAGCATCAAGCCATTCAAATCCGGCGAGGAATATCTCTATGCCATGAAAGAAGACCTGGCAGAATGGCTGGGAGATTTATACAACATGGGTATTGACGTAAATAATATTTTGGAGGTGTTGGAAACAGGTGCGCTTCTGTGTGCTCACGCTAATAACGTGACACGAGTGGCGGATGAGTTTCTGAAGAAGAGCGGAACCACTGAGATCCAACTACCCGCTTCTGGAGTCACTTTCGTCAGCTCTGCACATCCAACAACATTCCTGGCCCGGGATAATGTGACGAATTTCATCAACTGGTGTCGAAAAGAGATGAGCATTCCAGGTACGTTTTATTATTTTACATGTATATGAGACGTAACTGACGTTTTATATTAGTCGAATTAAGAATTATCAGACTTTATCACATAAAAACCGCTTGATAGAAAATCACTTGTTTGTAATTCAGACACTTACCTCTAGATAGTGCTGTGAGCTCACAATAGTCGCGAAGCTTGTCAAGTGTTGGGCTGGTTGCTCAAATGTAGTCTTTCCCAAGGTTCTACACTTGTGAAAGTTAATAGAAAAATCGATAAAAATCATGCATACTCACATCACATGAGAGGAAGACTCCAGTCATAACAGTAGGCTTTACATGCAGTCGTATGGAGATCACATGGCCAATCGAATTCTTCTTCTTCAGTGTTGGGGAAAGTTACTTTTAAATGTAATGCGTTACAATATTGTGTTACTCCTAAAAAGTAACTAATTACCTTATAGTTACTTTTTATGGAAAGTAATCTGTTACGTACATACGTTACTTTTTCTTGGCTGGGCTGGGCATGCTTGTTTGTTTCTTATTAAAAACAAACAAACAAGTTATATTTTTGGGCCTTTCACAGTGAAATGCAAATTCACACATGTACAGTAAAAACAAACAAAACTTAAGCTGTGCTGCCATTCTGGATAGCAGAAGAATAGGATGTAGGAGAAGAAATTTCAACACACTTACTTTATTTATAAATATCTATCTATATATATGTTTAACAAGTCATTTTTGTTTATTGGTATGGTTTAATTGAATTATTGAAGGTCAGCAGCAAAGACATTGGTTAATGAAGTGACATTAAATACACCAAGTATTTTTGTGTTACCGTATTTAACATATTTAATTTGACTGTTTTTTATTAATTATGAGGAATACTGGATCTGTTTTGTGCAAGTGAGATGACGAAATGCATGCTCACATTTATTCTAGAACTACAATAACCATCATATTTACACAGCGCACACAACAACTCTGTATTTTCTCCTGATTTCTCTCAACATGGGGACAGGAGAGGGGACTTATTTGAGAAAGTAACTCGGATATTTTGTTGTAAATGTAAAAATAATGCGTTACTTTTCTCGTAATTTGAAAAAAGTAATCTGATTACGTAACTCATGTTACTTGTAATGCGTTACCCCCAACGCTGTTTTTCTTTCTATACAATTCATCTAGTCTATATCTTAACAGATATTTTGCTAGTGGAATGAATTAGTATTGAATAGTGAATTTGTATAATGACATCAGTAACTGAAACTTTGCTTTTGCTTGTTGTTGCATCTTACAAGTCCAAGACAACTGTTATAGATCAGCGCAACATAATCAAAATGCCTTTTATTTTCAAAACCAAATTCTTATAGTTCCAGTTCTGTTTTCTGTTACCATCTTAAACTCTACCCCCACTGCAGATGTTCTGATGTTCGAGACAGACGACCTTGTCCTGCGTAAGAATGAGAAGAATTTTGTGCTGTGCCTTCTTGAGGTGGCCAGACGGGCCTCTCGTTTCGGCATGGCTTCACCAGTCCTCATTCAGCTGGAGCAGGAGATCGAGGAGGAGATTCGTGAGGAGATGGAGGACATGCCTGCTCAGCCCAAACCACAGAGGCGCTTGATAAACATCCAGAACCTGGATGAGATGGTGCTGCATCAAAGATCAAATTCATGTTTACTGATGTGCTGAGGGCTTTGGATTTTAATTAAGAATTGAATCTAAATGAAGCAATTTTTGCATAAAATGTGTATTAAAATGACATTATTGCAGTCTTTGAATAATCCCTTTAGGTGAATCTCACGAAACCTGTCAAGAACTTATTTTGTATTCCACTGCAAATTCAAATGAAATTAAAACCTGCATAATGAAAAGAAAAATAGCAACTTTAATATTTTTGCATTGTAACATGTTTGACAACAATTGAGCACAGCATTAAAGTTAGAGCAGAGCATAAAAACTATTTATTATATAAATTGTAAATCATTATTTTTACTTTTTTTTATAATTTTTCATTACATTAATGAGAATTTAAAGGGGGAAATGTGCTAAATTATAAAAAATAAAAAGTCAGTGGTCCTAAAAGTTGCCATATTAAAGATATAATGTCTTATTTTTTTCACCATTGATGTCTAATCACTAATGAACATTTTCATGTTTGTTGTTAGTAATCAGTCAATTATCAGATACTTTAATCTAAAGCGACTTGCCTATAATAAGTAGACTTAATGCAAGCACAAGCAATCTGTAATTAAGTGCTTTGTAATGTTGCCAGCTCATGGCTTGCTCCTTCCAGTGATTGAACCACCAACCTTCTAGTTACCAGCTTCAGACTTTAACCACTACACCACCTGTAGCACGAACCCCACAGTTATCCAACTGATGTGGCATTCAGGAGGATGCCTTGGAAACTAGGACACCCAAAGGGTCAAAGCTGAACATCCATCTGTACCTATAAGATTCATGCCTCTTTTTAGCATTTAAAATGATTTGCATGATAGGAAAAGAGGAGAATTTAGGATTAGCCTGTCATTTTGATTTGTGGCTCCTCTCCTTTCTGATTTATGAAGGCTTTCAAAGTGGCAGGTTACATCTGCGTAGAATACAATAACGTTTCAGTGTTTGTGTGTGTGTGTGTGTGCAGGTTCAGTTTCTGATAAGCCGATGCACTTGTCCATCCCAGTTCCCCATGGTGAAGGTATCAGAGGGCAAATACAGGGTTGGAGACTCCAACACTCTCATTTTTGTTCGGGTATATGAAAGCTTGTTTTTTTTCTGTCTCTTAATTTAGCATTTTTCTAAGCACTACTCGTATTACTGCCTGTCTATGCTGGAAAATGTTGATCTATCATAGTCATTAAAATATGTATTTTACTGTCTCAGTAGCTGTTGAACATAAATGGAAAAGTATGTTTTGTTGATATGACAACATGACATTTTTATTAAGGTGTGTGTGTGTGTGTGTGTCTAGATTTTGAGGAATCATGTTATGGTGCGAGTGGGCGGAGGATGGGACACCCTGGAGCACTATCTCGACAAACATGATCCCTGCCGCTGCACTTCTCTCAGTACGCTCACAAATACACACCTACAACTACCTACAAAAATTAGCATCAGAAATTATATAAACAGTGAAAGGTTTGTGGTAGTTTATCATTCTCCACCCAGACATTTTTGTGTGAACTATCCCTTTAAGATTGCTTTGGCATTATGAAGTACATTATGAGACATTGTAGTGGGATTATGCCTTAGTGGGATAATGTTTGTATAATCTTTACTAATATTTCATCACATCTCAACACATGTACTGTAGTATATGAAAATAACTTATTTAAAGTGCCGCTATTATTATGCTATTTTAAAGACTCTTAAGTTTGTTTCGGAAGTCTTCTACAATAGGTTTACATGCATCCAAGGTCAAAAAACACTTTCATTTTCTCATAATATGCATTGCAGCATCACCTCTTCTCTCACAGTATCTGAAACGGTTTGATCAAGGATTCCGTCTCTCTTAACCCCTTTTTTCTGAGAGCTTCCTCTGCTCTAATTTGTCAGATGGCCCAGTCTGTTGTGATTGGTCTACAGCTTACAGTGTGTGTCGAAAACGAAACGCTATTACCATATCTGAATTTCAGTTAAACTGCTGTGGTATCATTCCAAAAATGCAATGCAAAGTGCAATTTTCTTTCGCAGCACAGAAAACAGGGTCTTCTCAACCCAAGCCAAACTCTTCCACGCCTCAGCTACACCTTCAAAGTAGATGTTGTTTGCAGGCCACCAATAAAGTCCATAGGCTGATATCATGCAAATTTGTTACAAACCTATGTAGGTTCATGCAGAAGACTGGAATTATTGATGACTCATTCAGACAGTTCAGAATTAGTTTTCTTGTAGGAGACAATGACTCCATTTGTCATGCACTTTGATCTTTGAAACTTTGCAGACCTTTTATATTCACAAACAGCTATATAGCACTCTACATGAAAGGTATTATCCAAAAAAAGCATAATAGGGGCACTTTACGGAATTGGATCAGTATTTCCTGAAAACCTCTTTTATTTCTCTCTCACACATACATATCAGTCCATAAGTTGACCGCACGTCCAGCTACTCCAGTCCATGAGATCAAAGAGCGGTTGACCACCCCACGACCTGATGTGCAGTGTGCTTCTCAGACCACTCTTATGCTGAGTCGAACGCAGTCCCCTCTTCAGCCAGTTGTCTGGACCCCTTCAGCCCCGTACAGAGCCCAGAGAGGACGGCTCTCTCCTCCACGCTCCTCCTGTTCCCCCGACCCTGAACATCAGCCCACCCGCCGGAGAAACAGCCCCTCTCCTAACAAGTAAGTGCCCAGTTGGTTTGCTAAGTAGTACCTAAATAACTATTTAACTATTAAGTTTTGATTGACTTTGAAGTTGGCATGCAATTTTAATTCACCCTATCTATTTCCTAAATGCTTTTTATTGATAATAATGTGAACGATCATTCGTGCATGTTTAATTTAAACGCAAGCAGGACTTCTCCAATCATATCGTCTGTATAACCCCTTTCTTACCACGTCACAATGCATAAGAAAAGATCTGTCGTTACTTCTGTTAAATCGCGATGGATTTTTTCTTCTATATATACAGTCAGAACTTGTTGGAATGTGATTGGTCTAATTAAAAATCTTTCTCTGAGGCAGCTAAAGAGCTGGCTGACAGGAAGATAGAAATCTACTTACACCCTTGGATTTTCACAGACACTTTACTTGTTGTCTGAGACCCAGACAATAACAGCACCCAGAGGCATCAACAAGAGGTTGTGTGCAAGACATCGTCAGAGACAGAGATTGTATTTTAAAAAACTGAGCTTGCCCCTTCAGCTATTAAATAGTCACTAAGAAACAAACTTGTTCCACTTCATCATGACATCTCATTAGTAATGTCCAAAGATGTAATTACAGAGGCTATTATCTCATTATTATTACTCTATTAAAGTAGAGTTATAGTCTCTATTATACACACCTTTAACGATCACATGTTGGCTATTAAATCGTTGTAATAAAATTAGTAGAATAACAAAAGGAGATAGCAATGGCAATTAACCTTCCTTCTTTTATTCAAGAAATGAGTGCCTTGACTTTTGTCGGTTAATTACTTTTAATAACATTTAAAGGGTTAGTTCATCCAAAAATGAAAATTCTGTCATTAATTACCCACCCTCATGTTGTTCCAAACCTTGTAAAACATTCTTTCATCTTTGGAACACAAATTAAGATATTTTTAATAATCTGACCCAGTTCTGTACTCTCCATTGACAGCTTTGCAACAACCACTTTGATGCTTCAAAAAGTTCATAAGAGATCGTAAAACTTCCGTCTCTTCAGAAAATTCTTCCTTACCGCTCAATTCATATGGATTAGTTTTACGATCTCTTGAACGTTTTGAAGCGTTAAAAATGGTAGCTGCTTAGCTGTCAATGGAGGGCTGAAATTGTTCCGATTTTATTACAAATATCTTAATTTTGTGTTTCAAAGATGAATGAGAGTGTGAGAAACATATGGGTGAGTAAATGATGACAGAATTTCCATTTTTGGGTAAATAACTCTTATATCTTATCTAATATGAGGGTTTTAGAAAGTTATTTTCTAAATCCGTAGTTTGCAACCATACTAACTAATGACGGACTGTATCACTGTGATTATTATCTGAAATTATATTCATCCAGATTGCATTGATTTACACGTTCATTCCAATAAATCGCCAGTGTGACTGCATATAGATGCAATCACACTTAAGTGCAAAATGCAAATCACCACTCACTTACATATTATATGAGTGTTTGCATTAATTTACTGAATAAAAAAAAAAAACGATCGCAAATCGCAAAACTGCAGTGTCTGGTCTCTTTTTCAGAATAAAAGCAGCAAAAGAAAAGGTTAATGACAATAACTGAATGCCAATAACAAAAAACTAATTTGCATTTACATCCTAATTAAATGTGGTCGAAATCAGTCCCAGACCACGTCAAAATGTGGAAACGCAGATAAACACATGCCAATGCCTGGTGTAAATGAGGCCATAAACTGAGAGTGGGTCTGCAAATAGGTTGTTTTAATGTATGTCCATGAAGTGTCCAATTGAACAAATCCCTTCTGAAATGATAAAATGGAATTTGTATTACCATATGCTTAATCATGTATATTGGTGTCCCTAAATACATGATACTTTTTAACAGCTGTTGAGGAACCACAGACTCACTGACCCTAACAAGGCTGTGTGTGGGTATTTTTTCTTCTTCTTTTTAGATTAAGGGAGAGACCGAGTACTCCATCTCGAGAGTACAATTGTGCTGACAGAAAAGATAGCTTGAGAACAAACTCCTCCAGTAGGACAGGCAGAAATGCAACACGGACGTCACCAACACCTCGTCTGACAAGCAGTCTTCCTCGGGCCACCCATCATCCAACCACACCACAACCTGAGATACAGCGTCCTCAAACACCTCTAGTCCTTCAGAGAAACACCAATCAGATCCAACGCCAGCAAGCGCCTGAGAAGAATCTGGGTCAAACCTGGACCAAATCGCAATTTGTTTCCAAACTGAGACAAAATTCCACCGTTGGAGTAAAAGGACGAGAGAACGAGGACAGAGCGCACCTCGTCTCTGACATGAAAGAAAGTCCAGGAAGGACCTTCCAGAGTTTTCCTGGAAACACACATTCATGTTCCAAACCTCCGAACATCACTATTCATGAGCCAGAGGGCAATGGGGGTCCCAAAAAGAGTGCAAATTTCATCCGCAACATTTCTCCTTTTAAAGGTATAACAGGGGCCATCTCAGAAGCACAACACACCAGACCTAGAACACCTGCTAAGATCTCTCAAGAAGAGTCACCTGGTAAACCGAAAAATATTCTGGATGTAACTGAGAAAGGGCAACTTGAACAAGGAGCAGATAGGTCAGCCAGCAAGAAGGTACAGCACTTGGCTCTACATGTGCCGAACATTGTGCAGTTTCAGAAGTCTTTAGGGGGTGAAGAGGGAGGAATTGAGACAAGTTATCTCTTCACTCCTCCTCCTCTCAGCCCTTCTCAGGAAGCCATCCTCTACAAGAACCTAGAGGAGGAGATCTTGTGCAATCTACAGCAGCTAAGCGTCGACACAGAAAGCAGCACTAGCTCTGATGAGAAGCATCACGAGACTCCTAAGAATTCGAGAGAAATTCCATCTGACCACTGTAAAGCCTCCAACAGATCAGCAAGTCTTGATCGGGCAACACCCGACAGTGGAAACAGGGCTTTTGATGCAGTCATGGCTGAACTCTCTAGTGGCCAAAGGAAGATGGAGAAGGTGTCAGTTGAGAAGTGGATGAACACTCTTCCTAAGGGTATCAGAGGCAAGGTGGTGGAAGATCACCTTAAGGTCTCTAAACCTTGTATGACCAGTTCTTGGTCCTCATTGGGATCCAGTATGGATTCAAAGGAGACGGCTGAACTTGTTAAAGTGCCAGTTGAGACCAAAATTCCCCCTGGCAAAGTATCAAATTTAGGAACTGAACATGTAAAAAAGCAGAGGAGTTGTTCAATCAAACAAAGAAGATCCTTAAGGAAGCCAGAGAGAGTGCCATCCATCTTCAAGCTGAAACTAAAACCCTGTGTGCGACCAAGACGTGACCACAGGTCCGACCGAAAGCCTTCAAAGATCCCAAAACCAGTTTTTTACAAAAGAACAAGCTGCAAAGATGCCAACTCTCAAAACCAGAGAGGGAATGATTCCCCCCATGGGCCTTTCGGCACAGACAACTCTCGAGGAAACACTTGGGCTAAACCAAAATCCCAGGTCCCAATACCGAGTGCAACAAAGTGCCAAAGAGCAAACAAGGAACCACATGGAGATCAAGATCTGGAAACCTGGGTTTAATCAACGACTCAGAAATTTGTAATTTTGGAGTTTACTGAGAATTTGACTGCCAATTCAAACCAACCCATATGTTAGTCAGGAACTATTTTACTTGCTATTCAAAAGTGCATTTTTTCAGAAAGCCTTCAACATCCTTTACAAAAAGCACAGCACTTTCATCAGATTAAAGTCACCTTAACCTTAATGAGATACTTTGGTGGTTTGTTGATTTGTTTATACATATACATATTTTGAATGTACAGTACATACATTTACTGTATAAAAAAGTAATTGACAACTATAGTTTTAATGCCATAGCAATCCCATTGGTTCTGTCAAATATTGTAAGGGATTTTTGCTGTTTTGCATTACTCTTTAGGGTCTAACTAATGAATTTGTAATTGTTTACTAAATGCACTAAGATGTTTACCAGTTCCACTCTGTGTACTATGTACAAGCTAAAGTTAAAGAGATAGTTCCCCCTAAAAATAAAATACTTTTATAATTTACTCACGTTGTTCCAAACCTGTATGGCTTTCTTATTTCTGCAGAACCCAAAATAAGATGTTTAATCTGTTTAAGTCAATGGGGTCCAAAACAACACTGGAGTTTACTGAATCCATTGTATAGACAAAATAACCCCAAGACTTTTTCCAAAATATCTCCCTTTTGTGTTCCACAGAGGAAAGAATGTCATACCGTTTTGGAGTGACAAAATGGTGAGTAAATTATGACAGAGGTTTCATTTTTGGTTAAACTATGCTACACTCAGAGCTCTTTAACATATAATTTGGGTTTGACTTATCATTAGACTTTAGATTAAGGCTTTCAACATAGATTGTCTGAATTTATATCCTTTTAAAATGAGCATTTCTCAATGTCCCGCTCGGATCGGATCAGATGTTATTCTTCTATACAATCGGCCAGGTGTTCAAGTGATGAAACTTTTCACATTTAATAAAAACTGATACACTGACATCTGAGCCATGTGAATGTTTGTCACATCATGAATGTCTATGTACAGATTCGAATTTGTATATTTTTACATTTTGTAACATGCTGTAAATATGTCATGACTGTACAAGAATTTGTCCCTGTTCACTGTTTATTAATTTCAGCTCCTCCAAGCATTCCACTACCATTTCTTCCCTGCCATTTCCAAGTCACCTTGCGCTTCAATGTTTTTGGCTGCAGGTTTTTATAAATAACTCTTGGCATAAGTCTGGAGCTAATAATAGCTTTGTCAGAACTGCAGCCTGTCACACTACAGCAGCTGTGCTCCCTTGCAACTTTCTTCTCCTTGTTCCCTCCCTCCAAACCCCAGTCCCCTTTTATCCCTAGACTCTTGTCAGTGGAGAGGAACGCTTTGAAGATGTCCTCTGAGAACTGTGAGAGCATGATACTATGAGCACCTTAATTCTGGGGACTTGTGATAAAAAGATTAATTTAATCTTTTTCGAATTACACTGAATCTCATCCAATTATTGAGAATGACGTGCTTCCATTTGTCACGTTACCTGAAATTATTCTTTGATTGTTTAAGGATTAATGAACATTAGTAAGCTTCACCAGCACAGTCGTTCATCGGTGAGCCACAACATCAAGCAATGCCTTACTGATTTCTGTAGTACATGCTACTTATCACACCTTATTACTGAGTACGTATATAGTGCATAAACAGTAGGGCAGATGCACTTCTGAAGAACAGATACTGATTTAAGTATTGATTTTTGTACTCGTACATCACACAGAAGAGAATGCATTTTCTGTCTCCTGTGTCCATTTATTAAATGTGCTCTTTACACATAGACATTTTTATTTAACATGTTTTTGATCAGACTGGAATGTGTTGAAGAAGCTGGTCTGTATATGTGCCAGAGATGTGGTTGGTTAAATTATTAAAGAAGGGAATATTTTTTGTCTTTTACTTGCCTCCCACAAACATCATCCAAGCCTATGTATGACAAAGTGGGTTCCACAGTGTAAGATCATACATCATTTATAACACATTTACATTTAAATTATATTTTCCTCTTGCCCTTGTGACTTGATTTAGTGTGTCTACGGCATTTCAAAGTGGGAAAAATTCTCATACCTCGGCATAAATTAAATTTTTTAGATAAGACACAGTATCAGGACATACCTTAAAGGGATAGTTTAAGATCTATCATTATTTACTCATCCTCATGGCTTTCAAAAGAAGAACTTTTAATAATTTACAAGTCACTCTTTTCCATGCAATGAAATACAATGAATGGAGACTAAAGATTTCATGCATCATGCTGTAACATATTACTTCTGTTATTAACTAAAAAGAAAAATAACGTTTCAGAACCACATGGATCATTTTATAATACTTTTATGGGGTTTTGCGTCTATTTTGAAGCTTGAAAGCTTCAGTAACCATTCAATATAACTGCATGGAAAAGAGCGACCACCACATTATTAAAATTTCTCTTTTGTATTCCACATATGAAAGACAGTCAGGTTTGGCACAACACAGAGGTGAGTAAATGATGCTATTTTTGGGTGAACTATCCCTTTAAATACACGAAAGTGTCCAAAGAACAAAGACTTTTGTATAATTTGTGTTGTGTGGAATATTATAAGTGCCAGCGTACGGCACCTGAGCTGGGAAACACTTCTGCTTCCAGGTACTGGACGATCCTTAAGCTTTGTAGGGGGTTTGGGAATCGAATCGAAAATCAATCCCAATTCTGGAATCGGATACGTAAGGTCAAGAATCAGATAATTGTTAAAAATTAAAATTTTGATTCCGCTTATCGATTCCTGTGTTATTGCGCTTGAACGGACAAATACAAACAAAATTGTCAACAAATTCTCGTAAAACACAGTCGGATGTCTTAAGTGAACGTAAACAGTTCAGAAAGAAAAGGCATGTGAAACAGTAAATTGGATTCGTGCAGCTCTTAAAGTGACAGTAGCCTAATAAACCTGCTGCAGTCTATCATAAATGTTAATCTATAACAAAAGAAAAAGAAAATCACTCACTGATCTTGACTGAATAACTTTAACTGTAACTTTAATAAGGATTAATCTATATTTTATTTATAAAAAATAAAACTATGCTGTGTATTTATTTGAGCTATTGCTAATTTGATTATTTGTTATAATTGTATTACTGACTGTATACTTACTTATCGTTAATATTTTTTAGAAATTTATATTAGTTAGTTGCTCTTTAGGCTGCTGATTTTTGTTTATGTTATTCAGCTGAATGTTTTGCCAAAAAAACACAGAATAATTATGTTTGATATCTAAATGTTTGACTGGGAATAGATAAAAACGGAATCGATAAGCAGAATCAGAACTGAAATCGCTAAAATTCAAACAATACCTAACCCTACTTATAAACATAGAGGAGCGTCCCATGTTCTGTCTTGGCCGGAACATAAGCAATGACAGAAAGTGTACTAATGTAACATTAAAGCTGATTTTTGTCACCTTCCACCAGCTTTTTGGCAGTTTGGATTTCTAAGATAAAAGGCAGAGATGTTGGTTGTGTTCTCTCAGTCCAAAAAGAGAGACATCAATTTGAAGGCTTAGGTAATGAAGCAACATGGACTTCCTGTTTTAAGACCACATCTGTCCGTCCGTAGTTAAAATCCCAAATGTTA
This sequence comes from Tiaroga cobitis, assembly GCA_030578255.1. Lineage (NCBI taxonomy): Eukaryota > Metazoa > Chordata > Actinopteri > Cypriniformes > Leuciscidae > Tiaroga > Tiaroga cobitis. Next base: position 7,726,619 of record CM060595.1, read on the forward strand.
AGTTCCTTGGCAAGAGGGTTATCACAGCTCTTCCAGCTGCCCAAACAATAACCGAGCTTCGATCGCCGGACAGATCCCATAAATCGCTTCACAATGGCCATTTCAGAAGTCCTCACATTAGGACGCATCGCTCTCTCCTGAGCGCCCGCTGGAAACGGATGGTGGCATGGACGTGTTTGCAGCGGGTGCAACCCATGCCGCGGAGAGCCTCTCCGAACAACAGTAAAACGTGCCAGTTGAACTTGGCAGAGCACTCCACGTATCCACACTTCCAGCTCTTTCGGACTAAGTCAGATACGCTGTGTCGGGGGATGACGCGACCTCGCTGCAGATCACGCTTGTTGCCCACTATTAGAATGGGCGTCTCTCCAGAGCCCATGACTCTGTGGAAAGACACACAGACACAACCACTGTGAATACAGAATGTAAAAACAATTCTACACAAAAAAGATGGGTCAAATCTTATTATATTCCACAGATACCATAGAAGAACCTTTTTTGGTTCCCCCAAAAAACTTTCAGTAAAAGGTGTGAAGAACATTTTCCACTACAAAGAATATTTTGTTCAATGTAAAGGTTCCATGGATGGAGGTTATTAATGAAAGGTTTAATGGGGTTCGATATATAACCCTTGGATTCTTGACTCAATAAAAAAAAAAAAAAAATGTTATGCCAAAAAGGTTCTATATAAGGAGAAATGTCTTAAATGACTACATACTTTCATGTTTAATGAGTTATATAACTTTTTTTCTAGTGATAAAGTATGTTTACGAGCTGTTTAATTCATAACATTTGATTGAAATTAAAAATGAATTAAAACAAAATTAATTAATTAACACTAAATCCATAAAATAAACCCTAAAAGGTTCTATAAATGAAGTGTAAGTTCTATATAGAACCTTTTCTTCTAAGAGTGTATAGTGCCAAAGTTTATACTACAAAGTTTAGTCATTCCAAACAGTTTTAGTTACCAACGATTTCCTTTTTTTGGACAAAAACATTTAGCAAAATATCTTCTTTTACAGTATGTTTCACAGTAAAAAGAAAGTCACACAGCTTTGGAATGAAATGATGGCAGAATTTCTGTGAACAATGCCTTGAAAAGTGAATTAAACATTTGTATGTCAGGTCATCCTTATTTAATCTTGCAATTGCGGTTGATTGACTGAAAATTGTCTTAGAACAGTCAGTCGACTGTTTACTTGTGATGACGTTGGGAGATATCCTGATACCTTTTTTTTTGGAATTTATTAAGGAGTTTGAACTAGGGATGCACAACATAACAGTACTATTTTGATTATCTGTTGATATTAATGATTTTTTTTTTTTTTTTTTTTTTTTGGTATTGGATGATTTTGGATAACAAAAAAAAAAACCATCTTTTTTTTTTTTTAGCTAGAAGTTCTGAATGGCTGGTAATTTAAACATTTTGTAGCAAAATTGGCCGGTGAGTGATAATTTTATTATCTAATTTTATTCATTTTTAGCAGATACCAAAATCAATATAAATTTTTCACACTGTTATAATGTTAAAATGCTTAAATTTACTTGTAGCATTTAAAATGGTTTTAGAGTCGTTTTTATTATTCTATTTTTTTATTGAGACAAAATAGAATTACATTTGAATTGAAGCGGTTATCTGAATTCTTTTGGAACATAATACTACACCCACGATAAACCTTGCATATATGGGAACTATTAAATCAGACATGGTGCCTCATGACACTTGAGCCAGAATTACTAACATTTACACCAGCGCAAACACTCTTGGCGTTTAAAAACTACAGTCAAGGTTTACTAAAGACACGCAGTGGAAAACATACGTATTTAACGTAGTATATAATGAAAAGAAACACCCTGCTGTGATTGTATGTCTTTGTGTCAATACAACAAAGCATTTGATGAAGTGGAATTACTTCTTCGAGAGGATAAATTTGGGCTGCAATTTCACCAGACTGATGCAACCGTTTGAATCTCTACAAATGATCTTTCTGAAAGGTTTGGTGTTTTCTGAAGCTCTCCTCACATCCATCTATTCTAGATGCTTCCACGATAAAGGCCCTGTTTACACCTGGTATTAAGATGTGTTTTATTCGATCGGATCACAAGTAGATGAGGGAGACACATTCCCGTTTACAACCGGTGCTTAAATCCGTCTATTTTGTCCACTTTTAACCACTAATGTCCTGATTTCTTCGAGGGGAGGGTCTATGGGCAGATAGATAAATGTATGGCCTTGGCTTTTTCAGATATTTGGATCTAATGGACGAAGTATGCAATTTATATATGAACACGACCGGAGATGATGGAAAAACATACAGAGAGCATCAGCTTTAGTTTCTGCTCTGACAGGCACAAGATCATGCCGAACGCTGTGAGTGTGTGTTAGAAATCAGGATTGTTGAGAGAACATTGTGCTTGGTACGTTTTTCATCTTCAAACCAAACTTGGGTCTCCAGCCAACAAATCCCGCCTGTATTGCGCACTTCCCATAATTTTTACACATTAGAACAGTAGGCGGAGAGCAGATGGTCTTTTGTGGCTGTTTGAACACATTTTCGACTACCTCTGGAAGTGGTCAAAAGTAGACAAGCTCAAAAAGTTTCAGACCCCGTTTACACCTGTATTTAGTGTCATCCACTTGGGATCCGATCGACTGAAATGCATCTTAATACCATCTTAATACTTTTTCCATCTTTGTAGAAAAAAGCCTTAGTACCTTTATCAAACTGAAAGTAATTTTCAAATAAAATTGTATTGTTGTTACCTTGAAGATTAAACTAAACATTAAGCTTGTTTATCACACGTCTTCTTCTGCAGGATAGACATTGAAAAGATTAATAATATGCCAAAACTGGCATGTCATTTTTTCCTCATTCTTTCTTCCAAAATATAGTATCTATTGGTATTCTGTGATTGTTTTTTTATATCACGTATTGCTTGTTTGGAGAGAAATTAGGCAAATTGTAGATTAAGTGGTCACTTCATAGATGCAGATAATGATCTCACATCACAACACTGAAATGTTAAACATCTTTAATGGGCTTTGAAAGATGTGAATGATTGTGGCTCAACCTTAAGTCTATCAAGCGACGAGAATACTTTTTAATTTATTTTAATTTTGTATGCGTGTGACGTACAACACAGAAGCTCTGCGCCGTTACACTACGTGATCTCACTCGAGGCCCACAGATTTTTTTTGCGCACAAAAAGTATTCTCGCCGCTTGATAAATTTAAGATTGAGCCATTGTAGTCACTTGGACTATTTTAACGATGTTTTTACTAACTTTTCTGGGCCGGCAAGTTTCATTAAATCCTATGAAGGAGTGAGACTGCTCTCAGATTTCATCAAAAATATCTCAATTTGTGTTCCGAAGGTGAACGAAAGTCTTACGGGGTTGGAACAACATGAGGGTGAGTAATTGCTGACAGAATTTTCATTTTTGGGTGAACTAACCCTTTAAGGAGGAAAAAACAACTAGCAAAACAACAGTACAATCTATTGAACGCACTACTATACGTGTTCTATTCCTCACATGCTTGTTGTTTTCATTCCTGTCAAATAAAAATAAAATGGTGCTACCCTGACTAAGGTCTATTAGTCAGAGAGAGGGTTTTCGGCCTGTTGGTGTCTAGCAGCCTCTCGTATGTGTTGCGTGTGCAAACGGCTTCAGTGCAGCTCCGCAGTGACAGGCTGTCAAGAGTCGGGCTGTTCTTCAACCTCTCGTCCGGTCTCCAACAGAGAGCACACATCCCGGAGAGCAGGTTATGTCTCCACACTTATCTGTGTTCGAGATGACCTGTGCCTCTGACAGCTCTGAAAAAAGACAAATAGATTTCCAATTGTTTCACCTCACAGAGGCTTTCCACAGCGCTTGCATCGGACTGTACTGGGAAGGAAAGCCAAAAATAGACTTCTGCTGTGAAAAATACTGCGAATGGACAGATACAGTTCTGATGTGGAGTCATTCCAAAACGTAATCATTCAGAGCTGATCTCATGTCTGATGTGTGTCGGTGTACTGATAAGAAGATTGTGGCGTAAACACAATTAGCCCCAAACCTCCTCAGACCCAATACTGTCAGTCACCGCGTAACTCTGGGTCTTGAATTGACAGAAACCACCAGCATTGTCCATCAGTCATCGTGTGTGACGGCTCTGGTCTCAGATCCCTGACACAATCATTTCATTCGCAAACACAGCAGAGACCCTCCGCAAACAGAATTAATTTATTACCGCATTCATTCATTCATCATTCATTCACTAACTCGATCTATTCTTTGATTCATTCATTTAGTCATTAATATTTACGAGTTTTGACTTTCAGTCTGGATTGCTGTGCTAAATCTGACATGAGTTGTGCTTCAATCTCGGACATGATCGGACTAAAAGGCAGGGACTAAAACATTAAGTACCATTCAGGGCTCTACAGTGCGAGTATTTCACTCGCATTTGTGCCTAAAAATAGTTGTGTGCGAACTTGTAAAATAATTTACGAGCACGAGTGTGCGAGTGACGGGCTGTTCTCAATACACTGAACAGCGCGATGAAGCGAAGCATGATTTCACATGGAAAGCATCCAAAGAGGACGGGGTCGCAATGTGAACATAACATGATGACGTAACTTTATTCAAAAGAGAGCGACGATTCGCAACCAATAAGCCAATCACTGAAATAGTTTGGGAATGTGCGGGAACTGCTGGATTTTAAGTGAGAGAGTCAAGTGACTCTTCCCAACAGTGCTAAAAATATGTTATAGCCAGATATGATGACGGTACTGCAACACGAATCAAGACCGGCATCAAACTGCCGCAAATGAAAGTGAAAGTAAGTCATAGACGCTCAACACACAATTATATTCATTAATAGTAAAGAAATTAAATGATATTAGGCTACCAGTGATGCTGTCGCTCTCTCCTAATCGCTGATTTTGAAATGAGCTTATGATCAATAAAATGCAGCTCATATCTGTTGCTTTTGGTGACGTGAACTATGGCCTACATTAAATCTGCATATAGCGTGGGAATAGAAGATCCGATTTATATCAGTTTTGCGAAAAACAAACTTATGTGACTCACCTAAATGGAATCGTTTTGATCAGTAAAAACGCATAAAGTGACCAGGTGTAAACAGGAGGGATACACTATTAAAAAAGTCAAGTAAACACCTAGTGAGCTAGATACGTAACACAGTATAAAGCCTATAGTCATTATCTCAAAAGACCAAGTGCAAAAAAAAAAAAAAAAAACCAAGGAACTCCTGCACACTATCGATACTTGCAAATGAGTATCAATTTTATTAGCAACGTTTAGGTCTCACCAAAAGACCAAGTGCAGAAAGTGAAGTTACGACCAAAACAGTCGACACTGAGGACAGGAAGACGACAAAAACTCATTTTTAAGGACAACTTAGCCTACTAGTACTACTGCAAAGGAAAAAAGCAAGCAGGCTTTTTTTGTTTTGTTTTTAGCACTTTATACTTTATTGAGGTGTTCATTATTTTTATATATTTTGAAGCAGGCTAAAAATAATATTTGGATAATTGTTAAACAGGTAGTTCACCTAAAATAGAAAATTCTGTCATTTATTACTCATGTTGTTCCAAACCCGTAAGACTTTTACTCATCTTCGGAACACAAATGAAGAACGTTTTGATGAAATTGAGAGATTTCTTTCCCTCCATTGACAGACTATACAACTACCACTTTGATGCTCCGAAAAAAGTTAAAAGATAAAAAAAGAAATAGAGAAGAATAAAAAGATCATAAAACTAATCTATATGAATTGAGCAGTTTAATCAACTTTTTTCACTGTGCTCCTATATTTCTTTGTGTGCTCCTAAATTTTTTCATTTAGGAGCACATGTACTTCTTGGGAAAAAGGTAGCGTAGCGTAGAGCCCTGCCATTGGGGACTAACATATGGAAGCTTGTTTCCAAAACAGAATAAAAAATAAAGGTAATCGTGACTTTTTTCATCTCCCAGCTCTGACATTTTGTCGCAACTACACCCACATAAAAACGTAATACCTTACATTTCTGTGAAACAAAATCAGAATTGCGAGATTTAAAGTCACAATTGAGAGTACGAATTGCAAATTTCCGAGATTTAAATCTCAATTGTAGGTCAGATTTGATGAGGACAGTGACGATGGTTAAACAACATCTGCTCAAATTGAACCCTTCCAAGAACCAAAAGGTAACAACATATACTTTATTTTATTGTTTTGTAATTGTTAATGAAATATCAGGAGAGTTTTATTCTATTATGGCAGGTAGAGATCCATCCATGTTAGATATAAATCTGAGTCGTTAAAGACCAGAGTATGTAATTGATTGGCGAAACATTTATGCATTTAAAGGGATAGTTCACCCAAAAATGAAAATTAGCCCATGATTTACTCACCCTGAAGCCATCCTAGGTGTATATGACATTCTTCTTTCAGACGAATACAATCGGAGTTATATTAAAAAATGCCCTGGCTCTTCCAAGCCTTATAATGGGAGTCAATGGGTATATTTTTTATGGGTATAAGTCCATCAAAGCGCATCCATCCGTGATAAAAGTGCTCGAAACGGCGGGTTAATAAAGGCCTTCTGAAGTGAAGCAATGCGTTCGTGTAAGAAAAATATCCATATTTAAAACTTTATCGACTAAAATAACTAGCTTCTGGCAGGCGGCCATACGTAAGTCGACCAATGCCAAATTATAAGGCTTGGAAGAGCCAGGACATTTTTTAATATAACTCCGAATGTATTCGTCTGAAAGAAGAATGTCATATACACCTAGGATGGCTTCAGGGTGAGGGTAAATCATGGGCTAATTTTCATTTTTGGGTGAATTATCCCTTTAAGGGTTAAAAATGCTGTCTATGTACTGAATGTTTTGGACAGCTACTGTAAATGGACACTATTAATAATGTTAACAGATCTCCATACAAACTTCATCTGAGATCAGGACAGGTGGCTATTGTTTTACCAAAGATTCATTTACTGTCTCTCTTGTAATTTGTCACTCTAACAGGCTCTGTCTTATTACAGAAACGATTGACAGCGAGCGCTCTCACTTCTGTTGGTTATAAGCAGATCAGATCAGTGAATCGAACTGGCTCATCCTCCTCCTATTGTGTGGTCGAGGCTGTGAGGCAGTGTCGGGCCAAGGTGACTTAATTATGTTCTGCCTGGATCAATAAAACATGAATGTTTGTCACCGGAACTGCCTGTCTCAATGCTCAGGCCTTGACGCAAGCGAAGCATGACAGCTGACGCCATTGATTACGCTAAATCTGCCTGTGAGTGACAGGCTCAGCGTTGACCGTTTAAGCCAATCGGTGACTGAGCTGAATTTAAATAACGATGGAGCATCACTGTTACCGTGTGTATTACTTTGATGCACAGGGCATTTTAAATCCTATTGCGTTAGAAAAATAAATGTATTAAAGATATATTCTCTGAAAGCACGTCAATACATAGGCCTATATAATATAATATAATATAATATAATATAATATAATATAATATAATATATCAAGTCAAATTTATTTATATAGTGCTTTTCACAATACACATTGTTTTAAAGCAGCTTTACAGAAAATCATGAGATTAATGTCTATAATATCTTACAAATTTATATAAAGAGCTGGATGATAATATAGTTACATTTTGTGATCAAGATCAGTTAATTGAGATTTGCTATATGGTATATATTGCCTTACATGCGTGTACAACTGTAAATAGAGCTGTGTAATAATACACTTTAAGGCAATGTAAGTTTTGACATTTTGCAACACTGTAAACCCTAATGCTCACAATAATTAATTGGTTTGAGTTAAACAAATTAGTTAAATCAAATGAACTTTTATGAGTATTTAGAACTTCATTTTTCTTTTGAGTTCACAAAATTGGCAAATTTTAAGTCATTTTTTTAAGTCATCTAGATTGTTTCATTGTTTTGAGGTTTATTTTAACTTGTTTCTTTTAATTTAGACAAACTTAAATTTAACTGAAACTGGTCTGGGATTTCTATTTCCCAGTATGCTTTGCCATGACACTTGAAAGGGAGAGTAAATGCTAAAATTGAGTGTTATATAATGTTTTTGAGCAAGATTAATGTTAAGTGGGAGATTTAGTAGTGTTTAATGTTTTGCTATGATTATTTAGAAGAGTTTCTGATATGTGTGGTTTGTGGGGTGATGAGTGGAGCATGAGCTTGGTTTAAGAACAGATGTTAAATGTGCTACATTGCCATACTCCTTCAGCAATTGCTATCATATGCTAATGCTATCAAAACATTGTGTTACCTTTTAGCATTTAGTGAATTAGCAAGTTAAAGCTAGCCAAGTTGAGATCACATGATAATTTTAACTTAAATGTATGAATTAGTTAACTCAAATATTTTAAGTTACCATAATAGCAATTAAAATGTATGAGTACAAAATAAAAAACTGCCAATTCTGCTTTGAATTTCATATATTAAAAAAATTAGATGTAACTGATTACATCTTTTTTTTTTTGCCAACTTATTCGGATTCACAGTGCAATATAAAATAGATTTTTTATACAAATAATTTTTTCTAGTTTTAATGATGTTTTGTGATATTTTTACTGAATAAAAATGCTGATTATGAAAATGGTTTCTTGCTTTTAACCAATTTATTAGTTAATTTTACTCCTATAAATACACTATTTGGTCTTGGATGGTTAAGACACTGTGTGACAAGTTGGTCTCACATGTCACAACATTTCATTTGCACAAGAAGTGCAAGATATCCACAGAGATTGTAATATATTGACTATAAAACACTAAGTTATTTCATCAGAGCTAAAAAAAAAAAGGTATTCGTTCACACAACAACATGATAATGAATTCAAGCAGCACCTTGCCAAACGTTTTAACATATGGATATTAAGTCAAATAGTGAATGATATCAAAGAGATATAGTATGCAGCCAAAAACAGCCACAATTAGGCCTCATCATCAAACCTGCGGGTACGAAGCAAAAAGTCTCTGAGGTTTTTGAATTGGCTTTTGAAGATGACCTTTGCAATCAGCAGATGAGAAAAGAATTTCTGTTGATTTGGATCCAAATGATGAAGAAATGACCCAGTGTGCTGGCAGCCCATGATTACAGAAGAGTCTCGCCTTTTGAGCGTAATTACAGAACATTGAAGAAAAGAAGGGTTGGGAAACATGCAGGAGATAAAGCAGAGCAGAAAAAAACTGAGAATTCAGGTGTAAGCAGATAAAGCATGACGGGAAGAGAGAAGGGGGCAAAGATGTAAATGTGTGAAGGAATAAAAAGAGAATTAAGCAAATATTCCCATCACGTACCTGGTCTCTAAGATCTGCTGCCGCATGCTTTTGACATACTCAAAGCTGTCGAAACAGCAGATGTCGTAAACCAGAATGTACACATGAGCGCTTCGAATGCCTCGACAGCAAACATCTGACCATTCCTGCACAGACATAGAGCACATTATCTAGCAACACAAGACCTTGACCATGTGAAACACAAAGCTCAGCTTACCCTATAAAGCCTACTGTATCATATTTGATATGCAAACTTCTAAGGCCTCTAAATTATAAACATGATCAAACCTTTGCTAAAAAAAACCCCTGTACACAATCAACTACATGCCTTCTGTCGTCTGATTGATAGTTCATCATTTTTAGCAAGTAAAAGGCCTTTTAATTCTAAAAACATACAGGTCCTTGTACATGTATCTTTTTTGCTGTGAAATCTTTACTGACTTTTATATAAAGTAAACATAAGATATACTTTTATATTGTTCGTATAAGATGAACACTTACTGAACTCAAGCAACTTAAGTTTACTTAATTATCCATACATCATTATTTAGAAAATTATGTTAAAACGTGAGTATCAAATATGATACATCTAGCTTTTGAGGAACCTTTATCTCTCAATCATCCTTGTATTGCATTGCATTATATGTTTTGTCCCCCGCAATAAAAACGAAAGAGCTTTTATCGTAAAACTAAGCATTTAAATTTCATCTTACTAAGACCTATTATTGGGAGATATAGAGAGACAACTGATATTATTGTATTGTTTTATATCATATGCATTTTATGTAAGTAGTCTGCTACACTGTTATAAAAAAACCTCACTGATTTACACTTCAATCAGAATTTGATCTTATGTTTGGCCCATAAATATCAGCAACTGCCTCACATTGCATATTTCTGCTTAGTTTGGGCCTCTGAATAAAAAATTTCGGTGTTTTGAGCCTCAAGTATGAGCTCCATATTTTCATAATACTATATAAGCTATAAACGCATGATTTATTTATTTTTCACTAAACTGTTCCCTTTAAATACAATTTCTGACCTTTCATATGTCAGGCTTTAAAGAGTTAATACAAGTGCTCAACAAAAATAATAACACTAAGCATAAACAAAACATTACATTTTCACTCTTGAACCTTGAGATTTATATTATTCATGTTCAGATGACTCATTCAGAAGCTTTCTGACCGGATTAATATGAGGTAGTTATAACTGAAGGAGATAGGAGTGTAACAGGTGATGCGGAAACAAGAGAGATAATGATCTCCCTATTCTTATTCTCTCCATTTGTTTGTGTATATCAGCCATGTGAAGAATGATAGAAGGCACTCTGATGCCACATTTAGCACTTTACAAACAAATGATGTTTTATTGGAAGGTGCTTTTTCAGATAAAATCTAGTGGTTAGTCAGGATTTGGGGAGAAATGCTCGCTTTTGCAATTGAAGAAAGAAAAACAGTTGCCTTTTATACCTGGTATAAAGATTTTGATCGGATCGCAAGTAGACGAGGGAGACACATTCTGTTTTAATCCGTCTCTTTTGTCCACTTTCAACCACTTCTGTCCTGATTTCTTTGAGGGGAGGGTCTATGGGCGGGAAAACGCAGGGGTTTTTCAGATCTTTAAAACTAATGGACGAAATAATCTCGTCCAATTAATATATGAACACGCACAGAGACGAAGGAAAAGCATACGGAGAGCATCAGCTTTAGTTTCTGCTCTGACAGCCGCAAGACCAGCCGAACGCTGTGAGTGTGTGTTAGAAATCAGGAATGCTGAGAGAACATTGTGCTTGGTACGCTATTCATCTTCAACCCAAACTTAGGTTTTCAGACGACAAAGTTTAAATCGAATGCGTTTTCGACTACCTCTGGAAGTGGTTGAAAGTGGACAAGCTCAAAACGCTATTGATCCCGTTTACGCCTGTATTTAGTGTCGTCCACTTGTGATCCGATCGACCAAAACGCATCTTAATACCAGGTGTAAACAGGGCCCTAGGTAATGATAATTCAAGGTAACCTCTAGCTCTCTGACATTAAACTCCAATTGAGAATATAATTATAAATGTAAAGTTATGAAAGAATAATCTCTTCCCATTGTCACTAATTCAAGCACTGAATCATTGTGACAGCACTGAGAAAGAACAGTGAGCTGAGACAAAAGGCCTTACTGCTCAAGTGGCTCTTTTATCCTTTCAAGCTGTCTGAAATCACAAGTGTTACACTGAACCATGAGTTTCCAGGCTACTGATTCATTATAAACCAATCTGCAATATAACGCTCTTACTGTGCATAAACTCAGAGCCCATAGCAAAACACTGAAAACATTCTGTTTAATTGGCCCTTCATAAACCTCCATCACCCTCGGAGACTGTTGCTGATCTGAATATCACATCATTGTATACCATGCAACTTTTATATAATGTACATTTTGAATGGATATTACATTAATGTATGAGTAAATGAAGTGTTTCATTGCAACACATATGCATCTCTTCATAAAACTGAGGTTAACACTCCACTGGAGTCACATGGATTAGTAGTGTAATAATGTCTTTACTACCTTTCTGGGCCTTGAAAATGGTAATTGTGTAGACTGTCAACGGAGGGACAGAAAGCTCTCAGATTTCATTAAAAAGATCTTCATATGTGTTTCAAAGTTGAACGAAAGTCTTACGGGTTAGGAACAACATGAGGTTGAGTAATTAATGACATCATTTTCTTTTTTGGGTGAACTAACCCTTTAAGTGCTTTATATATTAAAGAGTATTATACTTTATGTACTCTGATGCTGATGAGAGATGTTGACGATTGCACTATGGTCAGAGTAAAGATAATGTTACATCTCTGTTAAACCGCCTCCTTGTCGTCATTGCCTTTAATATAGTCAATATGGACTAAAAACCTTACTGTCCATAAATAAAGTTTTTTTCTTCGCTGCTTTTACGTTCCCACCAGTGTCAAAATCAAACCTACGCCCTTGTCTGTGTACCTCAAATGTGCTGTCTCTAAATGTGCTAAACTTTGTCCAGACACAAGGTCCGGTCAGAATCATATTCTTTGGTATGTTGGGAAGCGTACCTGCAGAGAGCTGCCAGGAAAGCTGCTGATGGCAGGGTAATCTGTGATCTGAAGGTCATGCACATGACCATTGAGCACTGCGGCAGAGAGATGCACCCGCCGTGTCTTACTGGACACCGCCACCTCACTGTAGTCATTGTGAAGAAAGCGCTTCACAATGGCCGTCTTCCCCACCCCCTGAGCTCCCAGCACTGCGATCCGAAACTGAGGGGACATCGTCCTGTTTCCGCCTCGCCCCCGGTGGGCCGCCCCACCCTCCCTGCTCTCGCAAACAGCTGGCCAGTGCATTCAGAGGGGCACATGGGCAGCACATAGTCCTGACTGAAGCACAGAAAGCAGTGGTGGCCACAGCACAGTCCCATTCATAGGCCAGCAGTACCTGCAGAAAGAGAAGTGAAACAGGAGGGAGATGAAAATGACAAACAAGAGCCCAACTCAACTAAAGAGAGAATACTCATTTGATATCATTCACTTTACATAAACTGACACAAAGATACATTTAAATAACATAATATTACTTATAATAAATGAGAAAAACCAACAAAAAATAAATAAATAAATATATATATATATATATATATATATATATATATATATCAATATTCAAATCGAATCGGGCACATTATTGAATTCCACATGTACACTTGACAAAGCTTTGACAATATGTCAATATTTTTTTGTAGTAATCTAAGCATCTATTGTGTTTATATATCATAATCGGATAATTCCATTAAATATCACAATGTGTTTATGATATAAAGCACTTAAATGGGGTCAGGATGATTTAAATGGAGCATAGATATTAATAGAAATTGGCACACATAGGCAAAAACACGGGCAGCAGCACTTGTGTGTGTGTGTGTGTGTGTGTGTGTGTGTGTGGTAGCTATTCCTATAGAGCTGCTGCGGGGGACAGGATGCATGATGCTAATCCAATAGTTTACTATGAATCTTCTGTTTCAATCTATTAAGTGATAAGACTAATAATACGACACAAAGCGTAATGTATTCTCTGCATCCAATAGAATAAAGACACGTATATTTACTTGTTCATTTACTTTTTATATATATATATATATATATATATATATATATATATATATATATATATATATATATACATATACATATAGGCCTATATAGCAAAAATCCTTAGTAAATGTCCTACCCGTACTATATTTATATTTAGAACGCATGACAGTTTATCATTCTCACAAAGCTTTTTAGATTTGAAACGCGCGACTGTCTGTGCACAACAGCAAGACTTACCTTATGTACAGGTGAGAAGTTGCATTCTTCGTGAGGTTCGGGCGGCTGAACACCTGCTCGATCGTTCTCGTCGCGTTCTTACTCTCTGGTCGCATTCAGGGGCAGAAGTAACCCTCAAACTGTCCTGGAGGAATATCCTGCTCTTCCCGCGTCATGTAGACCTCGCGCACTGCACGGGGCGCGCATGTTCGACCGTGTTGTTAACGGACAGATAAATCAACGCTTGCGCGTAAAATCAGAGTAGTGGACCACGGCACGTCTAGCCCTCGCGCCTCACCGGGTCAGCGTCACAGGTTAATTGAATTTGAAAAAAGCTGAGAGCTCTGCTTTGTCTATGGCAAGCCTTTTGAACATTTATTCCTTAAAACCCTTCACACGTTAAGTTTAAAATATTCTAACTGACTCCCCAGCGTGAGTTTTTCAAGGCGACCGTTATTTAGAACTTGTCACTTTAATGTTTCCATGGTGACGCGTCATTGCTTGTCACGTGACACAGCGCAACCACAACACAGCGCTGAATGAATGATGATCTGCTTTTATGTCATTTTTCCGTTTTTATTAAAAATATTCACAAATGTATTAGCTATAGCATGAAACACTGATATTCCGATTGTCAAATATGTGCAAGTGGATGGGTTTTCTAGTTTAAACATCTTTATAACGATCGCGTTAGTTGAGCTGTATGCACAATGGGCGGCGCCATTTTAGTTTGTTTTACAGTTCAGAGAATCGGATCTGTTGGATTTCCAACACGTCAGTTCCTCCACTTCTCACGAAATACATGAAAGTAGTGGCCGGTGAACTGGGAGAAGAATAGGGTCAAATGTAAAGCTACTTACACAATGTGTATCTGATATGAATAAAACGTGTCGTCTTATTATAATGGAAAGGATTATTATTGCCGCTTCCATAGACATCAGTGTGTATTTTACAAACTCAAAATCATTGTTTTGCTAGTACTTATGTGTATTTAAATATCTGAAACCTAAAATAAACATTATGTGGTTGAAAATAGAGATGTTCCGATACCCTTTTTCCCTTCCCGATACCGAGTGCTGATCCGATACCTCGGTGTGTACAGTATCTATACAGCTGCAATTCATACTAGCACTGTATGAATTGATAGAATTATTTTATGGCGTGTTTCAGACTTATCCCTTAATTAAACATGAACAAATACATACAGTGAACTAGAGTATTTTTATTATCTGATATACATTTCACAGCAATATATTATTTATCTTTCTTAAGTGAAAAAGAACTTAAAATGCAACCACACATCTAATACTGTAAACTGAAAAGGTATTTTAGTTTTACTATATAACTGCATAAAAAAAGTGCAACAAATAAATCTAGGATTCTGAAAAATGATATATGAATAATATAAGAAAATAATCTCTTTATAATTTAAAGTCCATAAACAATTTTGTTAAATAAACAGCATTTCAGTTTTGACCGCGGCTGGTCATCCAGAATAATAAACTCAATACATGTTGTCGGTTATATTTACCGCTCGTTGGCTGTCTTTTGAAAACTTTTCTCTTTGTTTGAATAAAGCTTTCAGAGATTGATGATTCTGGCGCAGCTCATTCTTCTCTGCCCTTGCCTTTGTGTAATCGTGTTCTGCGGGGTGACGCGTCTTCAAATGCTTTAAGTTACTCGTGTTGATGTTGCTAATACTTGTTCCACCCCTCGAAATTGCAGTATGGCATACGAGACATGTCGCCGTTTTACTGGCTGGTTGGTCCAGTTTGAAATGCTGCTAAACAGCGGACATACTGCTGTCTCGCGCGCGCGTTTTCTTCTTCGCTGCTCTAAACAGTGGTTGCTTGTGGCAACAGCACAACTTCCTGTGTCGCCGCAAGCAACCACTGTTTAGAGCAGCGAAGAAGAATTGATCTCCGATTTGCAGCGTTATGCAAAGCTAGCGTGCATAACTAGATATTGTTTAACAAAATGGTATCGGATCGGTACATGGGTAGAAGTACTCGCCAATACCGGTGCCAGCATTTTTATTGGTATCGGCGGCATTTCCGATACTAGTATCGTAATCGGAACAACTCTAGTTGAAAACACGCAATAGTTGTGATATATGACAGCACTGAGTGCGTCCGTCTCTGGCTCAGCGCCAGCCAACGCGCGAAAGCACATTTGAATTTAGCAGTTGATCACGTGACGCCCTGACCGTTCTAATCACACCGGTGTGATTGTACTCTCCAGGGACCAGCAAAGTCTGATCACACCGGTGTGATCGTACGCTCCAGGGACCAGTCAAGACTGATCACACCGGTGTGATCGTACGCGTGAAAGGGTTAAAGGTCCTCTAAGCGATGTCAGGCTTTTTTTAGGCCAAAACATTTTTTGTCACATACAGCAAACATCTCCTCACTATCCGCTAGCTGCCTGTCCCCTGAACACACTGTAAAGAACTGCGGCCTCTGTAGACAGGCCAGGCTCCACAAACAGCAACAAAAACAAACTTCGGCGACCCGCTCCACAAAACAAAAGAAACAGTGTTCCAGCCTGGGGGTGGGGTTAGTGAGCGTACATGGGGGGTGTGGAGGAGAGAAGCATGAAGAGGAAAGTTATGATTTTAACTCCTTAAGTTTGATATGGCCGACACACGACCAAAGAGACGACGTTCTGATGAACAGATTGCAAAAATACAAAGAAGAGGGAAAAGGAGAAGGAACGCATGTCCGAATTTACACTGGAAAAGCCTTTGAAAGGTGGTGAGAACTCCGCCGGAGTTGAAGCTAACGTTATCTTGCTATTATTGCCTCCTGGTATGGGAGCTAAAGTTATAACCTCAGGTGGCGAAACGTTTTGTCGTGTTTTTCTGGTAATGTTTCTATTTTTTTTTTTGCATTATATGAAAGCATTTATCTCACTTGGCGACATTACACCTTGAAAGCAGTATCAGTGAAACTACAGGGGGAGGGGACGGGATGAGGAGGAGGGAAGGTCTAGCTAGCCTCCGTTTTGTTTGACAATACTTTGACGTCAACAAGAAGTGACGTCTCCCAGCCTCGCGTAGAGCACCTTTATAATAGATTTCTGTGTTACTAATGCTTCTCTCTTTTTTATTATACTAGTGAGTTATCCATTAGTGACTATTTCAATTTCACTATGTTGAATTATTCATTATAGCCTACAAGAACGTATACTAAAACCAACTAGTAGGCCTACTAATTCAATAAATATCTAGTGTTAGGTCTACTTTTATATACTAGTAGTTTTTGCAAAACTCTAACATACTACGTAAATACCAAGTTCTGGCATGAAACTCTAGATGGCACAGGCTGATAGGTCCTTAACTCATTTGGTAGATGGCATTGTCAGCTACATAGCGCAGCTGATTGGTTGTTGTTGTATCAGCAGCCAATGAGCTGCAGCTCAACATTCAAATACCCTAAGTGTTGTAATTTGTGCTTTCAGAAACCCTCCACCTTCCCCAGCTCCACCTGTATAGATCTCCTACAGGGGTTTAATCGTGTATGCAGCAACACCAGCATGCCTTTTATGCTAACAGCAATGTCTGTGAATGTATTGGCAGTAGCAAGTCTCGGTACTTGCTCTGCAGCAGCAGCAGCGTAGCAGATCTATTCCGCCGAGACCAAATACAACATTGCCTTATCCATTACCATGCCAGTCTCTCTGAGAGTTGTCATGACAGAACTGGTAATAATTTATATATTTCTTCCATGAGATTTGAGAATTCCTGTTGGTTACTCCAAAAGAGTTTGCAGTGGTGACTGATGCAGTGCCACAAGGAGATCTTATGTGTTTTAAGGGTTTTCTTTTTCATACTTTTGTCACTCAATAGATCCATGTAAGACATTTAAAAAGTGCCTTTAAAAAACAAGTTTTGTTTCAGGAACAGTCTGTTTCTGTGCCATTTGATTTCTTACTGGAATGTTTTTATTCCTTGGAAGACAGTTTGGACATTACCTGCTAAATAAGTATGACTTATCTACTTATCTAAGAGAAGTTGATTAATAGATTTTACCCAGATAAGGGATTTAAGTTGTTATTATTGTTGACAGTTGTTACTGTCTTTCAAGCATTACTTTATTATAAATCCGTGCACATCATTATTTTTTTATTCATGTGCCCTCGCAATCTTTAATCAAATTAAGTCCCCCTCCTTCTTGCAGCTACATCTCTTCTAATCTCTGATGACGTGTTTACTGGCGTGAGGGTGGGACAACCTGTCACTCACATGACATCACAGCAATAGCAAACAACAACCCAATCAATTCCCAATGGATATAAATAACAACGGGGAAAAAAGCTAATTCCATGTCATGCCGACTTTATTATGATTGCGCACATACATTTTTTTGTTACTAGCATGTTAACCACATTCTATAACCGAACTGACACTTGCAAATTGTCAGGACTTACAAAGTCTGCATTCTTGGCAAACATGCGCTGTAGGAACGGAACCACACTGTACAGCTATTTGTCTTTCATGTCATATAATAGTCCTGTGTTAATCATGATATGTTTCGTTTTCTCAAAGAGATAGAGAAATGAGTTGCATTCATCTGAAGATCCACTGGAGCTGCGAGGCGTACGGCTCAAACTTCCTCTTTATACTCGTTGGTTATTTCAGATATCTGAAGGATGAACTCATGCCTCGACTGGACACATTTAGCCTTTTAATAATGCGCTCTCAATTGTAATAAAACATCCCTCATCGCTCAACATTATGACACACATTCAATACTGTATCTTACCCTAATAGTTAGTTTTAAAGAATAAATGTTCAAATGGCTTGCCATAGTTGTCAGCAGGATTATGTCTCCTTGCGTAAATGCGCTGCGCGTCATGAGCGGTAAATCCCAGAGAGTAAATACCAGCACGCGTTTGAAGAGCATGCGTTAGGAAAACTCATTGACATGCAGCACTTAAACACATCGAATATTACCTTGAAACCAATGTATACCCGTTCCACAGCAATTGTCATGCCCCTCTCAACGGCTTGTTTATTTGAGTGACTCAAATGATTGCTCATCGTCAGTGCTATCTGAAAATGTACACTCTTCTTTATCAACCGACTGTTGAGTACCGCGGCTGTCTCTTAGCAACCTAATCTTTTCTTCTGTTGCTAAGTAACCACGTGGTTCTTACCTGTTGGCTTCACATCACTCATGAAAAGTTGGGACATTTTGTCAAATGAAATAAAATCAAGAATCTGTGATTTGTTCATTCTCTTTGACCGACAAAAGTACAAAGAGAAGATTTTCTAAGTTTTCACTGACTAACTTAAGTGTATTTTGTAAATATAAACAAATTTGGATTTTGATGGCTGCAACACACTCCAAAAAAGTTGGGACAGAGGCATCTTTACCACTGTCACATCACCTTCACTTTTTAAAGCAACACTAAGTAAGATTTTTTTACCTTAAAATAATGTTTCCAAAATCGTTTCAGTGGTTCATTAAGTTGTAACAGGGTGAAAGGCACTTCTGGATTCGCTTTGGGGTCCTATATCTGCTATAACCACGATTGATTGTAAGATTGCCAGATAAGGTCGCGTTTCTGTAGTTCTAATGAGACATAAGAAAACTACAAATTTGACTTGCTTTACGTCAAGCGTTACAAAAGTCATTATTTTGTTTTTCTTCGTTTCTGAGTCGCAATGCATCATACTTTCATGAAATCGTGCAACATACTCTACCTTATCATTGGACATCGTTCATTCTAAAGCCGGTGCTGGATAAACAGCGAGCGTGCGTGCGACAGTAGGCTGCGGTGGGCTTAATTATTTACGACCGCGGTAATGGACAATTCCGCTTCCAACCTGTAGGGCGACCGAAGAGGAAAAGTTACTTGGTGTTGCTTTAAATGTTTGGGAATTGAGGTTACTAATTGTTGAATTTTTGCAAGTGTATTTTTGCCCAATTTTGTCTGATACAAGACAGCTGCTCAACAGTCTGTGGTCGTCTTTGTCTGATTCTTCTTTTCATGATGGGTCATGCATTTTCACTGTGTTTCGGATCATCTGTGATGAGCACGGGCTCAGAGAACTCAGTGCCATTTCTGCATTGAACAGATGTACAGCTTTCTCCTTGCGGAACAGAGATTCAAGTTGCATTTCTTGATGCAGCGGTGGACGGTGTTAAGTGACAACAGTTTTCCAAAGAACTCCAGAGAACATCTGGCTGTATTTAGCAGCATGACGGTTTCTCATGTAATGTCGCCTGAGGGCTCAAGGATCACACACATTCAACAGAGGTTTCCAGCCTTGCCCTACATGTACTGAGATTTCTCTGGATTCCCTCGATCTTTTCACAATATTACCGTATGTGGTAGATGGTGAAAGACCCAAATTCTTCGCAATCTTGCATTGAGAGATGTGATTCTCTCATGAGATTTGGTGGTGAGCCATGACCCATCTATGCTCGCAAAGACTGAGATGCTCCTTTTACTCTCAATCATGATACCTTCAGCTATTACCCATTCACCTTATTGTGGACTGTTTCAAAAGAGTTTAACTTGGAAATTCTATAAGCTTGTAGTGTGTTGTAGCCATCAAAATGTCTTTATATTTGCAAAACACAATTAAGTTAGTCTGTGAAAACTTTTATAATCTTTTCTGTGTACCTTTGTCAGTTAAATAAAGGTTAAAGAAAATTAACAAATCAAAGATTCTTGATTTTATTGCATTTTACAAAATGTCCCAACTTTTTGGGGTTTGCACAATGCAGGTTGTGACAGAACCGCAGCTCAGTACTGTTTGAAGAGAGCATGGTTAATAATCAATCCCATTTATTCTGCTAATGACTGAGCTTATTCGGGCCATAAAAGTCTACAGGTGAGATTACATTTATTTATGTTAAAACAAGAACAGATTTCCAGTGAACTGAATCCACAAATTACAATAAACATAATGTTAATATTGAGCAAGTGACATGGACATAATATTAGCAGTTATTTTGTCTATATTTGCGAAGCTAAAGCTGCCTGCACGTCGTTTTTGAGCAACACGTGTTTCTGAATGAATCAACAAACTGGTTGAGTGATTCTTTCAGAGGCTCACTCATTCCTCGTGTCCGAATATGCCTCTCTACTATCCACCTTTTCCTAACAAGCCTACTGCGTTTTAGATTATGGGAGGAACCGGTTTGAAGAAGTTTCACTCAATAAGACTGAAACAAATCATAAGGTTGTACTACAAATCATCTGTCAGTTTGATTGAGCTGAAAAATGTTTTATTTTCATACGTCAGGTTTGAATGTTACTTGGTATAACAAGAATATCTATGGCAAGAGCTCTTTTCAGTCGCTGCATTCTTTTCCTCCTCATTCTTCTTTGTATTCCGCTGTAACCGTATGAAAAAAGACAAACATATACCGAGTCACATTTATTAGACGATACATCCCATGAATAATTCACCGAAATGCACTAAGAATCTCTTGTTTTTCTCCCCAAATCTTCACGTCTCTTTCCAGGTTTGTTTTCACACGGATGCTTTAAAAAAGTGGTCTTATTGTCTCCCCTTTTTACTTCTAATTCCCATTAGCAGTGTTTACTGGAATACTTCTTAAGCAGGTAAAAACAATTATTGTCTGTCCAAATTTCGCTTTGAAATATGACGTTCCAGTTAATGAACATTTTTGATTATGATGATTACAGTGATTAACACATCCAATACATTTCTGTGGAAATAATAAGGCTATTCATGGTCTGTTGTGGTAATTTGTTAACGCTTTTAAATTTTCTTTTAATGTTCGATTGTTAAATGTGAGAAGAATCACCTCATTGTTGGCCTACCCCGTTTTTGAAAATACTTATTATTGCGTTCATAGAGCGAAACTTTTGCTAATCGTTTACAGTTTAACAGAAGTTACTCCCATAATTCACGAAAAGTGGTAGGAAAAACGTGGATATAACATAAGAAAAAAAGTCGGCCTACGTGAAATGAGAGTCCAAGTTCGCAGTCCTGAGTAACTTAGGTGAAAAATCCCGGGATGAGCTTTTACTTCCGCTGAGTTTAGCATCCCATGAGGTCAAGACTCGTGATGATAATGCCAATAGAGGGAATGCATTAACGTCACTTCCCCGCCGGAACACGCCCCCCTCAGCCGGACTGAGTGGCAAAAGAGCTGCTGCGTGGCTGGAGTTAATAGGGGAAACAGCGAAAACGCGAGTAAAACAAACTATTATCAGTTTAAACTAAAAGTTGGACTCGATATAGTGTTCCTTACAACTTATCAAAGATCCAGTGATCCATGGATATTGACATGCAGCCAGGAATCGTGTTTCCTGACATTTATATGTGCCTGATTTCGACGCCCGGGAAATAAATTAAGAGAATTTGCCTGTAAACGTTTTATATAAATAGAATATAGATAGGTCTAAATCCGAGTGATCACTTACATTAATGTTATACTGTATATCATCATATCGTCCAGCCCTAAAACTTGTATAGTTTTTTGTCAGTGTTTATTTAAAAACATCCAATTATGCAGAATATAGTCTGTTCTGTAGCTTTTTGCAGTCTGTAAAAATATACAGTACCTCAGATTTCTGGTCAAATCTAGTTGTACAGTCAATCGCAAAGCTCTTTCCAGTTTTAGATGTGTTTTGTGTGTTTTTCACGGCATTCACGCTGAAAACAAATGCCGCCGCTCAGTCTTTTTGCCACTTGTGGGCGTGACCGCATTCACCCCGGCCGACGGTGACGTCATGCGCATACCCTCTATATGGCAGATTCAGTATATCCAGATTGTTTATACTACACGCATGTAAATAACATACTTTTTTAACATTGTCAAAGTAAGTTCTTCTTTAAACGTAGATTAGATACGCCATTTTGGATGCACCGAGTCACTAGTTTGCTCCTGTATAAATCATTATTTTTAAATGAGTCTTTTGAGTGAATTATTGAATGATTCACTTTCAAGTACACTTTGCCACCACCTATAGGCATAATGATGTAATTTACAGGAAAAGTCACTAGCCAATATAGCTATAATAAAATTGCACTGTCAATAGATTAAAATAAGCACAATTCATTTTGTTATTCCAGAAGTTCTAAATGCTCTCCTCAAACAATGAATATCGGTGAATTTTCCAGTTATTCATGATTACTGGATAAGGGGTTTTAAAATACACTACCAGTCAAAAGTTTGGAATAATAAAAAAAAAAAAAATGTTTTCTGAAAGAAGTATCCTATGCTCACCAAGGCTGAATTGATTTGATCATTAAAATACAGTAAAAACAGGAATATTGTGAAATATTATCACAATTTAAAAGAACCAATTTCTATTTGAATATATTTTAAAATATAATGTATGTATTTATTAAATGTATTTATTCAGCAAGCATGCAATAATATGATCAAACGTGATAGCAAAGGCATCTACAATCTTACAAAAGATTTAGATTTCATGCTGTTCTTTGTAAATGCTGTTCTTTCAAACTTTTATAGTAATTCTGACTGTATTTCTGATTAAATAAATAAGTATACATGCACACTACACTTCATATTTATTATTTTAGGGCTAAGAATCACACTTTTAAACGTAGGAACCCTGGTTCTTGAATAAAAAAAATAAACAGCTTTTGACAACAGACAGTTGTTTAAGTGTTACATATTAAAATAAGAATATAAGTTCGTTTTGTCCAATTTCAAATAATTTAGAACCATCTTGCGGCCCCCTTTAGCCAATTAACCCCTTTTGTTGTGAGTAGCTGCAAACAACAACAAAAAAGCGATAAGTAATGTGCAAAGAAGCCAGTATGACTACATAGGTGGACAAACCGATCTCAACCATTTGAACCGATAGTTAAAATTGATCTCAAGAACGCCTTAAATCTCATGACTGTGTATGTGACATAAGAGCTATTCAGTATTCAGTTCTGGCGCTCTTGCAGACCTGAGTGATTACGACATGCCTGTGTCACCTCCAGCGCAGAGCTGATCTCAGTGAAAACGACATCTATCTATCTATCCTTCTATCCATCTATCCATCTATCTATCTATCTATCTATCTATCTATCATCCACCCATCTTTCACTAGTGTTTAATATATATATATATATATATATATATATATATGTATACAAACACACATATGTAAAAAAAAAAAAAATATATATATATATAATTATTCTTAAATTATAAACATAATACAATAATATTCAAAAGAATACGAGTAAAAAAGGTTAACTGAGAAATTCATAATGAAAAACATAACGAGGGTGCATGTTTGGGAGGCCAACACTGCTGACTTTATTTTGAATTACAACTATCCATAAAATAAACCTGGAGAAATTTGATCAGACTTTTTGTTGAATTTGTGCATGTCAGACTTCACATTTCATTACTAGGACGCACATTGACAGTATAAATCATAATCATTAAAACTCACATTTGCACATATAAAGGTTAATGTATTAATATTTCACCTTCTTATACAAGTCTTCTACTGGCAGATGTTTATTGGACACTGCTTACATGCAGGTTCACAGGCACATTAGCAACTATGGCAACAAAAAAGGTTCACATTTAGTCACCAGCACCACCATGAAGACTAATAAAGTTTGGGGAGGGGGGCACTCAACTCTACTTAAAAGTCCAAAAGTGATTCATCCTTGTATCGCTGAGTCTACATTATTGAATTTTTTTTATTGCATCCATATGTTAGTGTATTATTTGTAAACCAAAGCTGAGCGAGGTTGTATAATAATGTTAAACACATATTTCTAACACTCCAAAAACTACCGCACAAAACCGACTCACTTTCACAAGCACAATATATCACATTTGGATGGATTCAGTCGGGGAATTAATATCAGATGACCCACTTATACAAGATTGATAGAAAACATGTTTGGAGTCTTTTTTTGTATCACGTTAAGTTGTCTCATAGCAGTTTCAACGATATGAGACATTGATGGAGTGTCGACGTGTTCAACAGTGGTTAAGCTGAACAAGATAGACAAAACATTAAAAGGAATGTGACGTTTTATGTTGGTCAAAGCATGCAAGGCTAATAGATAGCTGGCAATGTTGTACAATCGCATGAAGTAGTATATCAGAGAACGCACGATGTATATCAAAAACTTACTATTTCAGGGGATATAGTGATTTTTAAGTGGTTACCATTAAAACAGTATAACTTTCATGACTTGCTTCAGTTTAAAGATTTGACACGTATACTCTTGCCTTCTTCGCATAAGATGACAAATACAGGGCATGGGAAGGTGAAGTACTGACAATGCATTCAAACAATTAAAAAATATATAGCTGTGTTCCAAAATTCCCTACGACACTATCGACAACATCGAGACATTTGGCTATAGAACGGAACATGTGTGATTCACGCATAGTGGGCACATTGAGGATACTGGTACCTATAGATGGATTTAAAATAGTGGCAGAAAACATTGGAGAGCTGAATCCTCTGCCACAGAGGTGGTGGTGGCTGGTTGGGGAGGAAGGGACAAATATGTAGAGAGAGAAAAGGACGATAGAGGCGTTCAGTTCTTCAGAGTGGCATCGTACATCTGGTACACATACTGAGACACTTCTGGAGCCCGGCATTTCAGAGACAGCTGAAAGAGAAAGAAAAGCTATTTAAGTGTGGATTGCTCTGATAAAAACTGTAACAAAGTGCTTATTTGGGTACATAGTTATACAGAGGAAAAATCAGTGGTTCGTTTCATACCAAAAAAAATTCTAATATTGACATTTATTATTATTATTAATATGAAAAATGAAAATGACAGGCAGAAATTGTCAATTATGGTTTCTAAATGTCTCACGATTTTCAACTGTTATTGCTCTCAGCAGCCACTCAATGTGGTCGACATAATTGTTTATTATATATTTTTAAAAAGGGGACCTATTATGCTCTTTAAAAGTCTACATTTCTATTAGAAAAAAACCCACATTATTTTCACATATTTGACATTGTTGCAACTCTATGAAGCCCCTCCTTTCGAAAAAGCGCAATGTGCTCTGATTGGTTGGCTGGACCAATGTGTTGTGATTGGTCAACTGCTTCCAGTGTGTTTTGGAAATGTCACACCCCTTAACATAACTACAAGTTTCAACACACCAATGCAACTCCACCAGCCCTCATCCCTTTATTTTACATATGCCTTGGGTGGGAATTATTTAAATGAGGAATACTGTAACGTACGTTCCCTGAAGTAAACTCAAGACTACACTCGAGGCGTTTCAGGGAGTTCAGAAACAGTGCGCACTGATATAGAGAATAACTCTCTTTGGAGTGACTTTGAGCGTTGTAACTTTGCAGACAGTTTTCATGCTCAAACAGCAACATTACACACCAAAATTGAAAACGTAAAAAAGCATAATAGGACCCCTTTATTGTAGGCTGGGTCATATTTTCTTTTACGTTGCATAATTTTATCACGAGTTTGCTACCAAATGATAGATGAATTTGCACCATAATATTCTAATGTTGAGTTTGATTGGAAACACGGCC
Organism: Tiaroga cobitis; assembly: GCA_030578255.1. Lineage (NCBI taxonomy): Eukaryota > Metazoa > Chordata > Actinopteri > Cypriniformes > Leuciscidae > Tiaroga > Tiaroga cobitis. Next base: position 7,752,748 of record CM060595.1, read on the forward strand.
TGTGACGGGCATAAAAGATATTGGAAGTCTTTTCTCTTCATTTTTGCAAACACAACTATGCACTATGCATGAGGATCATACAGAATGTTTTGAAAAATCAAATCATTGTATTTTTACCCTGCTGTCCATATCCCTATCAGAACAGACCTTAGTCTATTTTTGGGTTGTGACCCACCAGACGAGAATCAAAACCACACTTTGATGGGCTATTTTCTCCTTGATTTACAGGTATACGTTTAGCAATAACATTTGCTATGAATGACTGCTTTAAGAGGGTTTTCCTTTTTGCTAGAGTTACAGATTTTCACTACAAACCTTTGAGTGAAGTTGGACAAATAAAATGCTACCCATAATAGTGTTAGAATTAATGTTCCCATAAGAAGACCATAAGAAAATCTGCACAGATTCAAAGCTGGCAATTCTTGAAGTCAAATGGAGTTAATCTGCATGTCCAATAATTTTCAGTTTGGAACTGCAAGGACTAAATCCTATAATATACATATGTATATATAATATATATATATATATATATATATATATATATATATATATATATATATATATATATATATATATATATTGTGGTATATCCACCATTTGGGATGTATATATGTATACAGTACCGGTCAAACGTTTGAAAACATTACTATTTTTAATGTTTTTGAAAGAAGTCTCTTATGCTCATCAAGCCTGCATTTATTTGATCAAAAACACAGAAAAAAAAACCTGTAATATTGTGAAATATTATTACAATATCTTCAGAAATCATTCTAATATGCTGATTTGATATTACTCAGTTATCAATGTTGTTGGAAAACATTGTGTTGCTTAATATTTTTTGGAACCTGTGATACTTTTTTCAGGATTTATTGATAAATAAAAAGTTAAAAAGAATTTCTTTTGAAAAACTTTTTTTTTTCAATGGATTTCTAGGATCATATAACACTGAAGACTGGAGTAATGGCTGATGAAAATTCAGCTTTGCACCACAGAAATAAAATATATTTTAAAGTATCTTAAAACAGAAAACCATTATTTTAAATTGTAATAATATTTCAAAATATTACATTATTTTTTAACAAATACATGCAGCCTTGATGAGCATAAGATACTTCTTTCAAAAATGTCAAGTAATGTTTCCAAAATTTGACCAGTACTTATACGCACACAAGCACGCACACACATACACAGGCACACACACAAACTATGCTATTGACATAATTTGAAGAATTTACATATAAACTGAGAAATTTGCATGAACTCCACAAAATTCTCCATCATGATTTGAGATAATACAAAAAGTATATTGAGCTTCAACAGAAGCAAGAACATTTGACCTTCCGTACAAAGAGCCAAATGATCAATGTCAGTAGTAACTTATTTGAAATTAGATTTTGAATGCGAGTCTCAGACTTTCGGACTCCACTGTAAATAATAGTTTCTGTTTTTTGTAATTGTATCTCAGTATACAATAAAACATCCTCCAAGAGGAGGTCTACCAACGTTAAAAAAAAATATAATTTCTTTGATTAACACCCCAAAAACAATGGCACAGCAAACATCACAGTCAGTTTTTCTCCTCAGGTGGCCAAAAAACTATATTCACCCTGAGGAGTACATTTAAAGAGTCATGAAACCCCAAACCAAATTTTCTGAGATTTTTACAGAGGTATGTGTGTTGAACACCATTGAAGACAATGTTGGCATCAGTTAGATTTAATAGTAGGGTTAAAATGGTTAAATTTGAGTTTTTTTCCGCTTTTTTCGTCTTCCGGGTTTAACATCTTCATCGTGTCCACGTCGCAGTGCAGTGTGTGTGTATTGATGACTCATCGGTGTCTCATAATTATGAGTTTTCATATCCTATGAGAAGACACTGTCTCTTAATTATTCATGACACCACGTGGATCTTTCCAATGACAGACATGTCAAACTGTGATATCGCGTGTAGATGAGAGAGGCAATCATGGGACGCACGCAAGTGTTTGTTTTCGTGGTGCAAAAGTCCAATTGGGTTGAATATGTTTCCCCGCGATGCTGCCCGGGCTAGACTCTGGCTCCGGGCGGTTGGTTTTCCATCAACCACGGACACATCTAAACGTGTGTGCCGCAAACATTTTTCTCGAGAGAGCTTCGAGAATTGGAGAATGGTGGATTTCGCCTTGTTGACAACCAATGCGGTTTGCGTCTTGCGAGTGATGCGGTACCAAGTCCCGAGTACTTTTCTATCCCTTCAGAGGTGTGTGTGTGTGTGTCTAAAATGAGAAGTCATCCACCTCCACAGAGCCATTTATTATGGGGGTTCAGGGGGCGCGTAGATCTAGGCTATGCACGGAACGTTTTTTTTTTAAGCGGAAAATTAATCATTTTCAAATATATGTATTTATAGTGTCTATAAACAACTATATATTTTATAATGACATTATAATTATACATGTAGCCTACATTAATATGTTCTCAATAGAATTACGATTACTGTAGGCTAATATTGCAGGGCATTCAGTTACTTTTGAAAGGACAATAATAAAGTGTCGTATTTCATAAGACTTTAATTTTGCCAGCTATAAAAAAATCTAGCATTTCCTCACGTTTTACCACTGCTTGTAGTGACAGTCGATATGCATGGGATACTGGCGATGACAGTGATGGCCTTACCACACCCCTTCTCACAGCCATCCACGCCCATTTAAGTTGCATTTTTCAAAAAGATTGTGAGCTAGACTTGAGCTGAAAGAGGGGGGTTTCATGACCCTTTAAGGTCACAATATAACAAATAAATAAAACTGACAATGAATACGTTTGCTCTTTTGGCTCAGCTCAATTCCCACTTCCCCTTTAAATGTCACCATCTTCAGATCGACCAAAGATAAATCTGTGACTTTCTTCAACTGATTGCACTGAACAATTCTCGGCCTGCCAGGAACATAATCCCTCATACAGCAGGGCTTGTATTGGTTACCTTACTTGAGGAATGTGTTTCCAGAGGTCTTGGCAGACAACGGCACTCCGCCACTGACTGTTAGGTCAAGCCGCGCTGGCTCGACTGAGTCCAGTTATCATCTGTTCAGATCGGAGCCAGATGCTGCCAGAATACTGAGGGCTGAAGTCTCATTAAAAATCAATTGTTTGGGATCAGGTAGGGTTTCTGATCGCACTGATCCGTCCTGGCCTCAGGGGGCCTCAGGCAATCAAGCTCAGCAGAGGTGGCTGAACAGATGCCTTCTGAATAATAAAGAGGGCTCTATTGCTAATCAACCGATTAATCTATTTAGCAGCCTCTTAATTTGGCCACCAACTTCCCAAAGGAAATTTATGGAGTCCATGGCAGCTGCTTTGCTGGCCAGTCAGTCGGGATTGGTTTTATATGTTTTTGTCCTAAGGACTAAGGTGAGAATGCTTATTCCTCACTTGAAATGGAATCATAAGTTGAAAAGAAAACACTGAGTTATTTCAACTGGTCAATCAGATGCTATTTTTATTCTTTCCACCAACCGCCAACTACAAGCACAGGATTGTGTGGAATCAGAGGCAGTGAACGAAACATCTATGCTAGGGATGTGCGCAACGACTGATTTCATTAACGTTTAAACGGAAATTTTGCAACCATCCACCGGAGAAAGTCTGTAGGCGTATATGCGATCCATTCGAAATAGATATGATGAACACTCAAATTGCGCACTGGATACAAAACTTATAAACAATGTATATTACATTTAAATATGTATATATAATCCCCCCCCCCCCCCCCCCCCTCCCTTTCTTTACGATTCCTATCCCTACACTACAATTGTGAAATACAGCGCAATACAGTGCAAAGACAGCATTTTTCAGGCTTCAGACGCTGCCCATCTGCTGCGTACACACATTCACACATCACTTCGTGCTTAGCAGTCAGTTGTGAAGATCTGAAGAGGGATTTTCTGTCTAGCTTGTCATAAAGCCAGTTTTATCCCAGTGCTTTGTGTTTAAAGAACAAGCATTAAAACTGTAGAATGTGATGCTGTAATTTGGCTCACCCTCACTCATATGATTATAACAAACCACTGTCAAATGTGCAGCTGGAGCTTATCCATCTCCAGTGTCATGCTGTCACCAAGCAAAGGTTCACTGCAGGTTCTCAACTTGTGTTCTGTGTGCCTCACTGAGCAAAAGACTATTTCAATTCACTGTTTGGCCGCTGCTGTTTGGCTCCACATGAATTATAAAAACTTGCAAGTACAAACATTGACTGGATGATGAGCACTCATTGCATCTCAACTACAAAAACGCAACAAGATTTGATACCCGATGAGAGGTTTGTGAAGAACTTCTGATATGAGTTATAGAATTATATAATGTGTTCATATGTACCTGCACTTAATATAGGTCACCTAACAATTCTGTTAAGATTCTAGCAGAATGTCCAAGCTGCCTTTTTTTTTCTCCACACAATGAAAGTGGATGGAGAGCAGGGACAACTGCGGTCATCATTCATATTCATTATATGAGAAAAGCGCAGCTTGGACATTCTGTTAAATTTCTTCCTTTTGTGTTTCACGAAAGCAAAAAAGGCTGAAACTACAAAAAGGTAAGTTAAGAGTAGGGTAGGCAATGTTTTTCATAAACTCTTTTTGTTATACTAGTTGAAACTCTGTTCACATGCTGACTGCAATCAATAATAGAAGTTGTCTAAATATATATATATTTTTTTTACATGTATGTTCTGTGGAAGTCCCAGGACCAAAAAAATGTTTGTCCAATCATTGCATTTGGCCCAAATGTCTGCCTGCCTGTCGACATATGTATTTTCAAACCTCGGCGCATCACTCTGCAGCAGTCAGGTGGTACAAGTAAGAGCGCTGTAACTTCACGTTCATTAAAGGGATAGTTCACTTTGAAATTAATTTTTGATATGTTTTAGCTTACCTCCAGTGCATCCAAGATGTAGGTGTCTTTGTTTCCACAGTATCTTCAATTTTGATAATTTTAGGTAAAACCGTTGTTGTCTGTCAGTCATACAATGGAGGTGAAGGGGGTCCAACTCAAAGAGCAGTCAAAATTAAACATTATTTAATGACTCGTAAATGTAAGTACACATTGATGCCCTAAGACACGAAACGAGTGGTTTTTGTGAGAAAACGAACAGTATTTATATCTTTTTTAGCTCGTGTAAGCATATCCATGTCCAAATGATCTGAGAGCAGGGCGCTTCGGTCTGCGCATGCGTACAGCGTTCGCCGGAATGCCCCGGAAGGGCACCCTCGCGCGTGTTTACGTCACTCATTGTTTATGCAGAGATTTCGGAAGTTTTACCTTACACTGTGAAGATCTAAACATATTTAGATATACAGGATCGCAATGGAAGACGATTTCTATATACCAACAGACAACGTTGATTTTTTTTCACAACCTTATTTATTTGAACACAACCGGGGCATTCCGGCGAACGCTATACGCATGCGCAGACCGAAGCGCCCTGCTCTCAGATCAGTTGGACATGGATATGCTTACACGAGCTAAAAAAGATATAAATACTGTTCGTTTTCTCACAAAAACCACTCGTTTCGTGTCTTAGGGCATCAATGTGTACTTACATTTACGAGTCATTAAATAATGTTTAATTTTGACTGCTCTTTGAGTTGGACCCCCTTCACCTCCATTGTATGACTGACAGACAACAACGGTTTTACCTAAAATTATCAAAATTGAAGATACTGTGGAAACAAAGACACCTACATCTTGGATGCACTAGAGGTAAGCTAAAACATATCAAAAATTAATTTCAAAGTGAACTATCCCTTTAATATTGTAATGTTATGTGCTTTGAGACATGGCGTTGGAGACGCTCTGAAGGGAGGGTGTTCTAATACTTTCAAAGCTAGATTTCCCTCTCCAAAATTGCCTACCCTAGCTTTAATGATGTTTTTAAAAAAAAAAGTGTACAAAACTTTTAACTCTTTACCCACCATTGACGAGTTTCTCTTAAGGCCATTGCACACTGAGTCCGAAATTTTCGTATGCGTTTTTTCGTGTTCGTCAGCCTAAAAATTCGTCACGCACAGACACCTTGCACACTGAGTCCGATGCGTATTTATTAAACCTTTGCGGGGAAAAACGCAAAAAAAATACAAAATAGATTCGTCAAGCAGTGAGAATGATTTTGTTGCCCTCAAAAAAGAGAAAGAGAAAATATTGGGTCCATCTCCTTATCAAGGAGTTGCGAAATTATCCAGAGCGATTCAAAATTTACATCAGAATGTCAGTGTGGAACAGTTTGATGCTTTGCTAGCAATTCTGGAGCCACATATTAAAAAGAAGACCACCAATTTCCGTGAACCAATCGATCCTGAACAGAGACTGGCAGTATATGTCTATAAGTATGGACACACACACACACACACAGCAGCTGTATAGGCTACAGGTTATATATTGTACCCAAATAATACATTAGTTATCGAATTGGCTGCTCAATCACACCTTAATCGATCCGAAATTTCGATCTGATTGAAAGGGGAGGTTTATTAATCCGAGAGAACATGCAAACACTTGATCGAATTGAAAACCGAAACTGAAAGGACTTTGTAATCCGCATTTTGTTTTTCATACAGTAACAGTAGGCTACTTCTGCTGCGAGACGAAGTGTATCAACTTGTCAGAAGCGATTCTGGATTTTGTCGTTCGCACGTAGCTCTGAATTGTCAAAAAAAACCTCTCAAAATGCTGGCTGTGGATGCGAAAAACGCAGAAAATCGAACCCGATCCGAATTTTTTTATGACGGACGAAAGTTTCGGAGGCGGTGTGCAAGCGTGATTGAAATAACGTGAGGTCGAATTTTTTTTTTAACGTGCGAAAAATTCGGATGCGAATTTCGGACTCAGTGTGCAATGGCCTTTAGTCTTCAACAAAAATGCAATTTTCTTTATGTTCGAAATGTTTTTTTTTTTTTTTTTTTTTTGAAACTTACCACATTTAAGTGTTGATAAAAAGAATGAAATGCATTACTCGCTTTTGGTAAATTGACTGTTAACATATTCATTCAACAAAATATTCTGGGGGGCATGAACGTTTAATGAATATTATCAAAAATGCTGCCACTGGCATACAATAAAATGGTGGCGGGGAAATAATTAAAAATGTATATCTCACTTCACTTTCCAGTTAGAGTTCTCATGTGATAACATCTTACATGATGAAAGTACATAAAAAACTATTCTTATACTATAACTATATATACTATAAAACTATATAAAATGTAATTATCTGTAAGCAGTTATTGCATTCTGCTACTGAATCTTTTGCAGCATCACATCAAAAGAAATGTCATTTTATCCAAGCAAAGTGTCTGCAGTCACCAAAGTTGAATGTATTATTCTGTGGTATCCAGGTGTTTTTGTCTTAAAAAGACAATAGATCATTTCAAATGGGTTGTTCTTATAGGCTGCGCTCAACTAGCGAAGTCTGATTCACAAGTGAATGACTCTTAAGAGCTGGTTCTTTTAATGAATTAGGCAAAAATCAATCAAAGGTCTTTGAATCAGATGAACAAATTGCTTGCAGTATCTGTCAAAGCTGTTAGTGAATAAACATCTGATTCACTTATAGAGTGTATGTTCTCTCAGAGGCACACTTTCAAAGAAAAAAAAAGTAGAATATAGTTTACTAAACTTGTCGACTTCATGCAAAATCACAGAGGAGAGGGCGGCCACTCATTGAGATTCTGCTTATGTCACAGCACATATCCAAAGTCATGCATGTTGCTGTTTGTGAAGATAATTCAGGAATGTTCCCCAGGGCACTGGAGATCCGTGAGCCAAAACGGGGATCAATACTCTACCTGTCGACAACAAGCCTTGTCTGAACGCTTCATGCTGCTTTTGACCTTCCTGTTGATTTAATGCATTAGGCAAGCAAGTCAAGCAGAAAGCATGGCTTTCAGGGTCATGAATGTATCATGTTTTAAAAGCCTGATCTTCAAAGCAGTTAATTACATAATTATGTGCTGAAACCTTGGAGTGGATTGGTGGACAAATAAGTGGATATAAAAATAAGTTTTAAGTCAATATGGTATTCTGTCAAAGTGAGGGATGAAGGATGTCCTTGAATATGTTCTGGAAAATATCAAAAGCATTTGGTTTGTCAAGGGACAAGATTTATTTTGCTCCTTTGTGTTAAATTGGCAAGCATTCGCCGAGTTGGACTTCGTTTGAATACCCAATTGTTGAATCTTCGTGCTGTGAGTGATTACCGTGTAATTGGGATTGCCAGGTTGTATGCGGAGTTCGGCGAGTATCCAGATCCCGTTGGTGAGTTTGAGCGACTGATACAGCATGTCCTGGCCTTCTACGTTCCTCTTGGCAATGGTGTAGATATTGTTGTTCTGCAGTTTGCCTGACACCGTATCTGCCAATACCAAAGACACATGGTTACCCAACAAAACATTCACAGAAGTCTCTCAACAGACTACAGTTATCAGCAGAAAAAGCTACCATCCATCCAATTTAAAAACCCCATGAAAAGGTATGATGGACACTTGTATTAAATATTCCCTAAAAGTAAGTACAAGTATTCCCTATTGAAACAGGAAGAGTACATAGCAATACATATATTTTTTAAATAACCTGTTTCTACCATGGATAAAATCAATAGAGACTCTTTAAAAATTGATACATTTCAGCCAGTTTCTTCACAACCAGCTTGTGGTTGGGAAAGTAATCAAGTATGAGCATTAGCACAACCAAAGGCACATAATTAATCGAAATTTGCTACTTGCTATGTCCTAATTGGACACAGGTGGTGTTTGGGAAGTCGACGTGTAATTTTACTGTGCTCAAAGAAAAAGGCCATACATCTTTTGTTTCTTTCACCATTTGGCTGGAAAAAAAGACTTTGTCTACAATCATAAAATGATCTATTCAAATTAAATTTTGAAAACTTGAAATAAAATTAAGATAAATTTGACCAATTAGACACACACACACACACACTAGTTGGGTGCTACTTGACAATTTAAGTATTACCCTAAAAAATTTAAATACAGTTTACCTACGATTATTTTTCATTTGTAGCGGGGTAATTTTCATTTTTGTAATGCTTATATGGAACTACTTCAAAATGCGTTTATTCAGTCCTGCAGTGTTACAGAAATTCAGAGATTTTCCGCTTAAATATTATGAAATATTACGGAATACTTCATAGTCCAAATACTTCACATACAGAACAATTGGTGATTAAAAGGGGTGAAAATTATGACATATTAGTAGTTCATCTAAGTAAGATATACAATAGGTATAAAGCTTCAACTCTTCGTGTTAGTTTTTCTTTACTATTTTTCATTTCATCATACCATTTTACCATGATCAACTACACGGTGATAATACGAGCAAGAAGGGACCTCCTCATTCTGTAAGATATTTTACTGGACAAAACCTTTTATGATCAAAAAAAAAAAAAAAAAAAAATTAATTAAAAAAGACAAAAGTATTTTGAGCACACCAACAAATAAATAAAAGAAACAAATACTGTAAGATAACAGAAACTAACCCCCAAAACATTAATTTAGTACACATGTTAACAAAAACCTCTTCCTAACATTAGAAACTAATCTACTGCATGCAGATTAATATCTTAACAGCAGATTCATTTACACATCATACTATGACCCTGAGTGATGCTGTTCTGGAATCAGACACTACTGAGCCATATCACTGCACTGTGAGAGCATTGGAGAGCGTGGAACGAGAGAGAGGAAATGATGAAACCCCTGGCAACAGAGATAGATAAGCGCTGAAAGACAAGGACGGGCCGCAAACAAAGTAAGAGCAAAGTAAAGGGCAACAATAAAACCCAATCGAGTGTTTTAAGAGGGAGACAGATGGATTGGGGAAAATAAAAAGCCAGAAGGGTGATGGGCAAGGAAGATTAAAAACATTTATACACAGACAGAGGGAGGTCTGAGGACAGAGTCAGTCAGTCAGCGGTTATATAAGCCACAGAATCAGGTGATGACAGCTGGTGTTACCAACATGTGGAGTGTGCTGTGACTCACTCCAGTTCACACTGACTGACTGACTGCACACACTACTGCTGTCAATCATGTGAGTCTGCCTTCACAATGCACAGCGGACACACAGAGGGAGCTGCTCGAGACAGGGTGAGGAGGGACACAACGTATTATGTAAGGAATATTTGACGACGGGCTGCTGAATTATTAGAAAAATAACGCAGCCACAACGCTTATACTACGGTTACCACGCCTTAAAACATTGTTCAGATGATGTATTTCAAGACGTTTGTCAGGTTTTTGTCCTTAAAACGGTCTTGTGTGTAGGACTAATTTCTTACGCATCTAATCCCAAGCCTCCGTTGCTAATTCCAAAATGTAATTTTAGAGCTAATAACGGAGACTTGAGTCACTGATAGCAGTGTGTAGTTATTAATGCAGTTATTAGAGAGAGAGAGAGAGAGAGCACGAGCTTAAGCGTGTATGAATTACCTCAGTCTGTGTGTCTCTCAACAGTGTTCGGCACCACCGTCTAGCGAAACTACGTTTATCTGCACCTCGCTAGTGAGAACCATGTAGCTTTTAAGTTGTTAAACTATTTTAATGATAAAAACGTCAGGGCAGAGCTGACAACACGTTTCTGTGCGAGTGTGTGTCTGTACTGTATGTGTGTTCGTTTGAGTGGGAGAGAGAGAGTGCGAGAAAGAGAAGTGTGTTTTTCCATAATAAATGCATTAATACAATGCAGTGTAATTTTGTGGCAAAAAAAAAACCTGGAAATAATTGGCCGTTTTTATCCTATTGTTTACTACCGTATATACACGAATATAAGACGACCCCCCCATTTTCCAGACTTATTTTGGGGGAAAAATCTGGTTTTCAACAGAAAATAATTTTAAGAGCAAATTTCCGAGGCGTTGTTCCAAATGCCTCGCATCACCTGTGCCTCGTGCAAAGGCCCGCTCGTCGGCGGAGACCGGCACATATGCGCTTCCTGATTGGCCATGACTGCGGCTGCCCTGAGTGCGACGGGATGGATTTAATCACCCTGCGGGGTCGTCTGGCCGTTTTCAATGACGATCCGGCTCCCGCTCTCTCTCTCTCCCTCTGCTCGAGCCGCACAAGAAAAAGCGCTGTTCACAGAGGATGCCAGAGCGGACGGAGACAAGCGACCAGAGTATATATATCGAATATAAGATGACCTTGAATATAAGATGACCCTGAATATAAGACGACCCCCCATTTTTCAGCCTATTTTTAGGACAAAAACCTTGTCTTATATTCGGGTATATACGGTATATTTATTTGCTCGGTTAGTGTCGTTGTGTGTTTTTTTTTAAACGACCTTTGAAATAAATGAAATCATTTGGCGAAGTGATATGGTGCTGTAATGCTGTCAAGACCCGCCTGGAACTACTTTAGCCGTGCGTTTTCCTGAAAATAATGGCAGAGCTTAGAACATTCGTCAACCAATCAGAATCAAGCATTTAACAGCCCATAGTAAAATAATACAGATTTGCTTAAGGAAATGCAAAACATGCAGCCACAATGCTAGGGTGTTGTGGGTGCCTGCCATGCGGTTGCTTAAGTGTACTAGTGGGTTTCATGGAGGGGTGAGATGTCTACGTCGCAACTTCTAGCTACTGGGGTGCTCTCAAGGCTCGGTGCTTGGTCCACTTCTCTTCTCCATCTACATGTCATCACTAGGATCTGTCATTCAGAAACATGGTTTTTCCTATCACTGTTATGCTGATTAAACACAACTCTACCTCTCATTCCAGCCAGAAGATCCGACGGTAGCTGCTCTCATCTCAGCCTGCCTGACAGATATTTCCTGCTGGATGAAGGACCACCACCTTCAACTCAGATAGAGCTGCTTGTGATCTCGGCCAACCCAGCACTTCATCACAACTTCTCCATTCAGCTAGGTCCGTCAACCATAGCTCTATCCAGGACAGCCAGGAACCTTGGAGTTGTGATTGATGATCAGTTAAAGTTCGCAGACCACATTGCTAGAACTGCCCGGTCCTGCAGATTTGCCTTATACAACATTAGGAGGATCAAGCCCTTCCTATCGCAGTACGCTACACAACTCCTTGTTCAAGCCCTTGTTCTATCCAGACTGGACTATTGTAATGCTCTCTTGGCAGGCCTTCCAGCTTGCACTGTCAAACCTCTGCAACTGATCCAGAATGCTGCAGCAAGAGTGGTCTTTAACTAGCCGAAAAGAGCAAAGACATTTAAATGCACTGGTAATTGCTAATGAAGGAGTTAGGTCAAAAGTAGTCTCAGCCTCAAACGTCAGACTCATGGACCGCTGACTGAATGTCTGATGCATATGGCACACTTAACTGGAAACACTTCAGGATTTTCAAAGTCGTCACCTGATTAGTTGAATTCTACAGGGTGCCCAGGAGACGAGTTTGTACCGTTCGTTTGTCCGCCTGGAAACAAAGATGCCGTGACCCCAAACCCCCTCAAGGAAGAAGAACGCCGTAGTGTTTACAACTATATCAATGAGCGGTTCTCAGTATCAACTAACTAAACCCTGGATTTTTAAAAGTATGTGAAGTATATAAAGTTCACAGCATAGTTTTACACAACAGTGTTACTGTAGGGACATCGAAGTTACATTTTCACGCCCCTAAACATGACGCGGAACAAAACAAACTGTGATTGGTTGCTTTACATATCAGTCAGACGGCCTCTTGGGCGGTGCTTGGTCAATGAAAGCTGCTATGGAGTCTCTAGACCTTCTGCCGTCAGTCTGAAGGTCTGGCTACGCGAGACTAGGTCAAAGGTAATCTAAAAGTAACGAAAAAGTAGTCCGAATATATTACCAAAAATGTGTAGTGTAACGGATTACGCTACTAACATTACTAATTTTCTCACACTCACACACACACACACACACTAAAAAGTTCTTAATAAATGCATCCCTAGTTATATACAGCTAGAAGTAACCCATGTCCTGTCCACACCAGAGATGAGAACCTGTGGTATGAAGTATTTTGATTATTCTTGATTCTCTGTAAATGTACTGGCAGCAATTCTGCAGCATATCAATGAGGTTTGTAAACGGTTGTAAAACATTAACGCTGAAAACTAATTAGAGATGTTTATTTTCTGCTGAATTAAGCGCTGAAATTATTCATCATTAGGAATCTGTTGATCCACGGACATGAACGCATGTCGTCATCCTCCTGGACTCAAGAACTGTGGCTGCATTCTGATAAAGAACAAATCAACCAGTCTCAACAATAACAAAACATGAAACAGCTTCCTACTTATTCAATTCTATGGGGGAAAAAAAATCAGTCATTTACACATAATACCAATGCACACAGTGTGGGGAAAAAGCATTCAGTAATATCTTGCCCTCGCTTGTGTGCTCCATTACGTGGACATTGTTATTCAAGTCATGGTAAGCTAGAGTCAATCAGCATCTCACAGCAGTCAATTATTCTCTACATGCTAATAAACACGATTGAAACTGAACTGCATGGGTTCTCCAACCAAAACAAGGCATCAGAGTGAAAAAAAAAAAAAAAAAAAGCCTGGATTTGTCAAACTACTGCTGTTTTAGTGTGGCACTACATGCGTCGATCACCCTACAGGCTTTATAGTCATGGATAAAATTGCATCTGTGTGCATCTGTGTGCTTGCTAAAATGAGAGCAGATGAAAGCAGGGGAAGTGAGATTGTCTGATGTCTAGTAATTAAGGAACCTCTGGGCGTCTGATCAATAATTTCAGCGAGTGAAACAGGCTCTCTACGCTGGTCCCCATGTTCGGCTGCTGCTGTATGCTCAAATTGGCTCCAGGTTGATGAATACAAATAGCAAGCTGATAAGCCTAGAAATAAACCAGCTCTGTCAAGAGTCTGTGCACACAGCCAGCCACGTTCCACAGCATTTTGACATTGCCACCAGACTAAATAATTAACTATGAACAATAACGAAATGGTGGGAACGCATTTCCCCCCTTCCATTGGCATCAAGAGACTCTTTCTGCTTTTTTTAAATCTGAAAGCTCACACAGTACACCGTGGATGTTGTAGTAAATCTTTAAGCAAACAATTCAACAAAATTGATGGTTTAATATCAAAGCATTGTGAAGTTGCATTCATAAATCGAGAAAGGAAGCTATTCAAAAATATTTGGGGACTATGGTGAGCCTTGTGCAACAACATGTAATACTAGGGGTGTAAAAAAAACAGTAAGATTAGTAAGTACTACAGTGTCATGTCTTATTCAAATCAGAATACAATTCTTGACCATTTCTTTCTCTCACATACACACACTTGAATATGTGGTTTGCTGGGACTCTCCATAGGTGTTATGGTGTAATAAAAACTGTATATTCTATCTTTTGACCCTACCCATCACAGAAAACTTTCTGCATTTTTTTAATAAAAAATAAATAAAAAAAACACAGTTTGGTATGTTTTTTAAACCATTTGGATTACGAGGACACAGGAAGTTTCCACGTTGTTTACCCATGTCATTATACATAATTGTGTCCTCATAAAAAACATATATACAGACAAACACATTGTAACTGTTTTCATTTTTTTTTTTTTTTGGGTGCTTTCCATAGACATGATTTTTATACTGTACAAACTGCATATTCGATTCCCCTTACACTAACCCTACCCCTAAACCTAAACCTACCAATCACAGAAAATGTTATGCAGTTTTACATTTGTGAAAAACATCACTTAGTATGAATAAGCCGTTTTCCTCAAGGGGACCAAAAATGACCCCACAAGGACAAGGATTTTGGATATTGCCATCTTTGCGGGGGCCCCATTTTGTCCCCATTACGAAGGGTTTACCAGACCACACACACACAAAATCGATGAGTAAGTCATTGAGGTATTTATTCACTCGATTTGTTCAAACGGCTCTCTTTATGAATGAACCATTGAATCATTGGTTCACCCGATTGACGCGAATAAAAGGATGAATAAAAGTTTTTTAAATGGTATTTATAGTATATATACACAAAATCTAATCATAATCTAATTTGATAGCTCATGATGTACTGTATAATTTAGTTAGTACAGAATAATTGTACTTTTAAATCAGAATTTATACCCCAGTAAACATGATGAAGTTGACTTTGTTGTCACAAAGTTGTAAGTTATTTAAATATTAAACAAATAAGATATATAGCAATCAATTAACACATTTTTCATTTGTATATTTGATATATATATTTCAGACAGACTGGTTTGAGTATTGGTTTTGAGTTTAAATTGGTTTGAGTATTTGTGCTGTGAAAAAAAAACGGTCTCTCAACCACAGACACATTGTAGCAGGTTGTAACGGCACATCAGGAGCCAGCTTGGGTTTAGGCAGAGGCCAAAATACAAAGAGGTAAGAGCGCTCTGCCAAACAGAGCAAAGAGACCTTTGCAGCTGCCCTGCTATTTGCAAACTTTCCCCTCTGCTAAATGCCTTTGATTCAGTGACCACTGATCCATACGTTGCAAAACACCTACACACAAACTCGAGTCGTGAGTAGTGCATGTTGAAGACTAGATCACCTCACCTGCGTTTAAGTGGCACTCTTTGATCTGGTACTGCAGCTCATTCTCGTTTGGAATGTCCTTCCATGTGGCCAAGAACACCTGACGCTCTGTTGAGGAAAAGTTTACACGGTATTATATGGGATTGGCCAATCAGTGTCTATAGTATGTTCAATCCTAGCTACATCTCATCAAACCACTCTTTTATTAAGCCTAAGCTCAATTAAAACCTCACGGTGTGCTGTTTTTAGAGTGAGCATGTGTGCGCAGAGTGCTTGTACCCATTTTGCCGTCCTCCACGAAGAACACGTTGAGAGGGATCAGCGTGCTGAAGTAGAAGACATCAATATTGTTTTTCACGGCCACCTGCAGTGAGGAAGGTTGAGTGGTCAGACTTTTAAATACACTCCCCCGTATAAGGGGACTAAAACGCCTCTGCAGCCTGACTGCATTTTTGATACCACACTTATTTTCCAAATGGAAAAAGCTTTCAGCTGCATGGAAAATGAAAGAATAGGAGTAGGGGAGCAAGAAAGGCACAAGAGCAGAAGAGAAGGCTAGTAGAAGTCAACGGTCAGACCCCGTTGATGAGTTCTTTCATATTTTACACAAATGTTATTAGACTCTAAACCGAGCCATGGAAATCCAATGAATAAATTATGGCACAATTGAGCCTTTCTATTTTTAGACAACCAGTGTGTCTATTGATGGCAAGAAAGTTTATTTGTATTCTTGTTTATTAATAAAAGCAGAATGAGCAGACTTTTTTTGTTGTATTTTCTGGATTCATTTAGAGGAAAATGTGTTATTTTTCATGTTTTGGCCAACAACTGACAAATAGCTAATATTAAAATTCTAGATTTTGTCCAAATACATTAAAAATAAATACCTAAAAACTAAAATTAATCATTTTAAATGCTATAGGTAAATTTAGGCATCGCAGCCTTATAATGTACGGTGTTAAAAAGATTACATTTAACGGAGTTATTAAATTACTAGCATTTTTAAAGAGTAACTTTAAGTAAGTGTTAGATGATGGCAAATGTAATCTTAACAAAAAAAAGAGGAAATTAGCATGCACGGTTAAATATCGCAATATTAAGCTTCAATGTAAAAATGGCGGCCAATAACCAATATAGTACTAATAAATTGTTCATGCATACATAATATTTAATAGTCAAAAATAGAAACATATACATGGATGAATTGTACACAATAAGATCTATAACATGCATTTACAAAATAGATGAATTTTCATTCCATGCCAGCTTTAAAGAGGACCTATAATGCCTTTTTCAAAGTCTTGATTTTGTTTTTAGGGTCTACTAGAATAGATTTTCATGCTTGAATGTTCAACAAACATGTTATTTTTCACATTTTTTACATTGTTGCAGCACCTCTCTTCCCAGTCTGTCAGTAACACTATTTAGTTCCTGTCTCTATGAAGCCCCCCCTTCCAAAAAGCACAATGAGCTCTGATTGGTTGGCTGGACCAGTGTGTTGTGATTGGTCAACCATGTCGAGTGTATTTTGGAGAAGTCACGCCCCTTACTATAACCACGAGTTTCAACACACTACCCTTTTTTTTTTTTGTATGGGCGGGAATTATTTAAATTAGGAATATTGTTACATGTTCTTTATGGTTTTTGCTTTGCTTACTGATTTAGAGAATTACTCCTTTTGGAGTGAATTTGTGCTTTGAAACTTTACAGACCTTTTTCATGCTTAAACAGCAACATTAAACACTAAAGAAAGTTGAAAATGTAAAATAAAAAGTAATTTGATGGAAAAGGGTGGCTGGCATTCTCTTCAAAATTTCTCTTTTCTCTAAAATAAAATTTTCCACAGAAGAAAGAAACTAGCATAGGTTCGGTGAGTAAATGACAGAATGATACAAAAAAAAAAAACACCTGTTTAATTAACATGGACATGGTCAGGTCATAGCGTCACCCGGCCACTCAAAGGGCATTCAGTTACTCTTCTGCTCATTAGAAGGTTGAACTCATTAACACAAGCCATAAACACTCTGCAGGCAGCTCTGTTTAATACCAGAGCTAGATGCTTGACACAAGCAACACGGAGAAAAGTCACAGAAAGGGATCCTTAAACACAAGATTCGATGAACCAAAGATATGAGAGGATGAGAGAAATAGAGAGGTGGACGAGTGTCAAGGAGATGGAGGTGTGACATATGGTGTAAATGTTAAGGAAGGAACACAGTAAGAGCATATCAGCTAGACATCCATCCAAAGATAAACCAACGCTCTGTAGTATAACTAATGAGGCAGAAACATGTCGATATAAATCATATGAAATGACGATGATTCATCACGACATTTGTATCTGATTGATTATCAGCATTAGTAGACTAGATGCTGTGGGCAAGTGCTCATTATCTAGAGTGGTTTAAAGGCATAAAATTGAATGTTTTGCAGCTGCTGTTCACCCAAATGATCTCAGTAACTAATGAAGCACGTGGGGACAACTGACTCAAATAATCAGAGACAAATGTGCCCGCTGTGCAGTCGAAAGCTTGGAGGTTTGGATACACAGTGATGTCATTTAAACATTAACGGCATATTGGTAATGGTTTATTTCCTGTGGGATGATTAATGCAAAGAAAGGGACCTCAGAAGGGCCCATTGGCATGTGTGGGTGTTTATGGGGCTGTAAAAGTATGTGGCAAAGGGCAGTAATGCATCGTACCTGTAGGTTGTTTAGTGGGTCCATCTTCATCACAGGTCCGATGGTGTTGAGAGGGAGGGAGATGTCGATGCTTTGGCTGGGCATCAGCGGAGTGTGAACGGGGAGAGGTGTGGTGGGGATCACTCCAAAACTAAAGACAAGACAACAAACAAAGACACCGTGATTATAGTGTCTCATAGCTCAACTTAATGTATCAGGGGTGTGAAGTAATGATTTACAAATACTCATATTACTGTAATAAGTAGTTTTTAAAAGAAATTTTACTTTTTAAGTAGTTCACAATTGTGTACTCTTACTTAAGTACATTTTAAGTGAGGTATCTGTACTTTTACCTCCGTTTGTTTCTAATATATATTTTTTTCCATCAACGTGATTGGATAGGGAGAGAGTAATCGGGCATGTGTGTCCATGGTTTGCAGTGCAGTGTGTGTGTGTGTGTGTGTGTGTGTGTTCACTACTCACTGCTCCTAATGTGTGTGTGCACTAACTTTGATGGGACAAATTCCAAGAACGAGTTATTTTTGGCCTTCACATGTCACTCACTTTTCGAACAATGTGCATTTACGTTTAAATTTGTAACATTCAGTGGACTGGAATTACAATGTAGTTCATGTTAGCTCACTATCTTAGCCTATTTCAGTGCATTCGGTGAGATTCACTGTTTGATAATATTAGTGATTCACATTTCT
The DNA here is from genome assembly GCA_030578255.1 of Tiaroga cobitis. Taxonomy (NCBI): domain Eukaryota; kingdom Metazoa; phylum Chordata; class Actinopteri; order Cypriniformes; family Leuciscidae; genus Tiaroga; species Tiaroga cobitis. The sequence goes on from CM060595.1 coordinate 7,771,654, forward strand.
TTATCTCAAAACCCTAAAACTGGCACCGTTCTGGAGAGAATTGGCTCTTTTTAATCTCTCTCTTTTTAAGCCATCTCTGGTGTGCGAGACTGAACTCTTATGAATTTCTAAAGGTTTTTGTAGTCTTTGGCACTGTTACGAACTTTGATATTTCATGTGATACAATAGCTTGCTCTGTGTTTATTAAGGCTTTACAACTGATTTAAAAATTTTCCCATAGATTATATTTTAAATAGCGAGTGTACTGAAAACTTTAGAGTAATAGTCTTTTCGTGTTGTTTTAATGTATTTTAAAAAGTTGGCGGTTAAAGTGAAAACTGTTAAACAAAAGATAGACAATTGAAGTATGTACCCGTTTTCTACATTTTTATTTCGCACTGTACAGTGTTTATTATAAGTGTAGAATCGGCAGCTCGCTACTCACTACACAAGAGTACTTTTAAATAAGCTACTCTTTTACTCTTACTCAATTAGTTTTTTTGGACTTTGCACAATTTTTACTCTACTCACACTACTTTTTTGGGGGGTAAGTAATGGTACTTTTACTTAAACACTTAGCAAATGACAGCAAAAGTTAAAAGTTTCTGTCTATGTGGCCTGTAACTTAAGAATCAAAAAACAATTCATGGTTTAAATAAATAACCATGTAAAAGTGATTATTTAATCCTAAATAGATCTTTAGATTATCTAAAGAAAATTACCATCAGAAGTTTAGTTAGGAAATGGAAATAATTTTTAGTTTTGTTATAATGGCGAAAAATGTATAAAAGCTAAATATACAAATTATAAAACAGATTAAAAAAAAATGGTAAAAATGTTGTGAAATATTAAAATTTTAAATAACTGTTGCTATATTTTAATCTATTTTAATTTTATTTTAATACATTTTTGTGTAATTTATTCCTGTGATGACAAAGCTGAATGTTTTGCATCATTACTCCAGTCTTCAGTGTCACATGATCCTTCAGAAATCATTCTACCGGTAATATGATGATTTGATTTTTAAGAAAAATGTTGAAAACGGTTGTGCTGCTTAACAATGTTGTGGAAAACATGATGCATGTTTTTCAGGATTCTTTGAAGAATAGGAACTTTAAAAGCATGTATTTGAATTTTTTTTTGTAACATTATCTTCACTCTGACTTTTGTCCGTCTGAATTTCGATCTAAAAAAAATCCAAACTTTTGAATGGTAGTGTATATTAAATATGTTGTTAAAACATATTTAACAAAATTAATTTAAAAATCTATTAACAAAAAAAAATCTATACACAAATTATATATAATAATTTAGTATATAAAATATAGCATAATTACATGTAATATTAAAATATAACTAAATAAAAAATATACTTGTATTATTTATTATAAATCAATAATCACTCATAAATATTAAACCTTAATTTTGGAGCCTGGTAAGAGGAAAATATGCCACAATGATTATCATAATCACAGACCTGTTCTTGTTGAACTGGATGGCAAAGTCAGTCATGTGCTGCAGGGCTTTATTGGTGAAGTTCATGTCCATGTACATGTGTCCCTGACGCCGAGAGAAGGTTCCAGATATCTCCAGTCCTTTGGCCTTGACTGCTGGCAGCCATACCTTCAAAAACCACACCAATAAGCGTTCAGAGTACCTCCCCCATTTTACAGTCTGTCTACTGATTAAATTAATGATATGAGGCTCTCTAAGAGGACAACTAGTCATTCTAAACTGAAGGGCACCTAATAGAGGAGTCTGACATCCACCCACACTCACTCACCCAGACACTGTTGCTTACAAGAACTGAGCTGGCATCCAAAATGAAGGAAAAGAAAACAATCAGATAAAAAGAGACAAATTAACATATAAATATAAGCAGCATGAGTTTTTGATAACTCCACAAGGTAGGTCATAAAGTATCCTTCTAGGGAGTAATTGTGCTCTGTCCTACTCCACTGACCTACTCTGTCTCTAATGGAGCTCTTATTAATGACGATTCCCCGGACTTCATTCCCCAAGAAGCTGTTCTGCGCATGTTTATTTATGTAGCACATGAAGTTAACCCTCTGGGGACCAGAGTGTTTTTGGGGCCCTTGGGATGTTTTGACATGCCCTTACATTTGTGCTTTTTTCAGTTATTTATAAACATGTTAATGGCAAAGGTGTAAATTCACTCTATATAGCACAAACTTGGCTAGCATGAGATCTGAGCAACATGTATGTACATGTTTGTATTTTTAATAGAATAATGTTTATGCGTGGTTATTGAAAAAAAATAAAAATGAAAGTTGCTGAAATAAGACCACAAAACACATATTGATTATTTCTTCACAAGACTTTTGAAAATTGTATCACATAGCCTAGAATATTTGCTCCAAAACTATGTGAGAAACATCCTGACTACTCATTCAGATAAGTCAAAAAAGTCTTTTACATTTTTAATGACGTGTTTTGTTTGAGAAAGCTTTATGCAGGAGGCTTGATCTCTCATTAATGTGTGGCATTCCACACCTGAGAAAGACAAAGACCCTCCCATAATTGCCCTATTAGGTGCTATCAGGCCATATCATTACAGGAGCCTTGCACAAAGAATGGGGAGATTTAAAAAAGAATGGCTTTTAGATTGTTTGGATTTATATAAGGAAAATACAGGGTGCATACGTCTGGACACTTCTATCACACACCCTTCACCATATAGACATGGTTTTATTTCAGTTCAAAGTTCAAAGTTAGAGTTGGAAACATCTTGAAAAGAAAATTGTCTTTCTCCATAAATGTCTTAGTTTGATCATACATATTTCAAAGTTGAGGATTCATTATTTTGATATAGCTTGAACAAACACTATAACATCTTAGTTGATTAGTTTATTGACAAAACATACTATATATTTAACATATGAGCAGAAACTCCTAAAAAAAGCTTATTTGATGTCTATTTTAGAGTAAAAACTTTATCCAAAACGAGTCAACGAAATGTTGTCTGTTATTTAGTCTGTAACAGTGCGTATCTGTGCGTTCATTCATTCATTCATTCACACACACACACACACACACACACACACAAACATGATTCACATTTAACAGTATGCTATTTTTCCGTTTACAGACACTAACGTTATTCTATATCGCGATTAGAACAAAGCACAAGCATAAAACACTTACTTCTCAGCTGAATCTGTTCATCCTCGAAGTGAAAATAAACCCAGTGGTAAATGTCCCAGGATTGTTCCTCATATAGCCGCGCAAGACGACAGTAGATTAATCTGACTAAAAAATATAGTGTGTTTTCAGAGTTTATGGGCGTTAACGCGTCTCAATGTGTTGCTTCACATATTTGCGTTTGAATAGCGCGTGCTCTCCGTGGGCGTGTCACATTACCGGAGATAATCAGCTGAGAGAACAATAATGAGACGGGCTGACACGTCTCTCTTTTTATATAGATGACATAAACGGAGAATAATAATTTTAGTTTTGAATCGGATCATTTAAAAGTACAAACTCAAATGATTTAAAAGATATATTGCTTATGGCTGGGTAAATAGTATTAGCTGAGTTGTGTTGAAGATTAGAGACGTGCTCCAGAAAAAAAGTTCACGGTGACCGAGAGGCAGAACGCACACCCTGTTTATTTTCTTTATTTTACAAAAGCACAATTATGGAAGTAAAATAATGTCAAATGTTTTTGAAATAAAAAGCATGTTGAATTGCACCAATTGAAAAAAAAATGCATTGCGTTAACCATGCTTGCATTTTAATCCATTGTATTTTTAAGGCTTGCATTTTTATGGGCTGAAATTCAACATGGTTGAATATTTAAGCTGTGAATATTTCAATTAAAAACATTTCAAACACATTTTCAATATTAAAAATTCAATAATCCATATTCACCTTTCATATTTCACTTCCAAAATTTTCAAACTGTTTAAAAATACAACCTATAATATTCAACAGGCAAATTTCGGTCCATTTTATTTCGCCTTCAAAATTCGCTTCCACAAATTCAGTGGTTCAAATTCGACAGTAAATTCAACGTCGACATCCAGGAACTGCAGGAAAAGCAGTAGATTACCGATCATAATCTCCATCTGCTGTAGTCGGCTTTACCAGCAGGGGGTGCACGCGCGTGTTGACAAGCACCAAAGCAACAGGAGAGGCCTTCACAAAACATCATTTGCTGAAATGGACAGAACGATGAGTACGAGTTATAATTTATGTGTGTGGAAAAGGTTGATTAAGACACAAAACACACGAGCGTTTACTCAAGTGTCTTATGAGACTTATTTTTACCCCCGTGCAAAGTAAGGTGATTTGTCCACTGCAAAACTAAATTCTCTCGCCGTTGGCATTGATATTAAGTTTTAGTAAAACAACTGTAATACACTGAGACAGAGTGAATTGTTTGTTTTAGTCACTATGACGGAATACTAAATTGATGGCTGGGTTTTGGCAAAGACAATTTTATTTAAATATAGCATCATTAAATACAACCCAATTCCAATTATAAATTAAATTCAGCAATTAAAAATTACATCTCTACCATGATATCTGGTCATCTCTGTGTTATAACGTGAATTGTCTCCGCCATTATCCAGGGCTGCGTACAGTAGGGGTATTTGTCATCTTATTTTATATCTTTTTGTCCATTTGGAGCGCGCGTCACGTCACCTATAAGCGTCGCGCCTGCCACAAGATCTCTCACTGTTTACATGAACCAGACACTCCAATGAGAGCACATAAAGTGCAATCCATCTCTTATTTACCATTTTTTCATCTTATCGTATATTTTATTCGCTCCTTTGCCCGTATTGGAGCGCGTCTCGTGGCTCTTACTAAGCGTCGGGCCAGCCACACGATCTCTCACTGTTTTATTCTACCAGACACTCCGATTGATGCACATGTGCAAACAGACAGTGCAATCCTGACCTGCTCTTATGTAGCCTATCTATTTGTCATCTTATTTTATTCGCTCTTTTTGTCCATGGAGCGCGCGTCGTATTGGAGCCATCTTCGCAGTAGTGAACGCGCCGAGAGAAATGCTCATTTCATTCGGATTACATTATCTGAGAGTAGTCTATTTATTTTCGTTTTGAATTGTTTCGTTTAAAAGTAGGCTAGACATTTCTACCTTGATGTATTTATCATGCCTGTGAGAAATGTGCAATGCAAAAATTTCATGATTTTATTGCTATGCCTATATGTCTGCTTTGCTTCTTAAATCCAGGGAATTGGTTGATCAAACATTGATTGAAATTAAGATACAATTTATTAAAAACGAAATTCACTTTAAAGAAAGGCTTTATAAAAAACAAAACGTAATGGAGTGGTCAAAATCATTCTCCTTCAGAATGTCAATCGGAGAATCAGGCAACTGTAATAGGGAGAGATCTTGTGGCTGGCGCGCCACGAAACGCGCTCTATGGGACAAACGAGCAAATAAAATATAAGATAAGATGGCAGAAGGGTAACTAAGAGCAGGATTACATTGGCTTTGCGTTTTCGTGCATCAATCGGAGTGTCTGGTAGATTAAAACAGTGAGAGATCGTGTGGCTGGCCCGACGCTAGTAAGAGCCACGAGACGCGCTCCAATACGGGCAAAGGAGCGAATAAAATATACGATAAGATGAAAAAATGGTAAATAAGAGATGGATTGCACTTTATGTGCTCTCATTGGAGTGTCTGGTTCATGTAAACAGTGAGAGATCTTGTGGCAGGCGCGACGCTTATAGGTGACGTGACGCGCGCTCCAAATGGACAAAAAGATATAAAATAAGATGACAAATACCCCTACTGTACGCAGCCCTGGATAATGGCGGAGACAATTCACGTTATAACACAGAGATGACCAGATATCATGGTAGAGATGTAATTTTTAATTGCTGAATTTAATTTATAATTGTAATTTGGTTGTATTTAATGATGCTATATTTAAATAAAATTGCCTTTGCCATCATGTAAAACCCAGCCATCAATTTATTCCGTCATAGTGACTAAAACAAACAATTCACTCTGTCTCAGTGTATTACAGTTGTTTTACTAAAACTTAATATCAATGCCAACGGCGAGAGAATTTAGTTTTGCAGTGGACAAATCACCTTACTTTGCACGGGGGTAAAAATAAGTATCATAAGACACTTGAGTAAACGCTCGTGTGTTTTGTGTCTTAATCAACCTTTTTCCACACACATAAATTATAACTCGTACTCATCGTTCTGTCCATTTCAGCAAATGACGTTTTGTGAAGGCCTCTCCTGTTGCTTTGGTGCTTGTCAACACGCGCGTGCACCCCCTGCTGGTAAAGCCGACTACAGCAGATGGAGATTATGATCGGTAATCTACTGCTTTTCCTGCAGTTCCTGGATGTCGACGTTGAATTTACTGTCGAATTTGAACCACTGAATTTGTGGAAGCGAATTTTGAAGGCGAAATAAAATGGACCGAAATTTGCCTGTTGAATATTATAGGTTGTATTTTTAAACAGTTTGACAATTTTGGAAGTGAAATATGAAAGGTGAATATGGATTATTGAATTTTTAATATTGAAAATGTGCTTGAAATGTTTTTAATTGAAATATTCACAGCTTAAATATTCAACCATGTTGAATTTCAGCCCATAAAAATGCAAGCCTTAAAAATACAATGGATTAAAATACAAGCATGGTTAACGCAATGCATATTTTTTTTCAATTGGTGCAATTCAACATGCTTTTTGTTTCAAAAACATTTGACAGTATTTTACTTCTATACACAATATTTTATTTCGATTGTATGTGGGCACATAAAAAAGTAGACATTTAACAGATTATTTTCTCATATTTCTTAACTCTATATGAACAGAAATGATGGTAGTACTTTAAGTCTATTTTTCTGCTATGTGAAAAAAAACGAGCAAAACGCGCCGGCACGTTTCTGGTCCCCAGAGGGTTAATGCTCATGCTGGAGAATGGGAATAGACTGATCTGCACTTTTTGTCCTCGCGGGAAATGCCCCTTCATTGTAAATGAAATGGCTGTTGGGAAAATGTGACCCAGTGGCACAAAATTCTGAAAAGACAGCAGTTTCTCCCTGAAGTTGGAGGGCAAGAGCTGGGCAATACTTGTTCCTGTAGCTCAAACCGTAGAGCGTTGGGTCCAAGGTCATGGATTTGATTCCCAGGGAAAGCAAGAACTGATAAGAATGTAAATGTGTACCTTGAAATGCACTGTAAGTCGCTTTGGATAAAGGCTTCTGCCAAATGCATAAATGTAAACGTAAAATGTTCTGCGGCGTAATGCTAATCCATTACGCTGCATCAAAGCGGCCACTTAGAAGAAAATGACAGGCGAGTGGGTCAGTACGTAGCTGGAAATAAGAACTGATGGGCCTCGCTGGTGGGTTCAGCTCTTTGGCGATTTCCAGTGCCTTCAGCTGGATGACAGCTCTAGTTATGGGCTACCCTTGATTTCTTTTTTCGGCTACGTACTGACACACTTGCCTGTCAGTTTCTTCGAAGCTCTGCTTTTAGGACCACGGTAAGCTTTTCTTTGACTGTTAGCATTTTTGGGCTCGCCATCTTCTAACATTACACTCAGACACGCCATATTGGCTGCTTAATGAGTTGTTTGCTGCTTAATGTTCTTGGCTGCTTAATGAGTTGTTTGACTCCGCTGCCGTTATCAGTCCTGGGGGAAACACTCGTTTGACACGTATTCGGTGAATAATTGACATGTAAAAGTGTAGACCTTGAATATAAAGGTGTTTTCACACTCGGCACATTTGCTGCAGTCTGAGTCTGAGTGCAATTGTTCCTGGCGCCCCCCGCAGCGTTGGTTTGGCTTCAATTTGACAACGATTCGTCTGTCTATTAAATCTTTGACACCGGAACATTCAAATCTGTGTTCACGCTCCCGCTGACCCAGAGACAGCAGTTATCATGTTTAGTTATGAAAAAGCTTCACAAATAGTCTTCTCAACCACACAATATCGTTATTTTTGTCTACCAATAATTCCAATTATCACAGAAATACTGGGATAGTACACTGATGTCTACAGTAGTGTAATAGAGCAAAATAGAGCAAACCCCCTTTTAAAAGTAACATGGCGCTTCAATTAACAATTGTATCGATTACATTGTTACGCCAGTAATGAAACAAGTTAAGTATTTATGAGTGAGTCATTGAATCATTCATTCAAACCATTTAAAAAAAAAAATCATTCAAATTGGCAAACCTGGCAACTTCATGCGTTTTCACTGATCGGATCGGATCTGATTTATCAAAACGATATTCCTTTTACACCTGGTCATATAAATGTGTTTTTGCAAAACGGATATAAATCCGATCTTCAATTCCCGCGCTATAGCCTATGCAGATTTAATGGAGTGCACGTCACCGAAAGCAACAGTTATGATCTGCATTTTACGATCATCAGCTAAAATGTCAAAATCAAATAACGCAGTAAGAGAGAACGGCAACAGCCCTGTTAAGATCATTTCGTTTATTTACTATTAATGAAGATAATTGTGTGTAAAGCGTCTGCGACTTACTTTCACTTTGATTTGCGATATTTGCGATAGTTTGCGCGTTGGCTTGATGAAGAGATGCTCAGCTGCTCATCTGCGGTGATGCGTGTTGCAGTTGCGCGCGTCGTCATATCTGGCCATAACATGACATGTAGCCTGTAACACGTTCTCATTTTTAGCGTTTTTGGGAGGAGTAAATTTTACATATGTGGTTTCAACAACCAGATGCATTTACACTTGTCCAGTTTCGTCTGGAATGTGGCCCAGACCTCCTCCTGAAGTGGTTTCAGCGATCGGATTCAAATCCGTCTCGAATGCGTTTCGGAGGGCATTTACACCTGGTCTTTTCACGATCAGATAGCTATCCGATCACAGAAAACGCAGAAGTGGCTAGGTGTGTTCTGTAGACTTGCTCTTTATTTATTGTTTTTTTACACTGTAGTGTACATACAACCAGTAAAACATGTCCTGTTCTGTAGACATGGTTATTATTTATTTATTCATGTTGTACCAGTCCAATATGACTGCCATTTGAAATAAACCTTATGTTGTACGAACTTGTTTTATTTATTAATCTTTTTTGATGCGTTTTCCCATAACTTTTGTAGTTTTACATACGTTTAAAAATATCGAAATTAATATCGATATCCCAATATTCATTATCGATATCGCAATATCACCTTTTTGTCAATATCGTGCACCCCTAGTGTGAACATGCCCAAAGACATCCCCATTTTTTCAGATGTATTTCCAAAAAAATCCACTTTCTTATACTCGGAACAATATGGTATTTTAGAAAGCATAATATTAATATTCTTGCCTATTATTTGGAATGAAATTTGCACTGTGAATGTGTCTGTGATGCCTAAAATGCCATCACTAGGTTCTGAAACAGAGCTAATGTTTGTTTGTCCTATTGTGTCAGTTGATTGTTACGGTTAAAAAAAAATAAGTCAAGTTCTTGTTTTCTGCAGTTCAGAATTGGTGAATCACTAATCAAGCAACATCTCTGGTCTGACTTTGATCTTGACTACACACGCTTCTCGGTATGAGGAATTTGGTGAATTTGGTAAGGTTCTGGCTGTTGGCTGGCAGCTTAAAGATCAGAAACAGAGGCGAGGGGTTAAGGTTTAAAGATACAAGCGAGTTGCACTCACAGTTTTAGGTGTCACATATCCTCCTGTGGCAATGGACATCCCTGTGGACAACTCAAACAGGTCATTGAGCCCACTGCTGAGAGCAGCAGGTGTAGGAGACGGCGCAAAAGTGTTGGGCACCGATGACGGGATAAAGTTTTGGCCCACCTGCGTGACACACACATAGGGGTCAAAGGGTTTAATCTACTTCTGCACATGTTCATGTAACCCTTTAAACAAAAGCAACAGGCTTTCTACACGTAGGTGCAGAATTTGATGAAAATTAACTGTATTTTGATATTACGGACAAACTACATAAAGAGCAGTAAAAGATACGGACAAGAAATGTAGGTACAAAAAATCTCCAGGGTCATTCCGTGTCAACACAACCAGAGGTACCTGGCAATTTTTTTATTTTATTCTGGTGGAAAATACAAAAATGAAGAAAAAACCCAAATTATTAAATGCCATGGATGAATATTTACTGAGTAATCTACTATTTTGTAGAACAGGGACACATTTCACCTGAGATTTAGAGCCAAATTACAGGGGGAAAATTACTTTAGAAAGATGATAACATTATTATCTTATTTTTACACAGAGATTGGTAAGTCTATTTGTAACACCAGCTGACTTTAGCAATCCTTGTTATATTATATGCCAATCGCGACAGTTTGCATGCCTGTCACTCAAGAAGTATTAATAATAATAATAATAATTCATTACATTTATATAGCGCTTTTCTCTGCACTCAAAGCGCTTTACATAGAAGGGGAGGGGATCTCCTCTGACAACCACCAACAATGTGCAGCATCACCTGGATGATGCGACGGCAGCCATATTGCACCAGAACACCCACCACACACCAGCTTATTGGTGGAGAGGAGACATGGTGATGAAGCCAATCAGTATAAATGGGGATGATTAGGAGGCCATGATGGACAAAGGCCACTGGGCAAATTTGGCCAGGATGCCGGGGTTACACCCCTACTCTTTCGAAAGAAATCCTGAGATTTTTTTGTGACCACAGAGAGTCAGGACCTCGGTTTAAGGTCTCATCCGAAGGACGGTGCTTTTTGACAGTATAGTGTCCCCATCACTATACGGGGGCGTTAGGACCCACACAGACCACAGGGTGAGCGCCCCCTACTGGCCTCTCTAACACCTCTTCCAGCAGCAACCTGGTTTTCCCAGGAGGTCTCCCATCCAGGTACTGACCAGGCTCAACCCTGCTTAGCTTCACTGGGCAACCAGTCTTGGGCTGATTCTCAATACACATTTCTTTTGATATCTCCATTCTTAAAGTTCTTTATAAAGTTCCATAGTCCCAGAGATATGGGGATCTCAATGAGACATGTTCAGTGGTCACAAACCAAATGTGGGTTACTTTGTATACAGCTGAAACAGCTCTCTTGTAATTTGGCTTCAAATCAATGAAAATGATCATTTTAACCACCCTACACAAAATAGTGGATTACTCCGTAAACGTTCATCAATGGCATTGAAAAGTTTGGGTTTCGTCACTATTTATGTTTGTCTTTCTTCAGAAGAAAAAAAAACATTCTTTCTTTAGCTGAGAAAAGTTTTTAAAAAAAACACAGAATGACCCTTCAGTACTTCAAAGACATCTTCAGAGAAGATACACATCTTATCACCACAGAGCAGAATGGACTTTTGTGCATGCAACAGAAAGAAACAAAGCAGGACACACAGGTAGGCATCTATTCTATAAACTATTAAGAATCAATGAATAGTGCACAGCATGCTGAGAGTGGACAGGCGGACACGAGCGGAGAGAGAGGAGCTTACTTACTGCAGGACTGCCCCCAACACCTCCTCCCAGATCTCCCCCGAGCTACAACAGAGAACAGAAGACCCATTTCCAGGCCCACAAACAACATGAGAGACAGAGAGAGATGTAAAGGATCCATTAATAACAAAGATTTTCCAGTTTACAAAGGAAGTGATATCACAAACAATGATTAAAGCCTGAAATTTTGCACTTTTTTTCTTGCCATGGTTAAAATCAACCTCATAGAGTCCTCTAGCTCATGAAAGAGGCTTTCCTGTGGGAAGTAAGAGTTGAGCGGTGTTTCCATGTTGCAGGCCTTTACTGCTGCCAACCCCTCATCACAGTGGTTAGTTATGACTGAAGATGAGCAGTGATATTTCATAAGCTGAAAGCAACAATTCAGCCTGTGTGCGTTAGAAGTAGCAGTGGAATTTAAGGAAAAATTGCTTTGTGAGTGAAGTAAATGCTCTGGATGATATAATTCTGAAATACTGAAGAAAAAAAAAATCCATAAATCCACAAGCCTTTCTGAACATGATGACAATTTCGAACACTATGTTGTTTCTAACCTGTATGGCTTACTATATACTGTGGAACACAAATTAAGATATTTTGAAGGATGTTGATAACCAAACAGTTTTGGTGATGCACAATTTGGGAAAATAAATAAATAAAATAAAACTACGATGTTTTTTTAATGCAATTTAAAAAGTGCTTTTAAAGAGCTTCAGGTTTGCAGTGCTTGTTTTCAGGGCTACAAAATTTGACTAATTGTGTGATTACATCAATATGACTATAAAATACTACTACAAATAATAATAATTATTATTATTAATATTATTATTATAACATTTAAATATTAAACAAAATAAGAAATATTACTAGAAGTAAAATTCTCAAACAAATTGTAGCTAAGAAAAATGATATAAAAAAATAACGTTTTACATTACAATTTTTAATATTTGTGCCTTAATGTCTTAATTTTTAAACATTAAACCACTGAACATTTATTTTGGTGGGAAAATGTATGGTAACTTTTTTGGTAACAAGAAAATGCTTAGTAAAAATATGGGGAAATGTTCGACAGAAATAAAGTCATACAGGTTTGGAACAACATGAGGGTGGGTAACACATTTTTGGGTGATCTCCTTTCACTTTCACACTGTGTCCTAACCAAACACATGATAATTCGACATCTCTTCCACTTCGATCAGAGTTTTTGTCTAACCAAATTACTATTGGGACAAGCGACACTACATTTTATTGGTTGTGCTTAGATTATATTTGTGCACCGAAAATCCCCACCCATACTTGAAAGTCACTGAACCGAAGTATATTAATCAAATATGGATGAGGAAATGATGGAAATGTAGAAATATTGGATATTTTAAGACAAAACCGCAAAGATCCACAAGGAAAACAACAGCAAGGACTCCCCCTGGAGATGCATCATGGAAGTCATGAAAACTCTTATGTGTTTGAATCTGTGCAGTGAGTTTCAAGTGCATTTAGAAAGTAAATGGTGCAAAGTCTGATTGCGTGACGACTAAAACTCTGTAGATTCTTTCCCCAAGCCCACATTCCTCTTACTGACCTTCCGCCATACGGTCACCTTGATTTTCATGGCGAGAAAACCGGCATGATTAAACAACCTAACAGATTCATACTAAGCAGGACACAAATCTCAAGCTGAGCCATAGAGTGCAACAGGCATGATTTAGGGTTTGGTAGAAACTAACGGTTTTACCAAATGCAAATGATTCATAATGTGATTCAAATTAGATGTACTCTGTGCCCCAGACATGCTAAATTTCAAAGTTAATCTAGCTAAAGAGGCCGTTGAGACTGCAAGTTTAGGGTGCTGAGTCTGCAGCGTTCATCTCTTTGAAACACTCTCACAACCTTGAGCAGTCAGATGGTTCTGCAGACTGTTGAATGTTTAACATTCCTCGGCTCTGAACATTGTCTCCTTGACAGAGAGATGAGGAACACACTGGTATTTTATTGGAATGACTCATTTAATGACTCAGCAGGAGCATATTCATTGCATTGAACACAAGGCTTTGTGCCAGTGTTAAGCGGTGGTGTTGGGCAAGGTGTTAAATTGGGTGGAAGGAAAAAAATTATTTGAAGTTTGTTTGACAATCCATTCCACTTCCTGTATACTCCAGTCCATTTTGAGTACTGGATTTTTGTTCGATTCCATGTCATCAACACATTTACACATTCCTCATTTTTATATACTATATGGTATATGGTGTTATTTTCATGAATTATCCGTAGTTGCAGGGTTTGAAATTAACACCCGCCGACCCGCCAAATGCGGGTAAAAATCAACTGTGGCGGGTAACGCCGTCAAATCACTAGCCAATTTGGCGTGTTATGTTTACTCAGTTTGCTGGGGAAGTTCGTGTAAGCCAAATCTGTGCAGATTTAGCGCAAATACTCAACTCGTGAGTCATCATGATATATTAAACAGAATCTGTGCATTTCTGGCTTACTTGAACATGCCCGTCATACGCAACAAATAACGGCACGCTTGTTCATTGTATTAAAGCAATAGCGAAGATTAAAAATAATTTGGTTAACAGAAAAGACATTATTTTCCATGTTATTTTGTTTTTTTAACGTTCTTTGTACTGTATTGATCTGTCCACCTAAAATACATTTTGGTGATGAGGATGAAAAATATTCTTATTGTATCAATAAGAAATGAATGTATAAAATCCAAATTGTATAATATATATATATATATATATATATATATATATATATATATGGGGGGATGGGGACTAGTAGAAGTTCTGATTGCCCGGTAACTTACAAATTTAGAAGCCAAATTGGCCGGTGAGTGAAAAGTTCATTTCAAACCCTCCGTAGTAGTTATCAGTTTTGGTAATAAAATAAAACATTGTCTTACTTGCAGATCATATATTAAGTGTCTGCATAATTTTCATTTCATTAACTGGCTACTTGAAAATTCACAATTCATTTCATAATGATGTCAGACCGAGACAGATGCCATCAAGTGAAGGAGTGAATGAGCAGTGAATCTCAATGATGAGTCTTATCACTAGTCTAGAGACGGGATTGCAACACCTTTCCTTACACCCTGCTCAACACTACATGAGCTACAACAGCTCCTTCACACAGCAGGCGGCCGGTGTCTCAATCCTGGTTTGTTCAGGGCACTCGCGCAAGGCTGGTAACTTCTCCAATCTGGAGAGAAGATTGGCCTGAGTAGCAGCACCTGCGCTGCCCAGATATAAACTCTTCACATGAGCCATGCTGGAGGTGCTTCCTCCTGAAGCAAGATGCCTGCTTGACAAATCCAATTATTCACGAGGAGGAGGAAACAGGCCTTTTGTGGCTCCAGGACAAAAGATATGGACAAATTGTTTCTGGATGTGAGGTTTCTGGCATATACCCGCAATATTTCCCACAATATTCATCAAAGGGATTGTTCAACCAAAATGAAGATTCTGTCATCATATATTCACCCTTGTGTCATTCCAGGGAGAATGATTTTATTCAGAGGAATGCAAAAGAAGGTATTTTGCTGAACGAAGGTATAATGCTTCATTTTTGAAGCTCAACAAACCCTCTGTCACTGAATGGAAAAGAGCAGCTAAAGCCTGGTTCACACGGGACAATTTTAAAATTGTCGGCCAATTTTCCAAACCTGAGAGACTCCACACACGGCGATAAAAAAATCACGGGTCTAACAGTTTTGGTCGTACAGTGTGTGGTGCGCAGCCACACGGCAAAATCAACACATCACACACGAACCGATTTGACTCCAGAGCATTCCCAGGTCAGACGGAAAATCTCGCAAAATCCCTCGAGATCAAACGTGACTTCAGAGTAAACAATCATGGCGGACGAAGAGGATGCAGTGGCGATAGTTTGTAGTTTGTTTTTAACCAAAAAAAAACGTTATCAAAAGAAAAGGCGATGGTCAAAGAAGTGGAGACAACGCGAGCATGGACGGCTGTTTTGATTTTGTTTCCCGGTGCTTCCTCTGCGCCTCGTCACCTCTCTTTCTGATTGGCTACACGCCACAGTCCACAGGCTGCGTGCTCTTTGTCCACACACGAGGAGAAATCGGGCCAAAAAAATCCAACATGTTGGATATCCCCGATTTGAGATCGGAGCGGTCCCGACGTCCTTCCGAGCAGACGAGAGCACTCTTAACACACCACACACGGCAGGAATATCTGATCAGATTATTTTCCGATAATCGGAGCATACTTAAGATTGTCGGAAGGGGTAAATCGGGGCTAAAATCGGCCTAATTATCCTGCCGTGTGAACCAGGCTTAAGGCTACGTCTACATTAATCCAGATGCATTTGAAAATGGCGTTTTCGTTTCAAAACGCTCTTCGTCCACACTAGCGTTTTCCAAAAGTTTCACATCCACACTGAAACATCGGAAAACGCCAAATTAACCACACTGTGCATGCTATTCTTCTAGCAGGATCATTTTATTTAGCAAAATATCTCACCCTACATTGATGCGTCCAGGTCGCACTCACCATTATATGTTTGGTGTAAAACTGCTCATGTTTTGCTGTAGGACAGCAATTGCGAGTAAATTCAGTAATTTTCGCAGTAAAGCAATTGCAGTACGATTACAGTCACATGACTAAAAATGCATGATCGTTTTTGAATACCTCCGTTTTCACAGTCCGAACTACAACGCAAAACGACGTCTTAAAATGTATCCACTTGGGAGTACGTTCTACAAAAGAAAGTAAAACGGATTGGAATAGGGATTAGTGATGTGTCTTTCATGAACGATTCGTTCATTTTGACCGAATCTTTAATATGACTCGGGACTACCGAGTTGCCTTCCAGAGTGATTCGTTCATTTTGTGTTGCCCGCGCATGCGCATTGCGCAACATATGGTTTCTGAATCTGTACTGGAAACAGAAATGATTAGTTCATCTCTCTAGAGTCTTCGGGTTCGGGACGGGTCCGAGTCTTTCCTTCTTCCTGTCAGTCACATAGAGACTATGCTGTCAGTACCGGAAAGAGTAATGATTAGTTCATCTTTCGAGTCTCGAGTTCGGGTTCGGCCGGGTCCGAGTCTTTCGTTCTCCCTGTCAGTCCTATAGAGGCTATGCTGTCAGTACCGGAAAGAGGAATGATTAGTTAATTTTTTATCGAGTCTTCGGGTTTGCGTCCTTCGTTCTTTTGTCACGTGACTTGTCACCGTATTGAATAGCCTACTAATTCACAACCTTTTTACAAACAAGCACATAGTTAATGTATAATATAATAGTAGTTAATTAATGTATAATATATAATAAAACACACTCCACAGATGCACAAGAAACATTTAGAAAAGAGACAATATAAGATGGAACTTTTATTTTTCAGATAATGTTTATTTCACATATTTTGTATTTTAATTCTATAAATATAAAACGATATACATTCAGACGCAGTCAATAATATGAATCTAATGTTGTATTTGATGCGAGATACCAGCGCTCACGTGACAAAAGAACGAAGGACTCAAAACCCGAAGACTCGAAGAAAATGAACTAATCATTTCTCTTTCCGGTACTGACAGCATAGCCTCTATGGGACTGACAGGAAGAACGAAAGACTCGGACCCGGCCGAACCCGAACTCGAGACTCGAAAGATGAACTAATCATTACTCTTTCCGGCCCTGCTGTATCACACACGGCACGGCCCAGCAGACAGCACAGATCAGAGTCAGACACTGACGAGTCGACAACTAACATCTCGAGAGGAGGAGAACAAACGTGATAAATATGAAGTTGCAAAGGAAAGAACGTCTCGGATCAGGAGGTGAGGTGAACTAAGAGTCAGACTGCAATAGCCTGAACTTAAGACCCAACAACCAATCAATTAATAAAACATTTCGGTTTCTTATAATTTGGCTTTGGCTGCATTACCCTATAGTTTATTTTTATTCTTTTTACAAATGTATTCAACATTTTCGTAAGTACTAGATGTGTTGGGATATTTAAAGGTGCTCTAAGCGAGGCTGGGAGACGTCACTTCTTGTTGACGTCAAAGTATTGTCAAACAAAATGGAGGCTAGCTAGACCTTCCCTCCTCCTCATCCCGTCCCCCTGTAGTTTCACTGATACTTCTTTCAAGGTGTAATGTCGCCAAGTTAGATAAATGCTTTCATATATTGCAAAAAAAAGAGAAACATTACCAGAAAAACACGATATAACGTTTCGCAACCTTAGGTTATAACTTTAGCTCCCATACCAGGACGCAATAATAGCAAGATAACATTAGCTTCAAATTTAGTCAATAAGCTATGAATGAACATTCAATTTCATAATAAATAGTTGGTGAAAACAATCATTCACACAAACTGTTGCCCTACTATGAGTTTGCTTGATTATTTACAATAGAGATCGATAGCTAGCTGCTAGAAACCTATATGTTGTATTCACCAAAGTTAGCGCTGACTGCATTGTTCTAGCTAATTATATCCTTGTGTTTGTTAGGCGAACATGAAAGTCCATTTACAAAAACCAAACTGATTGGAAGCCCTTCTGCCGGTGGAGTTCTCACCACCTTTCAAAGGCTTTTCCAGTGTAAATTCGGACATGCGTTCCTTCTCCTTTTCCCTCTTCTTTGCATTTTTACAATCTGTTCATCAGAACGTCGTCTCTTTGGTCGTGTGTCGGCCATATCAAACTTAAAGAGTTAAAATTCTAACTTTCCTCTTCATGCTTCTCTCCTCCACACCCCCCATGTACGCTCACTAACCCCACCACCAGGCTGGAACACTGTTTGTTTTGTTTCGTGGAGCGGGTTGCCACAGTTTGTTTTTGTTGCTGTTTGTGGAGCCTGGGCTGTCTACAGAGACCGCAGTTTTTTTACAGTGTGTTCAGGGGACAGACAGCCAGCGGTTAGTGAGGAGATGTTTGCTGTATGTGACAAAAAATGTTTTGGCCTAAAAAACGCGTGACATCGCTTAGAGCACCTTTAACATGCCATTTAAATTATATTATGCTGAAATGAACGAAATGACTCGAAAAAAGATTCGTTCATTTTGCTGAACGAGACTCAAAGATCCGAGTCAGTAAAATGATCCGAACTTCCCACTACTAATAGGGATGTAACAATGTATCGCAATACATCAATGCAACAATGTGTATTGTGGATAGCAACAAGCCACCTTATTAGGTACACCTGTTCAACTGCTCTTTAACGCAAATATCTAATCAGCCAATCAAACGTCAGCAACTCAATGCATTAAGACATGTAGACGTGGTCAAGATGATCTCAAACTGAGCATCAGAATGGGGAAGAAATGTGATTTAAGTGACTTTGAAATGTAGAATGGATATTGGTGCCAGACAGGCTATTTCAGAAATCTAATGGGATTTTCACGCACATCAATCTCTAGGGTTTACTGAGAATGGTCAGAAAAAGAGAAAATATCCAGTGAGCGGCAGTTCTGTTGGTGAAAATATCTTGTGGATGCCAGAGATCAGAGGAGGATGGCCAGACTGGTTCCAGCTGATAGAACAGTAACTGAAATAACCACTCGTTTTTTGGCTTTGTTTAAAGTATAGTGAGAGTATTGTATTATAACATCGTTATCTGGTACCGAACTGAATCGACACATGACTATTGTTACACCCCTAGTTTAAATTGACTTGAGAGTAAGTAAATGACGACAATATTACTTTTTGGATGAACAATTCCCTAAATGTAAATGTTGGGATAGTGTGCTGGATTTTTTTTTCCAAATTGAGTTTTGGCAATAGACTATGTCCTACGCACCTATCAATTATCCACAGATGTGCAAGGTAATGGTTTATAAATTTAAAAAATATATGGCCAATGTTTCTACATTTCTCAGTGTGATCACTTTGTCCTTTTAGAGAGCATGCACATCCAGATTTGCACACACCACAACCAAACATTTAAATCTTCACTTTGCTTCCCTCAGGAACTGTGTATGTGTGAGTTGAGTGAAAGATTTTATGTGGGTTGATAAATGCGTATAAGGCAGCAAGACATTCAGCCCTGGGGTTCTGGTGCTGTGGTTGCAGTGGGTTTAGGAGAGCAGGGCCTGTGGCTAGAATGATATAACACTTTTGAGCTCTGCTACAGAGTCAGAACACTCCATATACACTCCATATATCTCTCCACTACACATCGAATTTAAAAACTGGTAATAAACAATATGTTATTATAGCAATTACAATAACTGGGTAATAACTAGGTACTAACCCATGTAAAAGCATTAGATTAGAGATATAGAAACAAGTAAATTAGTGATATTGATCATTTGTTCACATGGTCAGGTGTTCTTGCTTCCATTGAAGCTTAAGGTGTGTTCACGCTTGGCAGGTTTGGTTCGATTAAAACGAACTCTGGTGCGATTGCTCTAGAGCGGTTCATTTGAATAAGTGAACGCTGCCATCCGAACCCTGGTGCGCACCAAGCAAGCCAACAGAGAGAGACCCCTGAAAAGGGGAACTCTGGTGCGATTCGACTGAAATATGAACACAGCACAGACCAAAGACATCTAAACAAAACGATGCCGCAGTGGATAAGACACATGCCTTTGGTGTGAGAGACCCGGGTTCGAATCCACTGTGAGACACTTAACCCCTAGTTGCTCCAGAGGCGTGCGACCTCTGACATATATAGCAATTGTAAGTCGCTTTGGATAAAAGCGTCAGCTAAATGAATAAATGTACATGGTTAATCTCGTCGTCATAGGAGTTATGCTGCCCATTACAGTTCGGTACAGGCATTAGAACTGCCACTTTCTTGCAGCAGATCTTCATTTGTGTGTGCAACAGAGGAATACCTGGAGCTTTTTACTGGTTTACACATTTTACAAGCTCTTCATGAGTTCTCAGCAGGTCAAAATACCATCATATGCAGGATACGCACATACAAGTGCATTTAGCCCAGAACACAGCATTGTTTTGGATGTTTAGTAAGTTCTTTCGGAAGACACACGTCATAAAAGCAGTTTTTATCATTTAGCATCTTTAGGTTTGCTGTTAAAAAAATGACAGTGTGAATGCTAAGCGAACCAGGACTAAAATGTTGGTAGCACTTTATATTACAGTCCTGGACTTTTGGTTCAAACCAAAAGAACCAAACTATAAGTGTGAACACACCCCAAGATACTTTTTTGATCTTCTCAATACATTGGGACAAAAAGACATTCTTTTAGTTCATTATTTGTAATGATAAAAACTGAACTGAAATTTAAAACAAATTCAAAATGGATGCATTTTCACTAGTGGTCTAGTGCACGACAGGCACTTTTGGACTGTATGCCTACATAGCTTGCTTTCCATTAAAACTTCATAAATAGACGTGAGCAGCCTTCAGTCTGTTTCCCACATTATATTTCATGTTTGGATTTGCAAGCAGTACTCAGCATTGTGTCAATAAAAGATGAGCGTTTGATTGGAATCACATTCGCAATCACAATCCCCTACCAAATAAAAAGAGCTGACCTCGCTGCCGTTTCACCCAGTGATTCTTCACTTTGCTGTTCACTGTGATCAGGCAGAACTTGTGAGATGCGGTGGCCATGGTAACGAGTCTGGTTATTGCTCAAATGTGAAATATACTGCTGCAATAATATCACACTGACCAGAGTGCCCTGAAACCCCTCAACCACACCTGCACAAGTGAACACACTGCCCAGGCCGAACACAAACCACCAGAGAACTAATCAACTTCAATGAAAACCCAAGTCATTCTGACAAGAGCAACAGCTGCATGGGCATCTCAGAGGACACCATTGCAAATTTGAGCTCACTCTTACAGGAATAGAATTACAAAACCTATTAGAAATGGAATTACATCAAATAAAATGAATGACCAATACTTAAAAAACTAAAGATGCTCCAGTCGACCAGCCAAAAATAGAACCAGTAGGTTTTTAGTTTTGTTTTGGCCCGGACTTGGACACAAACTGCATTGCAATTATTTCCTAAAATGTAATTTGTGTGGAAATATTCCAACGTATGCTCTAAATATAATAAGAAAAATATAGTGATGCTCGAAAAACAGGTAGAAAAATGTAAATATTGAATTGGGGGTTTATATGAATGCATCTCTGAAGGGAACTGACTGTCTTCAGAAAAGTTTTGATGGCATTTTCTCTTATCTCAGTATAAAGAAGTGTTTATAAGCACAGCGCTGCTTCGTTTATAGCGGTACGCAAAGAAATCACTGCTGTCCCATAAGCGCTACCTACTGTCAGAGAGTGAATTTGCATTTTCATTCAGTCCGTCTGCTGTTTTTGTTTTGAGCAGGTGTGTCTTATGTAGCATAATTTCACAAATCTAAAGTCAGACTATTCTGTATTAATTTTAAATCTTGAAATTATACAATCTAATTCAAATAAAAAACAACTGCTCACGCTACATGTGTGTAACATCTTTCTTTGCACCATGATTAAATTCAGTTGTTGCCTCTAAACTAAAAATATCCATAGCCATTTGAAATAAGCCAGTTTGCCTGTTATACAGCAAATAAATAACAAATAAATTTGCTTAAAGAAATTTAAAAAAAAAATCGGCAACTGGTATCGGTAAATCAGCTTGTAAAGAAATTAGAAACGGCCATGAAAAATCATGATCGGTGCATCACTACTAAAACCATTTCTACTAATTTGTTAAAAAAAATAGCACTCCCTATTCACAATTAAGTGACCATAGTTTCTGCTAAAATACCACAGTTACAGTACAGGTGTTAGTACTGTAAAATCATAAAAAAAAATACATTTGCATCTCCATCAAACAGCATTTCTGTCATTGTTTAATTTCTTTTCATGGTGACAGAATTTTTACTTTTTTTGTTTTCCCAATAAAAGAAAAGAACTAAACATCTTTAAAATTAATTACAAAACTTAACAAAAAATAAGTTACAAAACTTAGTGAGGTTTATGCTTAAAACACACACAAAAAAACAACCTTTGAGGTAAGAAAAATAAACGTAATTAAATATATGTTCTCCAAATAAAAAAACAACTCTTTATTATTATCTTACAAAATTTGGCTTGGTAGATGTTTCAAGGCTGTTTATATATTTACTGGAAAAATTCTGAATAATAAACAGATTTTTGCAGTACACAGTTTTACTGTTGTAACAGTATTTGGAGTAACAATGGTACTCTTACGGAAAATATGGTCATCGTTGTAAATAGTTTTAAGGGTCGGTGGACATTAAGATCATAAAATCAAAACCACCACCAACAAAACATATAATTTTAATTCAAGAACACGCACCAAACTGTCCAGACCACCTCCAAGGAGATCCACAGCGCCCATCTGCATGGAAGACACCTGGGGCACGTTGACGGGGGGACCGAGGTCCAGATTAAGCAGGTCTCCCAAGAGGTCACCCTGAGATGGAATAACTTGGGGTTGATCGATGGAAGCAGCTTGGCCAGTACTGACGGGACTCTCCCCGGTGTCGATACTGCAAAAGAATGATGATACACACTGAAATGTGTAACACTAAGTGAAACTAAGTGAACAAAAGGATGGGACCGACAAGCCCTTTTTTCATTGTTTGATGGAGAGGACAACGTAGGTTCTGTGTGGCACTACTTACGATGAGTCCCCCATTGTATTACTGGACTGAGACTGATTCAGAGAAAAACAAATAACAGGGATACCAGACTTTTTGGCCAAAGACTTACCATGACTGTGATTTTGAGTTGTGATTATTAGATTAAGGGCCATATTTACTAAACAGGAAAAAAAAAGAGGGACCGCAATCCCATAAAAGCGCAGATGGGAGTGGAAAGTTCTGTGGGTGATCTACTGACTATCCACACATTAAAGAACACAGACGCAGCAGCTCATTTACATTATGACCAACGCAATCTACCAAGAGCAGTGCAAACCACCAAAAAGTATCTTGGCAAATGATACGTTTAGATAGGATCTTCCTCTGGCACTCCAAATAAATGAACACACACAAATAAACGAGTGGTGAAAATTCTCTCCACTTCTCTACCACGCACTCTCAGTTCTTTGCGGTTTCTCCTCCAACAGCAACTATCCTAGCCATGTCAAGCACTAAATAGGCGGTAAATAGTCTTAGCTTCAGACATCACGCCCACAGACCAATTGCTGAAAGTCTGATGCATAAAGTGCAGAAAATGGGCAACACTTAAGGAGTTTCGAAGTGGTCATCTGGATTTTAGCGAGACGTCAGCAAAACGCTGGATTTTCAAAAGCATGTGAAGTTCGTGGAGCCACTGTTGCAGTAAACTTAAATGAATAATTTATTAGATGTACAACAGTCTATTATCAAAGGAACTCAGACTTTACGTTTTCATGCCCTTAAACATGACCCAGAACAAAACTAACTAACTAAAGACATGTAAAGCCTCTTGTGCGGCGCTTGGCCATTGAAAGCTGTGACGGAGACTTGACCTTCTGCCATAATTCTGAAGGTCTGGCTACGCAAGACTAGGTGTTAAATAATGGTGCAAATACCAGTAAACTGACTACCTCAAACGATAGTAAATCACATTGCATGTTTTAAATACTCCTCCCATAAATGTCGCATCTGAAAGGGAAACTCTGTAGGAGTGCATATGCAATAAATTCGGCGGCAAAAAAAAAAATAGTGTCCACGCCGCTTTCCATCATTAAATTTTCACTGCATGTCTTTAGTAAATACCAACAGTAGTTGTTTAAAGCCAAAAGAGGGTTTGCGCTGGTGCACTCTGTTATTAAATCTGGCCCAAAGATTTTTATAAACCATATTAGAGACCTCACACTTTCAAAGAGCAATTTCTAGACAGCCAATGAAATATTTAAGAGTTTTAGCTAGATTTTGTTTTAGCTGTCTTAGTACCTGCCGTGCTGGATGGGCAGATGTTTACGGTGAATGCCGTGACTTCCTTCCACAAAGGCAGTGGGGGGTTTGTGGTAGACGGAGGCCAGCGAGCCGATGTGGCAGATGAGCTCGTCCAACAGGGTGGGCTCAATCAGGTCCGTCTCCTCTGAGATCAGAGGCTTCTCAGACAGCACAACCTCTTTAGCGGTCACGGGGTCGGTGGACAGCAGACGCCAGTAGATGTAGCCACGATCACGCAAGTCAGGGTTATCAGAGTCCTGAGATGGAGAACGAGACCAGGTTGAAAGGAAAGGAAACGTGACACTGACAGCCAGACACTGAGCTTCTACTGAGATGCGTCACTATGATGTGAAATTTTTGATGATGTGTAATGCTAATGTTTGAATAAACAATTGGGAAATAAATTGCATGTGTATTAGTACATTAAATCCATGCATTCAGTCTTAAAGGTACAATATGTAGGATTTTTCCTAACCTCTTACAATAACAAAGCCGTATATCGATGACGCACAGCATTAAGCGGAATTATGGATCTTGTCATCAAGCTGATGGATCTTTTATGGATGAGTGAATACAGTGATGTTTTTAACATGACTGTGGTGTGAAACATGGGGCGCGATTGCTAATGAGAGACGTATACCAGCGCCACACACAACGCGGGTCCCACGGATATAAAAGAATAAGGACATTTCATTCTACCGAACTACATGCAAGTGCTGATTTAATACTCACACGGGTCAGTTTATTAGACGAATTAAACTTGAGGTAACGCAGCGCTGTTTCACTTGCTCTAACAGTTACACCATAACACTAAACAACATTTGAGTGTGTTGAATGTTGTTAGTTAGGTTGTTTGTCGGCTGTATGAGACTAGCAGTTCGCTAGATCAACATTAGAATAACATACAGATCATATTCTAACATTTCATCATATTGAACTAAATAACATTGATTAGTTTTATGTACATTTGCTCACCTGTCTAATAAAGTACATGCAACACTCGCGTCTCTGTCAAGTCGAGGTTAGTCGTGGACGTGGAGCTCTCGGCATCTCGAAAGATGTTGATCTTCGTTCTAGTTCTCTTTTTGTCTCAAAGTCTGCTTGCCATGGTCCAAAATGTTTGAACAAAACAACAACAGCGTGAGCGTCCTGCTAAGCATAACCCAGTTGTCCACGTCTGTCGCCATGGTTACTATGGCAGTACGAGCGGAAACCGAGGGTAACGCGGATATGACGCCATTGACTGGCGACTCCTCACCCCTGCTCACACGTCCCGTTTCCTTGGTTAAAATCGCAATTTTCTCACGATTTACAAATAGTTGGAAACATTGGGGATATTGTAAGTAATCAACTAAACAAAATATATAACATTGGCCTAGTGGTTTTTGGATATTTTATTGCAAAAATCCTACATATTGTACCTTTAAAGTGACAGCAGCATCATATTTCTGCTGCTGTCTGTTTCGTTAATATTAATCAAACAACCAAAGACAAAGAGAAAACAACTCATTACTCTTTAGTAGATTTACTAGGATTAATCTAGATTTCATTTATACAGTCAAAACTATGCAGTGTTGTTTTATATTAGATCACTTTCTGTTCTGTATTCATTTGTATGATTTATTTCACAGGAATGCTGTATTTGTTAATCTTAAGCTGTCCTTAACCAACTCTAAGAGAGGAAATCGAAAATGTTGCACATGTTGCTTGCCGATAAATAAAGAGTTTTTAATTCAAGAGACTTTCTCATCTCTTAATTGTTTTATACTTAAAATAAATTGTTGTTAAAAATAGTGTTATATTTTGTTGATCTGTATCGGTGATCATATCGGTCAATACTGCTTCCAGTGATCGGTAATCGGCCCAAAAGTCCTGATTGAAGCACACTTAATTGTAGAGTAACACTATGGTTTGTAACGCCCAAGCACATCTCACCTGAGTGGCCAGACTGAGCACTTGCTGAACCAGCTCTTGAGTCTCTGAAGGCTTCTTCAGGAACAGCTTTACTATGGCTGTCAGGAGAGTCAACTGGACCTGAAAGCAACAATGCAGTGGATACCTTAATAAGTCCCTTCTTTTAAAGAAACTATTAACTATAACAAAAAAAAAAAAAAAAACGAAACTAAGCAAATCAAAGCACAAAACAAAAACACACACAAATTGACCTGGGAGGTATTCCAGAAAGCAAGGCTAACTTACCGTCACATATACTCTAAACTCTCAGTTGATTAACCCAAACCTTGCTTACACGAGTTCAGCCAAACCGGAGTCTGTTTCACATCGCAAGCATCAACGGAGCATGAGCAGCAAGTGTTATGTTGCTGCCCTTATCAATGAATGAGAGCGATTCACATCAGAATGGAAGCGTGACGGCCGACCCTCTCATTCATTAACATGGGCAGCGACAAAATACGCACTGTTCAGTGTTCACACTCTGCTGACCCCTGGTTGTTTAAATCGAGATCTTTTAATGATTAATCGTGCAGCTCTAATATACTGTATATACTATATATAACATAACATTTTGTGCAATCTGTCACACCCACTGGAGCCTAATCAATAGGGCACGTATGCTCTGAATAACTTTGAAGTAAACTAACCATGGAATATAACCTGCTCCAGAGCAGCTAATTTCAGAGAGTAAGTTGTTATGGCTACTTACCCTTTAAGTTACCTCAGGTTTTGGAACCGAAAGTTGGTTACTCGGAGTAAACCCGGTTATGTCACATAACCTGCTTTCTGGAATACACCCAATCTAAAACAATAACAATGTCAAACCTGAGTGCTTTCATCATGGAAGCCCTCAAGGAAACTCTCCAGGAGCTCATCAGCATTGTCGATACGCTCTGCATATTCGCCCACAATCCAGATCATGGCTGCTCGAGCGTCTGGCTCATCCAAAGAGTCCAGGTTTTCACACAGAGTGGCAATTATGCTTTCATATCTGTGCATATAACAGAGCGCTGATTCAGCAGGCAATTAATTACATGCTCTCTTTCATTCTACATGGATCTATTTTTTTAACACAAACTGATATTCTCTGTTCCAAAACCCAGTGAGTTGTGTACACAGCATTTTAAGGATCACGCATGGGCGTCTTATGTTATGTTATCTTAATAATGCTGAGATACCTCATTTTAGTCTAATTCTAAGGCATGTATTCTTTACAGATAAGACAATCCCAGAATGCATTGTGACAAGCTCATGGAACAAATCAAATCAAAGTAGTGGAGGGGACAAGAAAAACTGTGATTTCATTCAGTACTGAAAAGTATCAATAAAAATAGCTCAGATGAGAGTTATGAACTGACTTGTTGGGGTATTTGCGGAAGATGTCCCTGATGACCACAATGGCCTCTTGCACAACATAATTGACTTTGGTCTGGATGAGGTCCAGCAGGGTGCTAACACAACGCTCAGCTGATTGCTGTACACACAGATATAAGGGAAAACTCATCAAGGCACTTTCAACACAATATACAACGAAAAAAATCAATAAAGGTTTCTTATGCTTGATGTTAAGTAATCAAAAAACAAGCTAAACAGCAGCGATTTATCAGACATTTATATAGAGACTAAAGAATAAAGACGTACAAAATGTAGGTACTTGGGGATGAATAATGAGGCAAGACTTACCTCCACTTTGATGGCACAACGGCCAATGGCTCGAACGGCTTTCCGAACAAAATCTACATCCACCTCAGTGGCATACTCCTTCAGTTCAGCCAGTACCTACAGAAATCAACATAATTTTTAGTGGATTTCTATAGAAACAGACTGTGAAAGGCTGAATGACCTCCAGAAGTGAAAAAACGGGGAATCGGTAACTCACGAGGTAATAAACTCAGGGGGAAAAGTGTGAGAAGAGTATAATATTAGCGTCTAACACACAGAGATATTTACGGGGGGGGAATGCTAAATGACATGGAATGTATTATAACACAATGCAGCGAAGCAATTTGTTGTCAGATGCAGTGTAATCAAAGCTGTCATTTTATCCCAGGCAGCTCAATTACCTTAAGTATGGGTTTTAGTTAAACACAGTGACAAACAGTCACCAAATAGAAAGTGTAAGAGACCATGTTCCTTTTAAAGTCCCTGTAAAGTCAAAATTAAGTATGCGTTCTGAGTATGTCACACCACAGAAAAATGTGTTATTAGCCATCCAGCCAAATTTGAATGATAAAAAAAGCCGGCAAGTACATAAAATAAGCTATCAAAATCTTGAAAAAATGAGCATTACTCTCTGCTCTCAAACGCTGGGGGCGTGTCCGCTGGCTGCGCTGAAACCACGCCCACTAGCGGGAAAGCTGTCGACGGCGATATTAGGTGATACTGCTTTCGGGACGGGAGGATGAACGCTGGCGGGGGATAGTCGTTTCGGCCCCGTTCACCAGTAACAGCGGATTATCAGTGAATCCCAGTTGTCTCTGAGGAAAGTTTATAAAACGATCCTGTGTAAAATGATCACTACAGAGGCGGGTGTTAGCGGTGATCCTCAGCTCTTCATCAAGGTTGGCTCTACACAAAATTAATCCACCTCTTCTTGATGTGATCGTTTTTAGGAAATTTAAATAAAGACACCGATCTGTTTTGTACATGATCGCATCCAGGTAGTAGCCTATCTGCATTTCCGTGTTGAAGGCATAGCTAGCTAGCAAACAGTAGGCTGTAGTAACTAATAGTACTGACAGTAACTCGCGTTTGAGCGGCGAATGCGAATGGGGTCGGGAGAGATCAGCCTCAGTGGCCTCGGTGTGTCATCAAGTAGGGGCGTGTCCACGAGCTCAGGGGCTCCAGTGCGTCATCGAGCCCTGTTTTAGCCCCGCCCAAAAAATCCGTAAAATAGCAATGGTGAAAAACTGTTTAACGGTCTAACTCCGCATTTCAGTACTTCACAGTTCACAGTCTTTGTAATATGTTTTAGCAATACATTTGCAACATTTATAATGTGTTTAGAATTTTTTTGTAGAATTGCCTTTACAGGGACTTTAAGCACACGTCTAAGCAATATGTAATAAGAGGGGCAAATCGACGATGTGTTATAATGTGTTATCTTTGCAACACAAACTGTGCACAATCATTTAAGAAAGTAAAGGCCAAAATAAAAAGAGTACATATTTAGGTCTTTCATACTCGTACATAAAGGACTAAATCAAATTGCAGTCCATTTGCACATCAATTAATATTAGTGTTATATAACATTCAGCTGAACATGTAATTTTTCATTTGAAGAAAAGTGCTGATACATATTCCTGTTAATAAAATCTAAATCTCAGGGGAATGCTAGAAATGTCCTTGCTACATTTTTTTTTCTACCATCACAGGAAATTTAGGATTGTATAGATCTATGAAAGAGAATGTGATCTCTACATTAACATATGTGACAGTGAAAATAAAGATGCAATTAATTCAGCTTTAATTAGAGTTGCAGAGTAATCTATATTATATTAACTTTTAAAGCACCGGAAAAACTGACTGCCTCTGCCTACTATTGAGAAGCACTGACTACAAGTTGTGTCTCTGACTATAACGGATAATATTGATGTGCTACACTGTTTTCTTGTTGAATATCCTGTTCTCAGAAACATCATGCAAGTAAAACATAATGACTTGAAAAGCTAAGAGTTAAACATCTTTTGAAATACCTGGGCAATGTTGGCATGAGAGGCCAGGCGGATCATAATGTCCAGTTTCTCCAGCTTGACGTAGATGGGGTCATTGTACTTGACGAAGAACACTTTGATCTCCTGCTTCAAGATCTCAGGCCTGCAGGTAGAGAGAGATCACCGTCTTATTCTCAGTCAAAACATTCAGAATTACCAAGCAAACAGACAATACTGCCATCTAGTGACTGCATTCAGTCATCTACGGCAGAGGCTGAGTGATTAGCACACTAAAAACTGTTAAACTAGTTCCACAGAAAACAAAAAGGACTGAAAAAAAAGGACAGCAGTCTAACCGTTTCTGCACAATAAGGTTAATGTTCCTGAGGGCCACATATTGGACCTCTGGTTCCCCAGACAACAGCGTGACAAGGGGAGGAGAGAGCTTCTTCAGAAGAGTGTTGTAGTAATCCGAGTCTTTGGGCAGGAGCTCCAGAAACTTCATCAGCACCTTCACCGCCGACAGCACCACAGCCGAGTTAGCATGAGAGAGACGTGGAGTCACACGCTCACAGATACTAAAAGAGACAGGAAGAGGGAGTTATGCTTAAGAGTGTTTTCATCTGTATTAATCCTGGTTTTTCAATCATCCTGGTCATTAACAATTTAAGTCTTCCATGTAACATTAGTATGTTTTTCTTAGTGGGCAACACACAGCAAAAAGTAATATCAAGTGTTGAGTCCATCAAGGTTCTGTCCTGAGTCCTTCTTTATTTAGTCTTAATGTTACTTTCATTTGATATGATCAGAAATCACATAGTATATTTTATTCCTCCACTGGTAATAGAACAATTGCACATTTCACAAAGCTATTTCAGCCGTACGGACTATTTTTATTTATTAATTGTTTATTTAACAGGGACTTTGCACAACAAATGTGTTCCACAGACCAGAAATGGCAAGAAGCTAATTTTCATCTGTAGTCCCTGGACAGAGGCAATGTGACAGCAGGTTAATACAGTGGACAATGAGCATTCCCAATGATGAGTCCTTTCACAATACAAAATACAGATAAAACACCTGCAAAAGGATCATCTCAACAACACATGCAATTACACTACCAGTAATATTTACAACTAATTACAGTTCCCTTTTAAATTTACCTTGTTACATTTTTAACCAAACCCCAATTAACCAGTTTTGTGCTAATGATCACAAATCTGACCGTCTTTCAACCATTTCTTCAGGTTAAGTTTAAACTGTTGTAAGGTGCTACCTTTCATAATTTTTGACTACTAAAAACGGAAAGGTTTTTCTTTTGCGTTTTTCGCGTACAGACGACAAATGCTGTCAAAACGATCCCCGTTCACACGGATACACCAAAACGACTAAAACCGCTGTATTATGCATTCTAGGCGATGTCACTTGGTAAAAAAAAAACACTACACGCCAGGGCTCAACATAAAAAAAAAATCCCCACCGGCCCCCGGGGCCAGTAGATCAGATTTTTGCTGGCCCCTTCTATATTTTGACTGGCCCAGAAAGAAATAGAAGGAAAAGCACTTTTCCATTAAACTGTATTTATTGTATACATTAAGATGAATCAAAACAGTGAAGGGAGTTCAGGAATTAAGAGAGAGCCCCTGCGGAGACATGCAAAAATAACCAAATTTCAGCGTCCAGTAGATTATTTGTCAATACCTGCTCTCTCCTCATCTCGATCACTCTCTCCTCATCTCGATCACTCTCTTTTTTTCTCAGTCTCCTCATCTTACTTATTAAAGCTAAAGTTATTCACTCAAGAGCTGTGAGTGATTTTCTTTTTGCCTTTTGTTGTTTGATTCGCAGTAATGGCGCAATCGTCCGCATGTTTATTAGACTGCTTCCCCTTTAAGAACGAGTGCAGATCTACTAGTCTACTGATGCACCATATTTTCTCCCAACTATTTCCATAACTGCGTCCATTTTAGACATAAACTGTTTAAGTGAATCTCCAAGCCAGTCATTTTGACATATTTGTGTGTACATTTGATCGTTTAGACGCGCACATGAAGCACAAAGTATAATTTACTTGTCTCGTTGCGGTCTGTTTCGGAGCGCGTGCCCCATTGGGAACAGCATCTCTTGCGCCGATTTTTGTGCTTTTAACAGCCCCTTTTATTATTAAACGCGCCCCGCAATTTAGCAACAGAAGAGACTGCATTTTACAACAATCACCGATCGTGCTGATTCTATCTTAAAGTTTGAGTTAAGGAGAAATGACAGCGTGCTACTGTACTGCTGTGATGGGAAGGACGTAGACAGAATGCAGTTTTTAATGGTTTTACCTCAAATATATTCTATAATCTTTGGAAGCCGAAATCTAAAATAAAATCATACTACCGGTAATATCACAGATCTAAAGTGTAACCATAACTTGAATGTTTAGTTCTGTCCTCCGTCAGGTGTTGTGCGCGCTGTGGCACCCCGTGAGCTCTCTCTCGAGCTCTCTCTCGAGCTCTCTCTCGAGCTCTCTCTCGAGCTCTCTCTCGAGCTCTCTCTCGAGCTCTCTCTCGAGCTTCTGGACTGCGCGAATAGCAAAATGCATCACAGACAAATGGTTTAATTTTCTTATATATAGAAATGGCTGGCGACTCAGCGAGATGGTAAAAACAAAACGCTAACGTCTTTATAGCAATAATAAATGATAGCCTACATGTATTTTCTCCAGTACCGACAGCAATAACAATAATGTCCGAGCTAATTGATACAGCGGTCTTTCAAAATGCAGTCCCGTTTAATACCGCGTTTCGGTACCCATCCATCCCTACCAGGTGTACTGTGTTTTCCATAACACTAGAAATGTCCTCTTTCTCGTATTAGCTTCGTAGTTCTTTGACATTTTAACACGTTATAAATAACCTGAAGTAACATTGACGCTCTTCGCGCCACACTGTGTATGACGTTTGCTGTTTGTTTTGCTGATGGCCAGTTACCCCGGGCCATCGGGCCATTGCTTATGTCGAGCCCTGCACGCCTATTAGGGATGGTAAGATTCACCGATTCGCATCGGTGCATCGGCATAAAAGCTAATGATGCGATGCATCGATTTAAATAAGTGTGCATCGGATACAAGTTGGTATGTATCGCGATGCATCGTTTCTAATATCTGCATCGGTAAAAAAATATTTATTCATATATAATTATTAGTAGATCCTAATACTTTTACTATTTAGAAAGTGACCAATCATTTGTGACCAATATTTTATTATGTAACTGCTGCGTTCACACCGAACGCAAATTGAGCGTCTGTAGCGAGTGATTTCCATGTTAAGTCAATGTAAAGACGCGGGTCTGGAGGTCCTGCGGCGCGAGACGCGTTTAGCGCGGTGCGATGGACACGATTTCGCCTCATTCGCGCGTCCAGGTCGACTAGAATGATTTCTCCTTTCTGAACTGTTGCTCAAGCGCGTTCTCTCATCACGACTGCTGCAGCACGTATCACAACACTACGGAGTGTGAGGCGTGTCCTGAGAGTCACCTACCTTTAAACCTTAAAGTAGGACATTTGAGTTAATCTGGTTTACAGCAGCCTGTGACTGCCAATAATAGTTTTTCATTTTTTTACATTTGAATAGTTATATAAGACCTGTTTGTGAAAGGGTTTTTTTTTTTTGTAATTGTTTGTTAAAACAGCACCTGCTTTTATTTAATCTTTTGGTTTTGTGAAAAAAGATGAAAGAACCATGCGTTAAAAGTCAGATGGCACTTAAGCTACTTTATGATTTGCTGTCTGTCTGAATAAAAGAAATAAAAGTGAACTATCTATACCATATTGAATTGCATTATATTTTTCTCCATTGCATCATATTACATTGAATCGCATCGCGTTGAATCGAAATCGGATCGCACCGCATCGTAATAGTAGTGAATCGTATTGCATCGCATCGGTAGCTGCTTATAGGTATCTTTAATGTATCGTATCGTCGGCTATGCATCGAGATGCGTATCGCATCGGCCTCAGCTATGGAGATGCACATCCCTAACGCCTATAGAGTGAACAAGAAAATACACATGTGCATGTTTTCATAATTTTTGTAGTTTTCATGGAGATGATAACAGTATCATTTTCAAAAACGTGCACTCTGAAACAAGTTTTCAAAAGTTTGCGTTTTCAGGCCCCCAAAACTCCATTGTTGTGTAAACGAACGGCCAAAACATATAAAAGGTTTTCCATTTTTAGTTGACAGCGGTGTCGTGTAAACAGCCCCTAAATCAAGCGCTGCATTAAAAAAACAAATCTGGAAAGACCTTGATTTGAATTTCTCCTTTTTAATCTTCCTATGAAAATCTTGTGAAATCTATGCAGCAATTCATATTTCATAAGAACTTTGTATGGCTTGTATTGCACTATTATGCATGCTGCTATTTAAATTACATTTGAATTCTATGAATGGAATCAAAGAAGTGTTAGACCTAAACAGAAAAGGCAAGTCTCTATTTCCTATCAGAGGTTTATCCACCAACAAATCTGTTTATCTCTTAATAACAGTAAGGAAAATGAAAAGGAAA
The DNA here is from genome assembly GCA_030578255.1 of Tiaroga cobitis. NCBI lineage: Eukaryota > Metazoa > Chordata > Actinopteri > Cypriniformes > Leuciscidae > Tiaroga > Tiaroga cobitis. The sequence continues at coordinate 7,806,079 of CM060595.1, forward strand.
ATGAATACCATGAAAATGAAAAGGAAAATGAATACCATGTGAATAAAACGTCACATATCATCTTAAAATTGAGGGAATGAAACTCTAAAGCAGTACTGATTCATTTTATTGCTGTTCTATTCTCAAACTAAAAATAAATAATAATGTTATCATAGTCCTGGTGTATATAATTCCTTTTAATTTTTTTTTATCATTTATTCAACGGTTTACGTTCACTTAATACATAAATGACTGTTTACCTGCAAATACATGGTCACTTTGACACATAGGAATGTGCATTTAACCGTTCAAGCCTAAATAGGTGGTGAAAAGCACTCAGTTCGGTTCTCACGCGCTGTATGAGCAGCGGCTTTATGTCGCGCGTCTCTCTGACAGCGCTGAGAGACAGTCTCTCAGAGAGCGTGCGCATATACTGAAATGAGTTGTCTTTCGCTGCTAATTGTGCTTCAGCTGTTTTTAAACCGCAGTACTTAAAAAACACATGCAAACATTGAGCTTTCGTGACCGCGCAACACAGCAACGTCACGAGGGTAACCGGGATAGAGATGATAGTCCAAAATCAAATTTGTACCGGTTAATCTACCGGTATATCGCACACCCCTAATTATTATTATTATTTTTCTTAAATATACATTTTTTATTTATTTTACAGTGAAGTATTACAATAGTAATTTTGTATTTTGTTTTTATTTTAGTAATAACAAATATTATTATTATTATTATATTATTAAATTATATTATAGCCTTTATATATATTATATATATAAAGACTTATGTTTAATTATTATCTTATAGTCAAATTGACTGTCTATATAACCACACCATCTTGGCCAAATTTTGCAGCCATACAAACAAGCAAAACAAACAAATCTTATTTTTTTCGGAAACTTAATTCACTCTCCTTAATCTCGTACACCTGTCGAGATAAAGAAACCTATGAGGATCATTATTCCCTCACCTCTGGGCCTCACGCTCGTCTTTGGGGTTGTAGTTGGAGAGGCAGTCCAGGATGAAGATCTGGCCCCACTCGGTGCACTCGTTGAGGGCCGTCAGGAGCTTATTGATGTTCTGGGGATTCAGGTCCAGGAGGTTGCTGTTGGGGTGAGACTCGCTGATCTCAGACAGAGCAGCCACTGCATTTGCAACAACCTACGAGAAATTCAGATTAGGGCTGTCAAACGATTAAAATATTTAATCGCGATTAATCGCATTAATGTCATAGTTAACTCGCGATTAATCGCAATTATTTTTTATCTATTCTAAATGTCTCTTGATTTTCTTTTTGTCCCATTATTTTTTCTCATTTTAATGCTCTCAACATGGAAAAGTGGATCGGCTTGTTTTGTGCAAATGTTTTTTATTGAAAACAACATTGACATATACTGTGTTCAATTTCACACTAACATTCTCACTTGGAGCAAATAATCTCTTAATGTAACACTGTCCATTAATAAAAGGGTGAAAGAAATACTGACGAGGTCCTGATATTGACGAGGGGGCGGAGAATTCGCATCAGCTGTGTGTGTGTGTGTGTGTGTGTGTGTGTGTGTGCTTGGCCATCAAGTGGTATTTCAGACTGGACGCGCTGCGATGATGACAGCTCAGTTCACAACGACAAAACACAGATCACTTTGGTCTTGTCAATGGAACCATTTGGCAACTTTTTAAAGGTAAACTTTCCATTCAGAATCTTATTGGCATCCATTTCGCCGTCTCGTGCTCGCCATCCACTCAAAGCAAACCCAAAAGTGTGTGCGGCGCGCCTGTTGTTTTGTTTCTGGTCTAGCTAGATCCGCTTGCGCTTTGGTCGACGAAGCAACAAAACGTCCTCGCGTGGCGCAAGCCATTGAAATGAATGGGTTTCATAGCGCAGCGCCGCGCATGCCACGTCCTGTTGTAAAAGCATGTGAAAAAAAATACAAAGGGCCAAAAGGACCGTTAATCGGGCGATAAAAAAATGTACGCCGTTAAAATGGGTTTGCGTTAACGCCGTTAATAGCGCGTTTAACTGACAGCCCTAATTCAGATATTAGTAAAGTACTGTGAATGTGGAGGTATGCAATGTATATTGTCTACAATAATATCGTGATTGTTGTTTTAACAATGTGCAATCTGACATTATCGAGTATGTTCCTCATTTGACAAAAACACACCTAAAGAGTTCACGCATACACTACTACGGGATGTAGTGTTGTACGTAAGATTAAGTGCGCTTGCACATTTAGAGTGCACGCTTTCACTGCATGATTTAATCTATAATGCATTTAGAATGCACCCAATATTCAAGATAAGGGGGCAAAAATACCTCTGTATGTCTTATATATTTATATAATTTAATAGTTAATTATTATCACACGGAGAGTGCCGTTTTTTCCCCCTCCAAATATCAGCATGATTACAAATAGTATTTTGATTTTATACAACAAATAATAAACAAGATCAATAAACAAGAAGGAATAAAGAACCTTGAATAGTTCACTTAAAAATTAAAATTCTGTCACTACTGGCAGTTTTAATTTCACATTTAAAGTGTCTAATTATCAATATTCAACGTTTGAGTAGGGTTGCCAACTGTCCCGTATTAGCCGGAACGTCCCGTATATGGGGCCTAATTTATTTGTCCCGTACGTGACCTCCCTTGTCCTGTTTATTGACTGCTACGCTGATCTAACCACTGATGATACAACAGCAACACGACACTAGAGAATGATCACGACACCGGTCATCATCCAATCACTGCCCACCCTCCTGCGCATCAGACCATACGCATAACAAACTCTAAATTGAGAATTAATCATTCTTTTGGGACAAATCTTTGTTTGATTTGTAAACAGAATCCTGTCTGGTCGCTCCCGGTTCGATCCGGACTCGCGCTAACGGCAAATCCCTTTCACTCTCCAGGTTTTGATTTCGGCAAATCAGTTTTGGCGAATTCAAAGAACATGATTATTGTTCATGAGTCCAACATCCAGCCACGCAAGAAAACATGAAATCTACCTGAGGGAATAATATGCTGATGTGATTTGCCGCTCAAGAAACATTTCTGATTATTATTATTAATGTTTGAAAAAAAAAAAAAGTCAGGATTCTTTGATGAATAGAAATTTCAAAGCAGATTTATCTGAAATAGAAAGCTTTTGTAACATTAAAAATGTCTTTACTGTCACTTTAGATTAACTTAATGCATCTTTGCTGAATAAATGTAGGCTATTACTCTCTTTAATTTTTTATTTTTGGGGGGGGAATATTCTTACTGACCCCAAACTTTTGAACTGTAGTGTATAATGTTACAAAAGCTTTCTATTTCAGATAAATGCTATTATTTTGAACAATGGTTTGTGTGTAATGTGACATTTTTTTGTATGACATTAAAATTCGTTTTAGAATTAAATTGAACATAAATAGGTTGTGTTTATGTGACAAAACAAATGTGTTTATGTCTGAGAACCTTTAATACACATACTTAACTGCAGACATTGAAATGACAAAAACTGTGTGATACAGCACAAATATTTTAGGTGTCCCTTATTTTCATATAAACAACCACGAATGTCCCGTATTTTCCTTTTCTTAAGTTGGCAACCCTACTTCAGAGGCAGCTTTTGTGTTTCCTCTGCAGTGTAAAGATGAATTTTGTTGATAGTGATTTCATTTGATTGGTAGCAGCCCTACTTTGTCTTATTATTCTAACTGAATTTATTGATTAAATATAAGAATTTGACACAAACAATGATGCATACATTTGTAAATAGGTTAAAAATGGCTTTATAAAAGTAAAAAAATCAATTTAAACTTATTGGAAAAGATCATTTCTGTCACTGCTGTGAACTGACCACCACAGCGAATATGAAGCTGTTCACGGCAGTCCTAAACCTGCCAAAAGTACCGACACAATAACACACAAAGCAAAATATCGTCTAATTATCATTATCGATTAAATCCAAGAAAATATTGAGATATAATTCTTTGTGAATATCGCACACCCCTACATGCATTCTGTGAAATTAGATCAAAAGTGTCTAACCATGGGGTTGGAGTCAGCGATCAGGTCCCTGAGAGAATCCAGGAAGCCCTGGTCCTCCACCATCTGGGCGTTGATGTCATGAAGTTTGGCCACACACACTGCAGCGGTCTTCCTCACATAGGGGTCTTCATCCTTCAGACACTTTCGCAGAGGCTCGCACAAGTACTCAGTGATCTTATCCACACGAATACAGCCCATTGTACGCACAGCCAGAGCTCGGATCAGTGGGTTTGGATCCTCGCAGTCCTAAAAAGGAAAAGAACGACTTCAGACAATCTGGTGGAATTTCATAAACACTGATATCTGATCAGATCGATCCAAAAGTCTTACCTTTACAAAGCTGTTAACGGCCATGATGGCCATGTCAGGTTGACTCTTGGCATAGTTCATAAGGTACAGGTAAACCAGTTTCTTCAGCTCCAGGTTATCGGTCTGCATGCAGTTTACCACATCTGGAAACAAGGAACTAAAGAAGCAGTGAAAAGATATTAGCTTAATTCATAATGTGGGAAGTGAGAGTCCATCTTTGATTGTGCAATGGTGATAAATGAGCCGAAGCACCTGACATCCTTGCCCACTGTCATGGCTGCAATGACTTTTTTCACTGCCTCTTTCCTCTTCTCCTTCTTCTCATTGTTTAGCTCAGCCTTCAGCTCAAAGATTTCACCTGAAACAGAGAGAAACATGATTAGTGGTCATCTTATCTGAGGTTTTCAAAGGCTGATACTGATACAACCTCTAAAGAACACAACAGAAGCATTAAAGTTCCCAGATTATGCTTTATAAGTGATGCTGCAATGTATATTATGAGAAAACGAAACGTGTTTTTTGACCTTGGATGCATGTAAACCTATTTTAGGAGACCTCCAAAAACAAAATAGGAACCTTTAAAATGGCACTATTACTTTACATACCAGTTGAAAATGTATATTTATTTAGTCAGAATGAACTCAAAAACATTTGATTAATGTTTTTAAAATACCAACATTTTCCCTTTTAAATTAATTAACAAATTTAAATTAATCACTAGATTATTCTTGATCCATACAAGTCAAATCGATTTTCTGTTTATCAAAATTATTTGACATTGTTACTTAACACCCCTATAATCACCTGAAAACCCCATACTTCTTATACATTCAAATAAAATATGATCTAGAAACATTCTAGATCACATTCGGTATCATACATTTCACATTGTTACCATATGGTATCCACATTCAAATCTGTATCAATGCTGCTTGTACGCAAGGTAATTGCATGGGGTATGGCGTACTTTTCGCCCCGTCAGTGCCTGTGTCCAAACTGGAAAGATCAAGGAACTGTGCGTGTGTCCTTCTTGTACTGAAGGTCTTGAGAGAAACGAGTGCACATTCACTTCACAGAGGCGTCGTGCTCATTCAAACCGAGGGAGCACGAGCCTCTTTAAAATTGCCAAATGGATTTTTAATACAACTTCCAAAATATATATTTTTTTTTTACATTTGATTAAGTTCCATGATTATTGTAGGTAAAAAATAAAAAGTGCCCCAAAGTCGTCGCCTTTTGAAGCCAAAATGTGTAATTTAGCCAAGAACTGTAATTTTGACCGAGGAGTTTTTGTGTGCCGGGAAATCCGTCCAAACCAAAGTTTGACAAATTATTGAATTGTCAACACACAACCGTTTTAGCATTTTATGAGATATGTATTAAGCCTATATATCAATTAAACTTCAGCATTTGGGGAAAATCAGCGCAAATATGATGCATTTTAAAAGATTACAGAGAACAGCTTCTGATTCACAAAACGCTCAAAGATAAAGTGTAGTTTAGCCTTGACGTGTACAATGCTGATGGGTTAAAATTCATTTGTTTCTATAAACTACAGAATACGTGGAGGACTGATTTGATTCAGGCCTTCTAATATTTTTAATGTTCTGGAACAGCAAAAGTAGGCATTAATAATGTATGTTCTTGCTTCATAATTTAAAAGTACACAGGAATTATTACAGTGATAGTTTAAGTAAAGATTTAATATACATCATTATTTTGGGGTTCATCAAAAAGTCAGTTCTGCTGTTTTCTATACATACAACTATACTACAAAATCACACCACTAGACTATATCAAGCTTCACAATCTTAAATCTAAAAAACATTTATATATCAATCTGTGAGAAAATTGTTTGGGGGTTTTAAAATAATTTCATTTTAAATCATATGACCATCACATAGCTGAAATTAACATATTTAAGCAGATTTTAAAAGTACTTGCCTTTTTTGTTGGTGGTAAAATACTTGGAGTCAGTCATTCTGACAGCTTCTCAGATCTGAAGAGAAGGGAATCAATTTAACAGATAAGCCTTTCAACAAAGCATAAAATCAAAAATAATATAATCTCAAAATATATTTGATTGCCAACTGGACATTTTCATTAACGGTGATGAAATTAGAAAACAGATACAAATTTGAAACATGTCTGCAATTCCCATTTTTCACAGGAAATCATCAGGAACAGTTATGTAGACCATTTGCTACATGAACAGACAACAACACAGTAACATAACAACAGTAACAAGACGTTACATAATAAAACAGATATGTCAGAAATAATATTTGCAGCTGCACCTCACAACTCTAATGATTGTTAAGTTTATTAATTGGGCGTGACCCAAAATGATCCAGCTATGCTAAGCTAGTGAAACCCTTAAAGCAGGATTTTGTCGACTCAAATACAGGGATCTGTCCTGTCTAAATTATGAGGCAAACAATTGATGAAAACACAAAACATATATACGCACAAAGGGATGTAAGAATCGAAGCGATTAATATTTGGTTATTTCTGGAGCTCTTCCCGGCGGGGAGATGGAAGATGCGGTTTCTGCCACAGCTTGGTCGGACGCTGGAAGATGGAGCGCACCCGGAAAAACAAAATGAAGAGCGGAACCAACAAACAAGAAGCATGTGTGAGATCGGAGCCACACAGACGTTACACCAACCATCTCTGTTGAGATCTATGGTTGAGATCTTTCTTTTACTGTCTATGGTTCAGATCATAGACAGTAAAAGAAAGGTTGCACTATTGATTTTATACAAGCCAGGCGAGCTTAATATTACATCAGTTCACATTCTGCAGGAGATAATATCAAATCAAATGTTATTTGTCTCACATTGCGTGGAAACCAATCAGCTTGATTCCAAAATATTTGGATCTAACTTACATGACCCCCAAATCCTTTTAAAATATTTTTAATCCTTTGAAAATACTTTTCAGTTTTCAAGTCCTTTTTTGTTACATTTTAGTTTAATATGAACACGTTTATAAGAGAACATCATAAGTTTGATTGGATTGTAAAGTATGCAAATATGCTTGTGCGTGAATCTTCTTCACTAAGAAAATGTTCCGATTTGTTCACATAGAATTGGATTTGTGAAGACTTTCACCAGTTTATTTCGCTCTTTCAGGAGTCCTAATGCATGCATATACTGTAAAATAACAGTAATCTAAAGAAGGCTTAAAATTTTTAAAAATGACCCCCTAGAGAATTCATATTTGGTTCAAATAGACTGTTCTTATTTGTGAAATATTTCACAGGGAGGCCGACCATCAAAGGAATGTCTATATGTATGGAGACAAAAGATTATTTTGGAGGCTAATTGCTGTCTAAACAGTCAGCCATCAAATGCCGTTTATGGAGACAAAAGAATATTTTTGAGACTGACTGCTGTCTCTTGACTGGCCATCAGAGTATCTGTGTATGTATGGAGATCAAAATACTGTTTTTTGGAGGCAGTAAATAATTAGGTTTTGTGTTATTTAGCTAATGATATCACTGAAACTTGTATTCACGGTTTGAAGCCATTTATTTCATGCATTTTAATGTATTTAACGTTAAAAAAAAACATTTAACACCATGCAATATTGTGGTTATTTTAAAAATTGACAAAAGAATGTTGAATTATATGTACATGTATAGCTTTATAGCTCTCAGATATGTGTAATGAGTACCGCTGTTATTTGCTGGGGTCAATCAGTACTCTTCATATAACAGCTGTAGCCTACTCCATGGCAGTTTTTGGATATGTCTCTAGGGAAATCTTGCAGGAACCTCATTTTTTGTTATATTTTTCTAAATTTGAAACAGAATTTCTTTGGACTTGTGGCTGTGGTCCACTGTATTTCTGTGTGTCTCAAGCACATTTATTATTATTTAAATAATACATTATTTTCAGCAAAAAAATAAAAAATAAAATTTTCATTCCAACATTGCTCACAGATTCTGAATCTTCCAAATTAAAGCTCAGAGTGTTTTATTCATTTTAATTACCCCACAACTGTGCAAAAACAAAACCGTTTCATGAAAGTTCAGGAATGGCATTTTCATGGTTCGGGTTCAAAGAAGGGGCGTAATAAGGCCCGCATTAAAAGCCTCAACAGACTGGTACAGCTTCCGTTTGAGAAGCACCCAGTGAAACATTCAAAGCCCCGATTTATGTTTATCCCAGAGCGAATTAAACAGCTCTGTGTTCCTCAGACACGCGCAAAGACTCTGCGGTGAATTTGCATGGAACTATTTTCGTCGGCGAAATAGAGAAAAAAACGGACAATATCCTGTCTAAAAGGTAAGTCGCATAATACTCACATCTAGTTTATTGAACTTTTGTGTATATTCAATGTCACATTTGCAATCGTGCTGATCACAAAAAAACTATTTTGCTAGCAAAATTGAGATTAATAATAAAGGCTAAATTAAGCAATATCACACGTAACATGAGCAAGAATATTTTAGTGAAAATATTCTTGCTCACGTCACGTGTGATATTGCTTAATTTAGCCTATATTATTAATCTCACCCTTAAGGACTTGATTATAGCTAATAAGACTACAAACAGACTGACATTTTTGCCGTAGGCTATCTTGAATTTTAGGGGGCTTTTTTTTTCTTTTTTTCTTTTTTTGCCATAAACAACCATTAATTTCCCACCCGTTTTCGCTATTGTGTAATGAAAAAGTGAGAAATCGTGATTCGTGATTTGAAGTGTCTTCAGCCGCTGTCTGTATTACTTCAGAAAACCGCATGTGGCGCACTTGAGCATATAGTTTATGTCCAGGCTAGAAGATACGTATAAAACTGGGAAAAATAAGTAGGCTACAATATGGGTAGAGACCAATACTAAAAAATCTAGTTTTATGTGTCTAGTTAAATTAAACACTATAGGGGACCACTTGGGTTGATGTTGGGCCTTATGGGGGTTTGAAAAATGAAAACGAGAAAAAGGCTTGGTCACGGACAATAATGTTTAATTGCGCTCCATATGGTTTTAAGTTTCTTGCGTTTCTTGAAATGTTTGTATCAGATGTGAGCAGGACAGCTTCTTGACAAATTTTAAACTCATCTTCTTACAAAAAAAAAAAAAGAAGTTTATTTCCATTTGGACCATGGATTATCTCAACAGATAGTTAAATCGCTGCGGTCATTAACACCTCACCTCCTCGTTTGTTGTTCATGGATTATGTAAATTAGGCTTTCATCTGAAAATCGGCTGGAAAAAATCACCTATTGCCATTTGCAACTCACGTAGTCTGCATTTGCTTCACTTCATTTCTATTAAAGTTTTTTTAAGTTGAATCAGGCTTTCTTTTTAAAATTAGTTTATTTAGCATTAAATAAACAGTATGGCACGGAGAAAGTGGAAAAGAGAAAATGACAAAGATAAAAAAAAATCGCACTAGCATTTGGCTACTAAAACTGTAAATCGCAATTAAAGGGATAGTTCACCAAAAATGACAATTATGTCATCAATACTAAATAGGGAATGGGAGCCATTAATTAGTTACCAACATTCTTCAAAGTATCTCTTGTGTTCGGCAGAAGAAAGTTCATAAAGGTTTGGAATAACTTGAGGGCAAGTAAATAATGATAGAATGTTCATTCTGAACTATCCCTTTCCCTATGTATGGCACTCTTCTATGGTGACTCTAAGATTTTGTTATGTGCTCATATTTAAATAGGTTATATATACATACATATGGAGGACCCTCCAGACTGCACCTAAAATGGATGTATTTACCAAAAATATTAATTTGTGAGTGATATTTTTGCTGAGATCACCACTGACAGATACAATCTCCACATATGGACAGATGGTTAGAAGCATCTCCATAAATTATCTGGATGACAACAAGGATCCTGGGTCAGGAAGGGATTCCTGTTTCACCAAGGTCACACATAAGTGTTTCTAGGCTCCGGTTTGTCTGTAGAATGGTCATTTCATCTCCCCTGGGTGCCAGTTTGCTCACCTCACGAAAGTCAGAACCTGTGACAAAAGGAACTGACACACACACACACCCAGATACACTGCTTCTTCAAGGTTAGAGTTAGTGGAGCTCTAGATCACTGAACTTTCCCAAAACATACTGATAAGATGTTCTCTCAGGAAGAGGTTGACAATATTTGTCATAATTCTCTATTGAAGATGAACATAAAGTAAATGCTTTGACTGTGAATTGGTCATAGGAGACAGACAGGCCTGAGTGATGGTCTGCTAGATTTGTTTTTTTTTTACATATGTTGGGTGCTTTTCTCAAAAACAATGAGAGAGCACGTTCCAGTGAGAAGACATGCAATTCTAACTACTGAAGGGTTAGGGGGCCGGAATCCCTTGTATCTTCAATATATCTATATATCCTTAGTGCTTACATTATTCCTATACAAATTACTAATCAAATATATGGATGGTCACATAATCATTTCTATTCAATGAGTGATTCAAATATATTGTTTATAATATTTGCTGTGAGTGTTAACCAGCTGCTTTTAGGTACATTCTGATGTGACCCTCAACATGTGTTGTCTATATATCTGTTTCTAGCTGACGAGTTAAGGTTGCAGGGGTCTAACTATACGTGACTTCTCCTGATTTACAGAATTGTACCTCTCTAGGGAGCAAGGTGTATATTATCTGCAGCTCTTCCTGAGGAGTGAATGCTTTATCAGCCTGTTTTGGTTGACTGTGCTGATAATACTGAGCTCAGGCTCTCTTCAGCCTTGATGAGAACTGTTTTTCGTTAGTGCTTCGTGTTCGTTGTATGCTCTGTGCAGGTCTTGTGAGATGCCACTGCAGACCCCGAGACTCCTTTCTATGACCTCCAGGGTCACATCCGGATTAAATCTTGGATTCTGCTGACAGTTAGCCTACCTTTATCAATGACTATAATTAATGACATATCTGGTTCTGGGTCCTTAAGCTGTTACCCCCTAACACTACTGTAAGAAATTGTAGTCTGCCTCGACCCAGATTCCACTCCAAAATATATTTTAGAATGAGCTCATCCCCAAAATGGCCTAATTATCATAGAGATGAAGGAAGTGAAGTTATATTGCTTCTTCACCATTTGGGTTGATCACACCATGAGCAAATGGTCATCATCAATTGTAGAATGGGAATGTTTGTGGGACACAGAGAACCTTCTCAGACAATGGGGTGTCTCAACTTCATTAACATACAGACCACAGCTGGTACAAAAAGAACAACTTAATTTACTTTAAGAGTGGTAAACTGTAACAGGATGAAAGGTTTGAGATTTGGATATTCTGGGTTCATTCTGTCGCCAGTGAACCCAAGGTTGCCACTGCTATGCTGTAATAAACTTCATTTTTGATGTCTTCGACGTCCACATCATTTTTTCTTACACTACCTAAATCTCATAAGCTTGAAAAGTCATGTAAATCATTTCATTTTTAGAAGGATAAATATTGATTAACTTTGAACACAAAAATCCTCCCCTTCAATTACATTAGTTGGAAATTAAACTTTTTTTGTTTTTGGCAGAACTACCCCACAGTGATCTTAATTCACACTTGGAAGGAGAGGAAAGTGAGAAAATGAGTGATCCAAAACCCAGTACGAAACATCATGATACTGAAGAAGAAAGAGGTTGGTGTCTGTTCTTGACTCCTCATTAATGATGCTGAAGACTATTATGATGCTAGCTCCAGGCGGCTAACTAAAGTCAGAAAATCAGTAGCATGAGGGGCATAGTAAATCTGAGGGGGGAAAGTTCATCCCAAAATATTAATATCATTTACTGCCCCTCAAGGTAAGTAGTACAGAGTGTCAAAATGCGACAAATCGCTTGAGCTTGAGCACCCAGATTGGTGTCACCTTTGACCTTATATCCTCCGAGGATGAAAATGACCTATGACCATTGACTAATTTGAATGTCTATGACCACTGACTAATTTGAATGTCTATGACCCCGTGTGTATAATAGATAGATAGATAGACCCTTTATTGTCACTTAGTCACAAGTACCAGCGAAATTGGCCATCAACCTGTCAATACAAACATATACGATATGACAAGGGGGTTGACTGGACAGGATGACAGGGAATTGAGGAAAAAAATACAGCATGACATGAGGAGAGGTGAGGAGAAAAAGGCAACCCCCAGACTATGCTCCTGTAAGGAGTACAGTGTGGGAACAGGAAAAAAACACCTCAGCAACATTAGCACACAATCAGTACACACTACAACATGAACAAAAACTTGCAACAGGGGTGGGGAGTGGGGGATGGAGGTAGCCCAGCACAGGCAAGCAGCCATCCGGTCCTGCAGCCATTTCAGGCGCTGGTCACAGACCCGCCTGTCAGACTGGGGGGTACAAAGCGGCGAGGGATGGGGTGTGGGGCGGGTGATTTGCATATCTGTATATATATGTAAGAGTTCATGTATGTGTAGGCCTGGAGAGTCGCTATGCCTGGCATCATAATCTAGGTGCCTCAGTCCACAGGATTGTAATAGCGATCCACAGCAAGTTGCCATGGAGACAACCTTGATCAGGTCCCAGAGTCAACAATCACCAGTTGTCTGGGGAGTCGGGGAAGGAACGCAAGAGCGGCTCACTGCAGTGCTCTTCCGGGGGAGTTGTTGTTCCAACAGCGGCCTTGGCCAAGGCCAGTGCTGGTGGAGGGCGGCCGAAAACAGATAAGATTGGGATTGTTTGGTCTTCGGGCGAGTAGCCGCATTCAATTTACACGGCTATTTTCTTGGTCCATTTTGGTCTCCGAAACGATCAATCATGACGGGCAGCCTTGTGAGGCTTTGGACAGCTGCCACCGTATTCTTAATTCCTCGATAAACCAGGGCAATGCCTAATCCAATCAGCAGAAGACCTGTTATCATGGTTCCGAATAGGTAGATATCTTCAACGTCCTCCACGGAAAGAGCCGCCAGACAACGACCCACCACCTCTCCCACGCGTCCATTGTGTAGCCAGCTGCGAACGTTCCGGCAGGGCAGTCAGGTTCCCCCGAACCCAAGCTTCTCGTCGGGAATATGGTGTAAATTGCGTTGAGAGACCAGTTGATCAAATCCATAATTTCTTAGTTTGGAGAGCAGTGCTGAGAGAGTCTCTCAAAGTACAAGACAGTAGACTAGACGTGACAAGAGGAGCAAAGCAGGGGAGGTAAGGGGAGGGAGAGGGAGAGAAAAGGCGACCGCCTTCATTGAGTGCCAAGAAGAAAAAAGAAAAGAAAAAAAAGTCCTGAGGGTTAAAATAGTTTTAGTTATAAAAATAAGTTGGTTAAAAATTAATAAATACATAAAAATATAAAAACACCTTACATTTTCAGAGCGCTGAAGTAGGTCTTTATGCAATGATGAAAAAAAAAAAAAAAAAATCCAAAAAGCAAATAGTTTAAGTTGTCATAAACTAGACACTCCCAGTGATAAACCACAGTGTGAAATGAATGTTTCAGACCCTCACAGAGACGGAGGAGTTACAGACCAGATGAGCCTCGGGCCACAATCTCACAGTAAAGCTATAGTCTGCGTTCCAGAGCATACTACATTTAGAGTTGTATTCATACTAAATTCATTTAACAGCATAATCTTAAAAGTTTGAATTAGATCTTTTAAAATTAAAAGACTGTTTCAATCAAATCTTTAAAGTTTTATTAAAATCGTATCTTCTATTTATCTTCTTAGAAGACTTCTGTATGATATACATGATTTTGCTTCAATTGAACCTAAGGTATTATTTTTACAAAACCGAATTTTCAGCATCATTACTCCAGTCTTCAGTGTCACACGATCCTTCAGAAATCATTCTAATATGCTGATTTTATTTCTGATTATTATTATTATCAATGTTGAAAACAGTTGTGCTGCTTCATATTTGTGTGGAAACCGTGATACATTTTTATCTCAGGATTTTTCGATGAATAGAAAGTTGAAAAGAACAGCATTTATTTCAAATTTAAATATTTTGTAACTTTATAAATGTCACTTTTGAGCAAACTAATGCGTCTTTTCTGAATAAAAGAATTACCCCCAATGACCCCAAACTTTTTAACAGTAATAGCTACACAACACACGTGGACAGAAGAGCGTACGGCCCGAGCGAACTCGAAACCACACGCTCACAGGACAAGACAGAGCGCACGAGAACGAGCGTAAATGTATAGAATAAAAAAGCTTCTTCTACACTTAAACGACATAAATCTGGTATAAAACTATTTAAAAGAAGACAAAATGATGGATTTCACTTTAAAATAAGATGTTGATGAGCTGCTTGTACCAGTTCCTTTTATAGAACCTGTGTGTGTGTGTGTGTGTGTGTGTGCATACGTGTGTGTGTGTGATTCATCCTCATGATATGTTCATAGACATTCTAATTAGTCAATGGTCGTAGGTCATTTTCATCCCCGAAGGATACCCAAGGTCAAAGGTGACACCAATCTAGGTGCTTAAGGTCACCGCTCCATTGTGGAAGTGTTTGTCCAAGCTCACAACAGGCTTTGCGAGAAAAGATTTGGAAAAAAACAATTCTCCCATCCCAAATTTTTCTACCACCATGTCCCTTTAGGGGCTCCATATGTTCCAACCCTGTATGAGTTTCTTTATTCTGTTGAACACAAAAGAAGATATTTTGAAGAATGTTGGTAACCAGACTGTTGACGGCACCTATGGGCTATATGCACGCATAAGTTCCGCATTTGACGCAAGGATGCTCTTCGGTTTCCGGTTGGGGAGATTAAAGCGGAGCAAAACCGAGGAAAACGGGATAATGGCAGTCTTCAAAATGTACTGTCCTCCCGTCTTTGAAACGAAACGTTCATACGTTTAGATGTAATTTTATATATAGTTTATTTAATATAATTTAAAAAAGAAGCATAAACAAAACGAGGGGTGTCTGTTTTATCTGTTTTTGTGACTAAAGTTTCTTTAGTATAACCATGGAGCATAAAATTCAATATAAATTCTTGGTATTGCATTGGACTCTACGATCGGCGGAAGTTATCGGGCATCCTTAGACCTTCACCGGAAATACCGCCGTGCATAAAGCCCATTGACATCCATTTTATTTTTTTCCTACTATGGTCAATGGCTACCATCAACTGTTTGATAATGCAAATCACAATGCATTATTATGCAAATCATGGTCATGTCATTAAAAATGCTCTTTATCTTGCACAGCAGTTTTTGCATTAACAAACCATCCAGATTTTATATTGTTAACATGGCAAACTTTTAAAGGGATAGTTCACCCAAAAATGAAAATTATTTACTCACCCTCATGTCGTTCCAGATCTGTAAAACTTTTGTTGATCATTCAAATGAAGATATTTTAAAGTAATCTGAGAGCTTTCTGTCCCTCTGACAGCTACGCAACTACCACTTTACGCTTCAAAAAGTTCAGAACGAGATCGTAAAACTAATCCAAAGGAATTGAGTGATTTAGTCCAAATTTTATGAAGAGACATGAAAGCTTTATATTGAATTTCAATTCAATTCACATTTTTGTATAGCGCTTTGTACATATCGTTTCAAAGCTGGTTTACAGAAAATGCATGTCTACATTACAATTTAGAGTGATCTGTTATCAGAGGTGACCGTGTGTCCAAGTAATAGATTGCATATACAAATCACGCAGTTAGTTAACAATGTAATTTAGGGCAGAAACAATGAGCTTATTTGAAGTATACATGTTGTTAACAAAATGATTAGAAAATTTAGCATAAGTGCATGTTGATTCAGAGTTTGCTTCATCTGAAGTCCTCGCAGGAGTTGGAGTCATCTATTCACTCAATATGATCTGTTATATGATGAACAGATTTAATTTAAGCTTTTATTCACATCTAAACATTCATCAACTCACACATCAGTTGTAGTAAACGGAAGCTCAAGCATGTTCACTTGACGTGTGAGAACCAGTGAGGTTCATTCTTGTGTTACGCAGCACATTTGAGCTTCAGCAAGAACCAATGAGGTTTGTTCTCACGTGTCAAGCAGGTTCAGTTGAGCTTCTGTTTATGGTCACTGATCAATGTTTATATGTGAATAAAAGCCTAAATTCAACCTGTTGTTCATCATATAAAGCGATCGTGTCTCTTCAGAAAATTTGGCAAAACCACTCAATTTATATGGATTAGTTTTATGATCTATTTATGAACTTTTTGAAGCGTCAAAGTGGTAGTTGCGTAGCGGTCAATGGAGGGACAGAAAGCTCTCAGATTTCATTAAAAAGATTGTAATTTTTATTCCGATGATGAACGGAAGTGTTAGAGGTTTGGAACGACATGAGGGCGAGTAATTGATTACAGAATTTTCAGATTTGGGTGAACTATCCCTTTAAAATAAAGATCTAAACTTTTAGGTTCAATTTTTATTTGTTTACATTTTGATTTTTGATTGTATATGTTTTGTTTTTTTTTAGATCTGATGGACGTGAACAAGAAAGGAAAAACGGAAGCCCAAAAATCTGTCAAATGCTCTCAGTGTAAAAAAAGTTTCACATGTAAAGCATACCTTAAGATTCACATGGGAGTTCATAATGGAGAGAAGCAGAAACCAAAAAAAGCCCTTAGGAGGCACACAAAGAACCTCACCGGAGAGAAGATTCCTGCCTGTCACCAATGTGGGAAGAGGTTTACCTGCAAAAACACCCTTAAGCATCACATGAGAATCCACACTGAGAAGCCACACACATGTGATCAATGTGGGAAGAGTTTCACACGAAAAGACGGACTTAAGACACACATGGTGATTCATACCAAAGAGAGGCCGCACACATGTGATCAGTGTTGGAAGACTTTCTCATTAAAACAAAGCCTTAAGTTACACATGAAAACCCACAATAGAGAGAAGCCGCACACATGTGATAAATGTGGGACGAGTTTCGCACGCAAAAAAGAACTTGGGAAACATGTGAGAACCCACACTGGATATAAGCCACACGCATGTGATCAATGTGAAAAGAGTTACACGCGAAGTGACCACCTTACGAGACACATGAAAATCCACACTGGAGAGAGGCCGCACACATGTGATCTATGTGGAATGAGTTTCATACTAAAACAAGAAATTAAGAGCCACATGCTAATTCACACTGGAGAGAAGCCGCACACATGTGACCAATGTGGAAAGAGTTTTACTCTCCTACAAACTCTAAAACATCACATGATGATCCACACTGGAGAGAGGCCACACACATGTGATCAATGTGGGAAGGGTTTTATTTGCTCATCAAGCCTAAAGAATCACATGAGAATCCACACTGGAGAGAAGCCGCACACATGTGATCAGTGCGGGAAGAGTTATGCACAAAGTAGTAACCTTAAGACACACATGAAAATCCACACCAGAGAGAAGCCACACACATGCAATCAATGCTGGAAGAGTTTCAGACATGCAGACACTCTAAAATTACATATGCACACCCATTCTGTAGACGGGCCATTTCACTGTGATCAGTGCGATAAAACTTTTGGGTTGGAATCAGTCCTGAGGAAACACCAGAGAATTCATGTTAAGGAGAAACTTCTTTCGTGTTTTGAGTGTGGAAAGAGTTTTAGGTACCTGGCTGTTTTAAAAGTACACTTGAAAAGACACAGCTCTGTGAAGCCGTATACTTGTTTTGAGTGTGGGAAGATGTTTTATACAAGTTCCGAACATAATCAGCACCAGTTAACTCACGAAGCTTTCAAATGTTCACACTGCGGCAAGAGATTCTCTGTGTTAGGAAAGATGAAAAAGCATGAGATGATCCACACTGGAGAGAAGCCAGATCATCAGTAAATGATCTTCTCTATACGCAGTCATACAAAATAAAGTAAAGAACCACGGTAAAGTGTTCCATATAAATCTGTCCTAGCGAGCCACGACAAATGAGAGGGCAAAGAAATGACAACTAATGTTGATTTCAAAGTTCATCTTCATGCAGTTTCCAATATGAGCTTTGTATACGGAGTTCGGAGTTTCGTCCAGAAGAACAATATCTAAGACGTTTTATTCTTAAGTATCATCTTTCTTTATGATATATTTCTTTATCATTTCTTATGACATTTTATCATTCCACTATGTTTAATCATCTCATAAATGTTTACAAAATGTTCTTTGTGCTTGCATGTATAGTTCAGGAAGCGGAAGAAACGGCTGTAACGCTTTTAGAGACGTGTATCTGACATTTATTTTGAACTTGATTGTTTTTATTGTGCTTGCTTTAAAACGTCTAGCTATTTTACTACTTGTGACATTTAATATTCAGATGCTAGATATACTGTAAAGCATTAATTTGTATGTTATTGTAGCTTTTGCCTCAAGTAATCATTGATTAAACTCATGAATCTTTTTATCCGACTTTTATTGTCCATTTCATTGCTTGCTTATTCTACTTGAAAATAAATCATTTCATAATTTTGGTGGGGGGGGGGGGGGGGGGGGGGGGGGGGGGGTTTGAATTGGAATTTATTCAATGTGCAGCAGAGGCCCACCAACTTTTATCTTTAAAGAGCCTAAAGTCCCTCATATACACTGATCAGCAGCAAAATGAAAACTTCCAGTCTAATATTATGTCCCCTCTGATGCGTCAAGGCATGGACTCCACAAAACCTCTGAACGAGTTCTGTGGTATCTGGCACCGACAGATCATTTAAAGGCAGGGTAGGAGATTTGTTCCAGAAACATTTTTTGTTGTACTGGTTGAAAGTCTCTTTTCACATCCTGATAGTAATCAATCACTAAGTTAAGTGGTCTAGATATATTTATATGTATGCATCTGTGGAAGGCATAGGACCATTAAATGTTTTGCCAATCCTTGCATTCAGACGGCATGCAATAATACGATGTCCTACATGCCTGTCAACATAATGTATTTTCATACCTCCGCGCACCTAGCCTGGCAAGCCAGACCTACATCAAGATGTTGCTGCCGCTAGGGTGCGTCTAGATTTCTAGGCTACCGCGCACCCATAGCGCGCACCTGCTTGCTGCGCAGACATCACACGTCATCAGCGTGTTTCAGGCTGCAAGTTGATTTGGCAGATTTTATATTTAATCTGATGAATATTAATTATTGATGTTACCTTGTATTATGAAAATAAAAGCAATAAGGATCTGGAATTTATTGTTAACCTTTTTATTTTATTAGCAAAATTTCACATAGGCTACATAAACAAAAATTCCTATGTTAAATTTATTTTGTTCTGACTTTGATTTTTACATTTCTTCAATAAGACTGTTAAAAATCTGTGAACTATTTAAAATGCTATGATACACTCTTCAAAACCCCTGGTGGTTTGTAATATCCTTATTTGTTAAAATTTAATGTGAGCTATGGTATTTTTTTTTGTCTTGATTGTTTATATTTTGTTATTATTTGTATGTTACCTTTTCTGCAAAAAAAAACAAAACAAAAAAAAAGTCCTGCAAGTTGTGTGGTGTATAATTTATAATAATAATATATAAATCATATATAGCCTTTATATATTATTGCATTTTGTAATATACATAAATATTTGTAATGGAAAATATTATAAATATTCTTAGAATGTATTATAAATATTATTATAATGTATTATAAATATTAAAATGTATAGTATTATTGCACGTTGCAAGAACAATATTTTTTGAATATAAATGTATTTCTTTACGTTTTATTCTATGGCTTTGTTTTTGATTTAATGGATCAAAATAAATATGAATATAAATTAGGGTTCACAAAGAGCCCATATTTCCGGTAACACTTTACAATAAGGTTTCGTTAACTAACATGAACTAACCATGAGCAATACATTTGTTACAGTATTTATTAATCTTTTTTAATGGTAGTTAATAGAAATACAGCTGTTCATGTGACTTCACAGTGCATTAACTAATGTTAACAAATACATAATTTGATTTTGATAATGTATTAGTAAATGTTTAAATTAACATTAACAAAGATTAATAAATGCTATATAAGTGCAGTTCCTTAGTAGTTCATGTTAACTAGTGAAACCTTCATTGTAAAGTTTTGTGCATGTATAATATTTCCCAGTAATATTATTAACTACGATACAATGGCACTTTTATCTTTAAGAATGAACATCATAGTTTCAAGCCTTGTTTTTGATGTTTCACGATCTGACGTTATTCCATTTAAAATTTTATTTTGAAAAGTAGTTTTCTGGATAGAGTCCAGTGGCCGAAAGAACAGAATTTTTTAGACCTCATTTTTTAAACCTCATCCTCATCTCACTCCATCACAGAAGGTGGCAGTATGAATCTGTGTTGTTGGCTTAGAAGCCTCCAGTGAGCACACAGAAGAATACCGACAGTCACAGGAAAACGCATTGACAGTTGAATCCTGCATTGTTTTTCTGCACAGTACTTTTCTTCCCAAATAGTCTTGTGAGATGTAATATTATTAAAAAACTCTTAGGACTAATAATACACTTTTTTAAGAACACATTATTGTTGTCTGAACTGTCAAAGTTCACATCCAGGTGTGATGGCAGAGCGAGGAGCGCATTTGACCACAGCGGCTCCCGCTGAAGACAGGCCGTCTGTGTTTGAGGTTTTAGCGCAGGACTCATTGATGGCCGCTGTCAAACCTGCATTACTGCATGCTGTCAAGGTATGCTTACGAATTTAAAACACCTTGTACTGCATTTGCAACCGTTTGACAAACATTGGTACCTGGCTGACATTATGATGATGGTGTAAAGCATAAGGTCAATCTTAAGTTCCATCTAAACATCTATCCTTGGCTCGTGCTCAAGTTGTTTACATTAAGAACTTGGGCTAAATTGTGTGCGAAATTGAATACTAGCAGTATATAATATGTATACTGTGTGTTCTGTATACATAACAACCTCTAGTACTGTAGTATATGTTCTGGGACTTGATTCAGCTCATTTGAATATCAAGACCTACTTTTTCCATGATTTGCAGCATAAAAAACACTGTGCTTGTAACCCGTATCCCACAATGCAGTGCGTTCAACTTGACCTTTCATTTCCAGTGTGAATGAACTAGATGTATAATAAACTGTTCTTTATCTGATTGGACTGCCTGAAGCGTTTTACACAACTGAATTTTAAAACACAAAATATCCATTTTATTTTGTGAAATTTGGCACAGGTCAGGGGTTTTCAATCTTTTAGATGCCACACAGACCCCCAATTATGGTCTTCTCCATGCCATGGACCCCCGTGATATAATTGAAAATGCATCTATAGGCATATAGTTTCTTGTATAAAGATCCAATGTATATACTGTAAAAAAAACAATAGTATTATAAATATGTCTAAAATATGTTTTAGAAAATATTTAGTTTAAACTAAATTGTTATTGTATTTATTAAGGTGTTTACAGTTTTTTTTAAATGTTTCCGTGCATCCCAGTTTGAAAACCCTGTCATAGGCTAGCCTAGTCCTTTTTGAGCATACTTATCGTGTTACATAGGGCTGTAACGATACACCAAACCTACGATTCGATTCGTATCACGATTTTTGACCCACGATTCGATTCGTATCGCGATTCTATCACGGGGGCGGGGCTTGAGGGGGCGGGGCTTGTGGTGAAAAAAAGAGATTTTGAGAGAAGAAAATTTTTTCCATACAAAATTATTACATTTATCTTGCCTAAATGTTTACGCTCATTGCATTTTTACAATGGGGTAATATTGTTGTTAAGAATTTACACATCACAAGGAAGCTTGATTTAAATTGTTTAATTAAATTGAAAAAAGTAGCCAAATAAATACAATAGAATAAAGATACAAATAAAGACAATTAAAGAGAAAAGTTTTTGAATAGGTCTAACACTAGTATTCACATACAGAAACTGAATAAAGTAATCAAATGGAAAATAACACTGGGTAGTATTTTAGTCCTGAATAAATTAAATGCATAGGCTATTAATCCTGATTCCTTTAACTTAAAGCCGTCTTTTGTTTTTTTGACAACAAAATTAATGACAGACACATATGGCTTCCGTCACTTTAAGAGCTAGTGCACGGATCCTGTGTTCATTATACTGGCATGCGTTTTAT
Source organism: Tiaroga cobitis (assembly GCA_030578255.1). Lineage (NCBI taxonomy): Eukaryota > Metazoa > Chordata > Actinopteri > Cypriniformes > Leuciscidae > Tiaroga > Tiaroga cobitis. The sequence continues at coordinate 7,828,400 of CM060595.1, forward strand.
GCCTATTAAAGACAAAACCGACTATGTTTAGAGTATAGCCTACTCACAAAGACCGAAATTGACAATTTTGCGTGTTAAAGCAATATAATCCGCGAAAAATAGTTACTGGCCAGCTGTTTTTGAGGCGGATTTTCTATGAATGTGCGCATAGAAAATAATCTCTCAGAGAGCGCGCGAGCACTGATTAGTGTAAAATTGCTTGAATGTTTAAACTGGTAAGACTTAAAAAGACTTTTACAGTCTATGGTCCCGACTCCAAAAGGCGAGTGTGTATTATCGCCGCATGCAGCGCCTGCCTTGCACAACACATTATGAGAGAAGAGATAGAAGACGCGCGCGGCACCGCTGACCACTCACGCTGTTTGTGAAATTGCGTCTGGCAGATAGTTGTTAAAAGAATGATTTGATTTTATTATCTGTGTGGATTACGATTGCGGGAATTTCCCGCATTATAAATGGGAGACCTGCGGGAATGATTAGAATTATGCGCAATACCCGCGCCGAAATTCGAGCCCTGGTTCTGGACAGGAAGGATAACTCTGGGAGTTGGAAGGGGTGTGATCGCGATTCTGCCTTCTCACATCGCGATACAGGATCGTGGACCTGAGTATCGCGATTTCGATTTTATATCGCGTATCGTTACAGCCCTAGTGTTACATATTCAAAAAAAAGTATAAAACTGTTCTTTACAGTATTATTAACTGTGCTGGCATTGAATGCTCCTGATGTAAAAACCCTGCCATTGTCCACAGATCCTTGCTACATCCAACCCTGCTCGCTATGGATTTCTATGGAGGAGATTTGATGAGATTTATGCGATCCTGGATATGTTATTGCAGCATCATTTCCTTTCCCGCACCAGCGCCTCATTCTCAGAGAACTTCTATGGCCTGAAGCGTGTAGGAGCAGACGGGACACGTGTTGCCCATCTAGGGCTCCTGCGCAGACAGCACTGGCGCTCCTTGCTCCTCCTGGCCCTCCTTCCTTACCTGCACACCAAACTGGACAAAGTCCTGGCTCGACAGAGAGACGAAGACGATTTCTCGATCCGCTTGCCGCAGTCCTTCATGCAGAAGTTGTACAGGGCTTTTTTAGCTGCGTACCCCTTTGTGTGCATGGCCTGGGATGGCTGGGTCTTTTGCCAACAGCTTTTGTATGTTTTTGGCAAAACACGGACACATTCTCCGCTTCTGTGGCTGGCAGGGGTTAAACTCTCATATCTCACGGCTAATGACATCCACATGCTGGATCTCAAGCCATCAGGCCCGGCACTGAGCCCCAGCCAAAGGTGAGTGTATTATGTGTTTATTTTGAGTTTATTTGTCTATTTTGACTGGGTGATATTGACACAAATTTCACCATTCTAAAGATACAGTATACTTACTGAAAGGCATCATAACTCGTGTTATCGCTCAGTCAGTGTTTCAGCAGCGGAAAGACGTCAATAAAACAGCTTAGTTTGTCGCATAGCATTATATTTACCTCAGCAGGCAAGTCAGTGTCCACAGCTTGTTGGTTCCTAGAGAAATGAACTCTTGCACTAAATAAATGCACTATAGTAGGCTTATATTTTACTTAACCTGTTAATGATATCTTGGTTATTTAATGTATGTTTAAAATATCTTTCATGAAAATGACAGCAACTGTGTATATTACATTATATTTCAATAACGAATTAGAGTAAAAACATAAGTTAATGCTAAAACTGCCTTTTGTTCAGTTTACATGTTTTCATACAATGTGTTGAGTGTTGATTATTATATCTAAAAAATAAATAGCATCTGAATTTAGGCTAAAAGTGTAGGCTCTGTTGTTAATCTTTAATGTTATAGTAATGTGCAGGCTCCCTATATAGTTTACAGCATTAGCAGATCTTTTTTTTTATCCTTGCGAAACGTTTAATTGTAATTGAATTAATTTAAAGACAAAGACACAATTTTTTCATTAAACCACTGTTTAAAAAAACAAACAAAAAAGCAATTTTAGCTTTCTAAACCCAACCCAACCGAACCGAGACGTCAAAACTGTGGGAACTGTACCGGACCGTCAAGTTTCGTGTATCGTTACACCCCTATTCGATATAGATTAATTTGGATATATATAAGGTATAGACAGTACATGGCAAATTTTCTCAAGAAAAAAAATCTCTCAACTAATGCTATAAATAAACTATTCAGGGAATCAGTTGGTAGCTACATTCCTAAAATATTACCACACCAGCAATTTTTGATAATTTTCACAAATTTTTTTTAATCAACATTTGAATGTGGGTCATTTTCATTAAAAGAAAGCTAAATTTTGTCCAAAAAAAAACAAAAATCATGTTTTTGTCAAAGACTACAATCCATATCGGATTCAGAACGATGATCAAAACAGACCATCAACACCCCTAATGCTGGCACAGTCCATTAGCTTGTTTATATATAAATTGCTTGTCCTGGGTCGACATTTCATTCAGTAACATTAGGGAGTTTTGATTTATATATATTGATTTATAATGTTGAGGATCGCGTTATTTTACACATGCTATTGCTCGTTTCTATTTCTTTTTCGCCTGTATTTTTGGAGATTCTGTACTTTTTCAGAAGATGCATCATAACACGGAACGCCGGAAAATTTAGTAAATAGCGGGGAAAGAGTTTTTGTATACAAACACTTAAATTACACACAATGACGTTTTTATAATTATACATTTATAATACTAACTTTATTATTACGTTTCTACTCCACTTTGTTTTTAAAAGGTGGCTGTCATAAAAAGAGTTTGATTCAAATGTATATTAAATATTGAAGAGCAGTTAAAAAAAAGTAATGAATATTTATTGTGGTGCAAATATTTGGCAAAATGCTCCTCTCTAGAGTTCTGACTACTGAGTTTGTGGACACCGAATGGCTTTTCTGAAGTAAATGTAACATTAGGTATATTGATTACATGAGACATGATTCATTTGAGTAAGTTGAACTGTTATCTTTCAACATACCTTCTGATGTTCAGTTGTTTATTTCGTGCTGTAACTGGTAAAGTGGATCATGTGCCGCCATTTAGTGCTGCTTGAACTGAGGCGCTACAGTGATGTCACTCCACATTAAAGAGCGCCAAAATTATATTTATTGTTATGAAACAAAGTCTCAGATTTCAAATTCTGTCCATTTTATATCAAAAGTAACAAAGCTCATTGCGATTTATTGGATGGCAGGCGCGCTACAATGTTCTCTTCATTCATCAACTGAGAACAGCATAGACTAAAAAGATCAATTCATGGGATTTAAGAATCAAAACTTGTTCATAAAAATTTAAATCTATTAAAATTGAGAAATCAATATTTTTTTTTACCCAGCCCTAGAAAAAAATTCAATAAAGATGAAAGAATCAGCAAGATTTTTCTTATTACATTGTGACATTATTTTTTTGAGGTTTACGAAAATATAAAGATGCTTAATCATAACAAAAATATCTTGATTTTCAGCTTTGTTGAGAAATGTCAGCGTCTGGCCTCTACAGCAGTTGGTGGTGTGGCTGTATCTCTTTCAACCAGCCTTTCGATGGGAGTGTTTTTCCTGCAGTTCCTGGAGTGGTGGTATTCATCCGAGAACCAGAGCACGGTTAAGTCCTTGACCTCCCTTCCGACCCCTCCGCCACCTCTCCACCTTCACAGCCAGGAGACGTCACTCACACACATCAAAGTCTGCCCGCTCTGCAGGAAAGTGCGCACCAATGACACTGCCCTCGCCACTTCAGGCTACGTGTTTTGTTACAAGTGTATATATGTGTATGTCAAAGCCAACCAGAGGTGTCCCCTCACCGGCTACCCTTCAGGACTGCAGCACCTCATTAAAATATACTCACCCGATGGATAGACTGCTCAAATACGGAAAAAATACAAATGTTTTTCAAGATGCCTTAAATGCTAATCTGTCCGATTTTACATAATTATTGCACAGTGTTAAAGTGAACGTTTTGCTAATTGTTATCCCAGGGAAAACTAAAATGTAAAATTCATTTTTATGTGGTGGTTATTATGGTCTACTAATTTCTGAAATGTGTAAATATATCTGTACAAATTTAATCCCTGCTGATCATCATTGCTGACTCTTATTTACTGTCGCAGTGCAAAGGAAGTAGTATAAGATATTTTCTTTCGTATTGTGGTGTACACAATGGATGTATAAAGAAAAAAATAATAATGTAGGAGATTTGGTTCAATGCATTGGTTGGTTTTTAAGATGTGGGCATTGTACTCAAGTGGAAGCAGATGTGAGCTAGCAGGGTGGGATTTAAGCAGACTTTTGGGCCGTTTACAACTAAAAATGGAAAACGTATGCGTTTTGGCCATTCATTTACACCACAACAGCATTCGAGGGCCTGGAAATGCAAACTTTTGAAAACATGTTTCAAAGTGCAATTAAAAAAAAAAAAACAATACCGTTTTGCTTTACGTGTAAACTACAAAACCATGAATTAGTAAAAACGGTGACGTCATGCGCATGCATATTAGTGTTCAGTCTATAGCAATATTATCTGTCTGCAGTCCCGGAGGCTGCATTTTCAGGACCCCACTTCTAGGACCGCATTTCTAGGACCCTAGTTTTTTGTGACAGCGCCACCTACCGAGCCGGAGAACCGCAGTCCCAGGAACGCATTTCCAGGACCCTAGTTTTGGAGGACCGAAAAAAGTGCCACCAAGGCAGTATTTCCACCCAGTTTTAACTACATTACAGGTTTTTTTACACCCAAATACTACTTTCTTTATTGCAATTAAACCAGGTTCCTAGGAATGTTGAGAAATTATTGGGTCTAAGTAGCATACTATAATAACTCAAGTAAAATAAACAAGGAATCATGTTATAGTCTTTTCAGTCACTAGATGGACCACATTTTCAAGTACAGAGGGAAGACAAGGATGACTCTGGGGGTAGATTTAAGATTGTGTATTTTACAAAATAATATATAACACCTGAACTTGAACACACAAAATATTTTACAAAATAATATATAACACCTGAACTTGAACACAAAATATTTTACAAAATAATATATAACAACTGAACTTGAACACACACAAAAACAAATTTGATCATGACGTGAACCACATAGACAGAACTTCGATGGATGGACAAACACAAGGACAACATCATCACTGACTCCTAAGAGAGAAAGAGAAGAGAATTAAATAAGGAACATTTAGTTGAACATGTTCTACTCTCCAATTTTCAAATTCATATTTAAAAGATCTTAGTTACCACAGAGTAATGATAATGATAAAAATAATGATATCAATCTTCATACCAATTAATGTTCATAATACAATGTTGTGGCAAAAATTCTCAAACAAACATCACTGCGTAAGAGACACTCAGAGTCAAATTATATAAAATAGAAGTATTTATTCTTGCAAGAATAGGAGCAGTCTAATACACAGTTGTTACCCTGTGCAGAAGAGTGACACACTCCCCAGACAGACTGAACTAGCTTTTATCTTAGTTTCAAGGCCTTTCTTCCCCCCAGAGCCTTCCTCCCAGTAGTTTTCCATAGACGTCACTAGTTGGCCCACTAAGCTCCCCTGCACCAAATGGCCTTCTGACATCTAGGTCAGAGGTCCTTGTTCGTCTGTTCTCTGGAGTGTCTCCCTCTTCTGCCTCCCCAGGTACATAAACAGAATCCTCTCACTACAAGTGAGAGACACACATGTGACATTCTTTTAATCATCTATATTTTACTAAAGATCAATGAATATCATTAAAATTGCCACTACAACTCCTCACTTTTTATCATTCTGATTACCCATAATCACAATAATAAACAATAAGACAAATTTTAAGTCATATCATCACACTTATACTTTTCATCTCTGATTTTTGCATAAATGATCACTCTCCTTGAACCTGTGAAGAAAAGTTTAGAATGAAGAAGCATAAGGCTGTTTTTGTGGGGGAAAGGCACCGTAATATTTTAGCAAGCAAGTAAACATTTCACTGCGCCGGGCTAAGCGAGAAATCTCTGTTCCTGCGCTCCTGTAAACAGACCCTCAGTCACGACAGTAAGGAAAAGGTAGTTATAACATAGCAAGGAAACAACCAGATAAAAGTAAAATAAAAATCCCTCAGTTTCAAACCCTATCTTTGTACGCCATCTCGTAACACGGATGACTGCTGCTTTTAACCCCCTTTAAATCTTTGCCCTTAATCTTTCTCAGAAAATAAACAAAATAGAAGAAAAACAAACAGAACATACATTTAACACATATCTCACTGTAGCTCCCACTACCTGTGTCGTCACATAATTTTGTTCATCCTTGGGATAGACTGTCATTTTCACCAATTGAACAGACAGCATGTTTCACCTCTCACTGTAATCATATTCACCCATGAATAACAAAATTATTAGAATAACAATCCTAACTCCTATCATTAAGCCTTTTCCATTAATCTACGCCCATCTCCATATTTCACCTCGGTTTTCCTAACCATATTGTTCACTTCTAATTCAATTTAGTAAGCTCTATTTAATGCCATATTTAACAAAATCTAACCAGAGAAGTCTTATAATTTTATCCATTCTTCTAACCAATGCAGTTGTTCAATATTAACTCTAATATTTCCATTACGGACACAATCAATATATTTTCATTTACAATCAAATCAATACTTTTAATTCAAACATGCTGTGGTTCTACTTAATAAGCTTCAACAATTATCCCTATAATTTACATTAATTAATAGATCTCTTCCCAAAAACATTTTCCTTAAATATTTCCTAATGAATAAGTAACCAATCAAATCTTTTGATCTACTGTATATCAATACTAAGCCCTATTTTGATTTAATCAAATCAAATCCTCAAAATAATCACAAAACCCCATTCTTCTGTTAAACTTAAACCGTCAGTTGGCAGTTGGTTCCTCCTCCAGGCGTGTTGATAATCTCGTTCGCCCCATGGACTATGGGATGGTTGTGGCCTGTTGGTGTTGTCTAAGGTGAGAGGCTTGGACCCAGGTGTCTGATCCTTATAAGGTTTTCCCTTAAATCACGACCGCACCCCCACTGGAGTGAACCATTTCTTGCCTGCTTTCACCTGTGAATGGAGACCTTAAGTATTTTGTTAGTGACCGCTTGTCTAGCCGCTCGTCCCCTTTGGTGTGACCTGTGGAATCAACCTGAAACATTATCACCGGATAATTTCTCGCTCACTTAATAGCACTCAGGATCCTTTTCCCCTGAAAAACAATATTTATACATTTGGAACAGAATCAGTTCTGTTTTCTGCAACCCATCCTGACATTCTGTAAAAGGAAAATTTAAGTTATGCGCACACCTTAAAATTTAAGTTAAGGTGTGGCACCTTTCTGCTACAATAATAACCCAGGCCAGGATAGTTAGTCAAATTCATCCGTAACCATTATTTTATAGGGGACATTCTCCCCTGTATCCAAAAGTCTGCATGCTCTGTAAAGAAAAACAATGTTGAGGTTATTTTCAGATAGTAAAATACGTAGTTTCTTTTGTCTGCTGTGCTGCCACGGCCTTCGCTGCCACATCTGCCCTAGCGTTTCCTGTTGAAACAGTCCTGCAAATACATGTACAGACAGCAAATTTTGTTTGGGACCCAAGTAAACCATATAAGTAAACCATATTTGGCAATTGTTATACCATCTCCCTCTTGATGCACGACACAACTCGAGCATCAATTTAAACTAATTTGATTTGCCATCAACACCAACCCAAACGGTGTCCTTCAGCCAAATTTTGCCCAGACATCCTTCTCTGCCTCTGAAACAAAAATATTACATTCTTCACTTAAAGCCCAATCTCATCTTCTTATCGAAGTATTTGAAGGGCAACGTCCCTCAGTCTCACAGCGAATCCTGCTTTTCAGGCCTGTTGTTTGGTCTCTCAAGTCAGTCATCTACAAACATTTCTAAAGTCATCAATTTTCAGGTCAGGTCGTGCTGTACAGACTTGGTCAATGTCAGTCAATCATTTCTCCCCCTTTGTTCACAATTATCATAAATGTTAAGGGCTCTCTTGATACTTCGAAATTGACTTAGCCAATATGTCATTTTGTTGTTGCCATCAAATCTACAACATTTTCATTTATCTCAGCCCATGCCAGATGGTGATCTACAACTACACAATTCCAATTTACACAAATACTTAAACTGATCCAGAACATAATTCAAATCGACATCCTGCATGACAAAAGTATTACTACCAGACAGAGCTTGATGTCCAATCAACTTAAAGCTCGTCCCATGTTCTGTATTGTCTTTTCAACCGATCCCCTCAGAATTATCGGCTTCTTTAAAATTTGTCATTTGCCTTAACCCATCTGTAATGATAAAACTGTTCTGTTCTAATTTCAATACTGTTCTAATATTAGTACCCCAAACTAATACATACAACATAAAGTGCTGTCACCATCACACACACACTCATACTAGACACACATATGTTAACTGCTCATTCTCAATGTTTGCCCTTCCCTTATATCATCGTTAAAAGGATTTAAATTTTAAATAAGATTTTAAACTTCACATATTTTCTGTAGCTTTTCCCTAATTTTACATGGTCTCTTAACCACTTTCAAAGCATGTCTTGTTCATTATTCATTAGATTTTTAGACAAGTCAGCTGGGTTGGTTTGTTTCATTATCATTATTTTTCTTCAGCTTGCTCTAGCAGGCCGATAACAGAAAGACAGACACAGTTACCATTCCTTCCTCCAGCTCAAGCAGTCTCTCTCACTATAAATCCATTTCTTATACAAAATGTAATATTAAATTCATTACAATAACCTTTGACCATCCACCTTTGTTATCCAGACTTAAATCTACAAAAGCTGTCTTCATCTTTAGTCACCACCATGTCTAATGACCTTCAGGAGTTAGAACTATGTTATAAACTTCTATACATTTTCCTTGCCCATAAGGCAACCGACATCAAAAAGTTTTATTACTGTCTCCACAACAATTAATAATGGCAATCCCCCTTACGGTCTCAGCTGGCTCTTGAAAGCTCATTGCCATTAGCTCTTTGTCTATAATTTTCTTCTCAGGGTGTTGTCCCCCTGGTATAGTTGCAGACACTTGTCACAATGAAAAACAAGCCATACAACTAATGCGGTTTCTTCTGGTGAGTGGTATAGAGGAGCTTTTACATCATGGGGAAGACTGGCGTGACTCGTCATAGCTTCATCTCCCCCTAACGGTATAAGGACGCTGCTGGCCTCACAGCTCCTGCTCAACTCTCATACCTGTCTCACATAAAACATCTCCATTCAGGAAATGCCCAGTGACTTTGCGTGAATCCACTCTGCCTTAGGTTGCCCCCTGTCTGGCCAAAGAAGGTCTTACCCGTCATAGAGATGGTCACTCGTGCCCACTGGTGACCGCTTTTTCCCATCACAGAATCTTTGACCTCAACAAAATCTGTTGTTCTCTGGAGCTTAGGGAAGACACAATCAAGAGTCACCAGGGCCATTCCGATTGCCTAATAGTGTTCACACAGGGAGACAGGTCAATAACAACAGTATTTAATCACTTAAATCCATTATTTTATCCTAGCTGCTTAGCCTATACTCAGCGAATTTGGATCATCCGTACGTTCAGTGAACTTTACCTGTAGACGGAGCCATCGGTCCTGAATGGTGGAGACTAAATGAGACAAAGAAGTTACTGGTCCTAAAATAAAATAAAATGTCTTCAAGTTCTGCATTATTATTTTAAAGACTTCTTTAAAGTCATTCAGTTTTACATTTACAATTACAAATTGCCCTTTATGGCAATTGTTTCTTTAAACATCTATGTGTCTATGATTCTTCAACTGAAACTGTGCTTTACTACAAATAGCTTATCACAGATAACAGCTTTGAGCTGACATTGAATGAGAGAGACTCTGAGGCATTCAGGACTGGCACACTGCACTCTCATAAACTTCTAACATCAAACTTTTATCTACCATCCTATAGCTCTATCCCAGCTTAAGGCATATTTGCCAGAAATTACATGTGTTTCCAAATAAACATAATTTTTATAGTTGTCTTTATTTAGACATTACAAATTTCCACTCAGATTGAGTCTCTGTTGCACTGGCAGTTTCAGCCACAGCACACATCAGATCCAGATAAGCAAACTGTTTCATTACAGCCAATAATAAACTTATCTTTGAAAGCAAAACATCAGCTTCTAGTTCTTTCATGGTCAACCTTTCAAGCTGTTTGTTTAATCAGCATTTAGCAACTGTTAATCCAGTATTGCTTCTGCTTACTTGATCTTAAATAAAAATAATTATTCCAGTTCTCAATAACGTTTCACATTTCTCAATCAGCATTTTAGTTGTCAAGTTCTCAATTACGTTAACTTTGACAAGGCTAGCACTCTCTGCTTGATACATCTTTTGCAATTATTATAAATCATTCGTGAGATTAGTCTCTCTCCTTAATCTAAACCCTTTCTAAAATGTTTAATTAAAACACAATCATCCTGTTAGTTACTTTGATATATTTTGCAACTCACATTTGTTGGAGTCATTAATTTTACATCAACCTGTATTCATCAATTCACTATTATAGATCTTTTCTTCAAAAGGATTCACTTTAAGACTTCAATCTTTTGACCTTGTTTTTATCTCTTATTTCTCAGACGAAAAATGTTACTGTCGTCGTTTAAACACTGATCTATTTTCACACCCACATTATTATCAGAAATGTGTCACTATCACATTTTCAAACACCTTCTCGGTGGGCATTTAGTTGCCTATTAAATTGTCCTGATGACCACCATTAAAACACTCTCTGTCATCTAGTGAATTTGTTTCAGCCTCAACTTCAGCATCAGACACCTGTCCTTGACTATAGTTTGATCACTGTGAGCTTGCAAACGGCTCCAACTTACTGCACACTCTTGAAGCAGTGTGTGTCCCATTTCAGGAATGTAAACAGAGCCACTGATAAGCAGTCCTCTGTATTCTTTTACAGTCCACCAGTCGCGGATTTAATCACAATAGCCAAATCATAATCTTCATCATTTTATTGGCGGAACATAATTTCATGAGCAGCACAGAAAATGCTCAAAATATTCGAATTTGTTTTCTGTCTTTACACATTTCTCCCAGCTTATCTTTTACAAAACATCATCTGCAAATCTCTTCAAAGTGAGATCTTCTGAGCAGAGCTGTTTACAGCATTTGCTCTCTTCTGTCTCACTATTTATTTATTTATTTTCCCGGACTGTTCCGTTACTCTTCATAAAGTGTAACAATTTGTACATCATTATTTTCATTACAACTGGTTTGAAGCCTTTTCCCTTCCATCACATTGTTGTCTCAGTCTTATCTCTACTGTTTCTCCAAAACAGATTATATTACTCAGTCCGTAAATTACACAGACAACCATTATAGCTACTTGCTTCAATACCCTTATTTTCTTAAACATTAATAAAATAAAGCAGATATATCATCATTTCAATCCTTATTTTATCAAAATCTAGAATTGTTCCCCATTCTGCTTAAAACATTCCTCATATCATGTTAATCCCTGTCAATCATACAATGCCTTATTTTATTCTAAAACTGACTTTTCATTTCAACATTTTAAACAGTTAATTTGACTTCCATAAATTCTGTCAGACCATGTCTATTTTCATCACATATAGTTTTCTACTATATTTCTCCTTTCTTTTCCCTACATGCCAGTTCCCTCATTATCCTCTCCTTTCTTTTCTCAAACATGCCAGTTCCTTCATTATCTAACCAGTACATGATTGTTTGAACAATCCCCACACACACATATCTCACACACCAACCTTTTTGTTTTTTCACTTCCCTCTTCCACCAAGTCTCACTTACAGTTCCCTCTATTTCACACAGACAGCCTTATTGCTTCTTGCTACAATCCTTGTCATATAAATTTAAGTTCTATAGACATCTAATGTCATGCATCCATTTACTGGATGAAGAAGTAAAAAAAAACATTATTTCTCCTGGCAGTTTGACATTTTATCTTCAAGCCAACAATCCATTATCTGTTCACATTTTTTTTACACACATGTTGAACACAGACACAACTTTTGTTTCTCACTGCTCTGTTCAACTGATTCCCGCACCATCTTTAATGTTGTGGCGCTCAATACCTCATTTGACAAAACACCGGTGTACCAAATTTCATAATTTTGCTCTGAGACTTCCCCATACTGGCTGCTTTTCTGTTCTCTGTGGATTTCTCACCGCGCGTTCTCTTGATCTGTCAGGCGTCCCCACACAGACCCGATTTTTCTTTTAACCCAAATCGGTCGGGTTGCACTTGTTAGTGCCCTCCTAATTAAGGTTTACCAAAAAAAATCTTTTCTGGCTCCCCCTAATTAGCCTCAGCACCTAAAAAACAATTTGCTCCGTGGTGGAACAACTGATTTTCAGGTTACCTATCTGTTTGAAACTTCTTGATCCGCTACAAATCTCAGTTAATCTCAGATAATTTTCGTATCTGTTTGAAACCTCTTGATCCGCTACAAATCTCAGTTAATCTCAGATTACGTACCACAGAAACAGCCCTCAGCCAATATGGTTCAATTTCACTCTTCCCCCAATTAAACCGAATTTAAATGACCCTTACCAGAGACGTTGTTTCGTGCCACTTGCGGGTTCTTTAGATTCCAGTGGTCGATTCTCCCGGCCCTGATATCGGTCGGCCCCTCTCTCTCAAGTTTACGAGGTAGAGCTGGAACTTACTTAGTCCAGGTGGCCAAACACCGTCCGATCTCAGGTCCAGGAGGCACGTTCAAGGAATCCCACTTCTGACACCAAAACTGTTGTGGCAAAAATTCTCAAACAAACATCACTGCGTAAGAGACACTCAGAGTCAAATTATATAAAATAGAAGTATTTATTCTTGCAAGAATAGGAGCAGTCTAATACACAGTTGTTACCCTGTGCAGAAGAGTGACACACCCCCAGACAGACTGAACTAGCTTTTATCTTAGTTTCAAGGCCTTCTTCCCCCCAGAGCCTTCCTCCCAGTAGTTTTCCATAGACGTCACTAGTTGGCCCACTAAGCTCCCCTGCACCAAATGGCCTTCTGACATCTAGGTCAGAGGTCCTTGTTCGTCTGTTCTCTGGAGTGTCTCCCTCTTCTGCCTCCCCAGGTACATAAACAGAATCCTCTCACTACAAGTGAGAGACACACATGTGACATTCTTTGAATCATCTATATTTTACTAAAGATCAATGAATATCATTAAAATTGCCACTACACGGGTTCTTTAGATTCCAGTGGTCGATTCTCCCGGCCCTGATATCGGTCGGCCCCTCTCTCTCAAGTTTACGAGGTAGAGCTGGAACTTACTTAGTCCAGGTGGCCAAACACCGTCCGATCTCAGGTCCAGGGAGGCATGTCCAAGGAATCCCACTTCTGACACCAAAACTGTTGTGGCAAAAATTCTCAAACAAACATCACTGCGTAAGAGACACTCAGAGTCAAATTATATAAAATAGAAGTATTTATTCTTGCAAGAATAGGAGCAGTCTAATACACAGTTGTTACCCTGTGCAGAAGAGTGACACACCCCCCAGACAGACTGAAATAGCTTTTATCTTAGTTTCAAGGCCTTTCTTCCCCCCAGAGCCTTCCTCCCAGTAGTTTTCCATAGACGTCACTAGTTGGCCCACTAAGCTCCCCTGCACCAAATGGCCTTCTGACATCTAGGTCAGAGGTCCTTGTTCGTCTGTTCTCTGGAGTGTCTCCCTCTTCTGCCTCCCCAGGTACATAAACAGAATCCTCTCACTACAAGTGAGAGACACACATGTGACATTCTTTTAATCATCTATATTTTACTAAAGATCAATTAATATCATTAAAATTGCCACTACAACAATTATTGCATACTGTTCAAAGATTTGAAAAAAAAAATATTTTGATGTTGTGGGAAAAAAAAAGGTTCTAGAAACACTCATGTCAATAAAGCCCATCTGAACTGAGAAAAAAAATAATAGAGAGAGATGCAAGAAATCTGAATAGAAATAACATTATTGACACGACTTTTCCTGACCATATATATATATACCAGATTTAAAGCACACATTGTGATGTATGCAGCAGCACTACCTACCACCTGGATGCTCGCCCCTCTTTTCGCAATTGTTTGGATTGTTATGTGTTTGTTGAAAAACATTTTTAAGTTAATTTCATATAAATAAATAGACATAAATTAGGCCTAAGCATAGTACTTAACCAATTTATTTATTTATTTATCTTTTGTCATATTATTGCCTACCCTGAGCTGTGTCCTTGATAGCACTTCATATAGAGTGTACAGTATACAGTAAATGACACAATCTAACACGTTGGATTTTAACAGTCAATTATTATAATGGCCTCTCTGATATGTCTGACTATTAAAATGTCATATGTCTCAACCAACTTTATAAAACCATGTCAAAATGAAGAGACGTACACCTAACATGTATTGTAGGTAACGTTAAACAGGTTGACTGTGAGCACGTGACAGTGAAAACATTACGATTATTTTAACTGAATTAAAATGGAAAAACAATGAGTAATTAGCAAGCTTTCAGAACGAACATGCTACAGTTTATTGTGCTGTAAATAAGTCAACACAGGCTTATCATGCAACAGTTCCGTTAAATGAACGTGCTAACAATTCATTTTCCAGCATTAGGCTAATATATGATGGCTATGCATTCAAGACTGTTTAGCAAATCACCAGCACGTTGGCAACGTTAACTTCCCAATGAAATGCATCACAATTGTTTTTAAAGTTAAACAAATAAAAATTGATTCGCATTTGATACTCACACTCTGAATGTCATCCATCTTCGCTGGTCATCCCAGCTAACAATTTTATGTTCTGGGAACGTTAGTTTTCGGTTCCCAGAACGTTCTGGGAACGTTCCCAGAATGTTCCCTATTGGTTCTCCAGGAAAGTTTTCTTAACGTAAATAGAACGTCCCCTTAAGGTTAGGGGAACGTTCCGGGAACCTATTCGGAAAATGAAACCTAAAAAAACCTGCAGGGAACGTTCTGGGAACGTTCCCTTTAGGTTATAAAATAGAACCTTAAAAAGAACCTACAGGGAACGTTCCTGGAACGTTCTTGTTTGGTTCCCAAAAAAAAACCCAAATGGGAACCATACGGGAACGTTAGGGGAACGTTCTGTGTTTGCTGGGATCTAATTCGGTAGGTGGCGTTGACACTAAAACGTAGGGTCCTAGAAATGGGGTCCTAGAAGTGGGGTCCTGAAAATGCAGCCTCCGTTTTTGCAGGCAGATGCTACTCGTCTATAGGCGCGTGGTGATGCTTTACAAAGTGACATCGCCAACTACTGGCCTGGCAAGAATAATACAGCAGCGTTTAAAACGTTTTCGCGGATCCGTGTGAACAGGGATGTTTTGACAACGTCGTCTGTATATGAAAAACAAAGGAAAAACGTTTTTAGTGCATTGTTGTCGTGTAAACGTACCCTAAATGATTACCTGAATAGTTCATCAGAGAGTTGTTTTTATGATGGTCCAGTTATGATTTTGATTAAATGTTACGATGTCAAGAACAATTTTTAAAAATGAAACATGCACAGACGAATTTATAGTAGTCACAATGGCCCTCATTTATCAAAAGTGCGTACACCAAATTTCCAGCGTACACCCAAAACCACGGTGACTTTGAGATTTATCAAAATGGACGTTGGCGTACGGCACGCTCAAATCCTACGACAGCTCAGGAGGTGGTGTACGCACGTTTTGAGTTACTGCGGAAATGC
This sequence comes from Tiaroga cobitis, assembly GCA_030578255.1. Classification (NCBI taxonomy): domain Eukaryota; kingdom Metazoa; phylum Chordata; class Actinopteri; order Cypriniformes; family Leuciscidae; genus Tiaroga; species Tiaroga cobitis. The sequence goes on from CM060595.1 coordinate 7,844,163, forward strand.
GCAGAAAAACAATTCCTAACACTACAAAATGCACTGACAAACTAAAAGATATTATATATTATGACCCACTGTAAAAAAAAAAAAAAAAAAAAAAAACAACAACAACATAGTAATTATAAACTTCAGTGTTTATTTTTGTGCAACATGGACTTCAATGTTTAATTTGCGAGCCTGTGCGCTTTACCCGGCAGGTGCGCACGGACTGGGTTCGGTAACGAAAGGCTTTCAATGACCAAAAAATAATTCAAAATAATGACAAAATAATAAAAAAATACATTCTTCTTCTTTTTAATAATAATACAAATAATAATAATGACATTCTTCTTCTAAATAACAATAAACGTCATTAATAATACAAATCATAATAGGCCCTAAGAATATTACAAATTGTCATGCAATTATTAATGTGAATGAATGGTACTCCACATCACATCATCATCACTATTGTACACCCCAATACATGTAACGTGATTCGAAATTGAATGCTAATTCAAAAGACGTGCTGTAAAATATTGCATTATGATCTCTTCTTTGCCGTCTTCCGTGTGTCCATGGCGTAAAATGAGGGCGTGGGGGAAGCGGAGACTTGAATATATAGGGGCGTGTTATTCTAATGACGATCGTTTTCAGCCGCGGGATTTATCAAGGGCAGGTTGCGTACACCAGGGGCCTCATGTATCAACACTGCGTACGCACAAAAACACGGCGTACGTCAGCTTTCACGTTCACGGCCAGATGTACTAACAGTGAAATTAACGTAAGAATGTGCGTTCCTCCATGTAAACTTCAGGTCTGGCGTACGTATATTTGTCGTGATTTTTGTCCGTTGGCGACTCATAGAGGCAATAAAGTGAAGTGGCAAACATTACACTACGAATTGTTCTATCGCACCACCAGCTGTCAGATATTGCTTATAATTTGTAATTGATAAATTATTTGACATATTGTCACACGAGTTTTATTAAAATATTATATTATGCAATTAAGTAAGAACATAGGCTATATAAAGCATGTCCAAATTGATACAACACGTCTAGCAATGGCAGCGTTGGCTTAACTAGGAATAAAAAATAAACTTCATTAATTCGGTCAGTAAAGATAAAAAAATAAAGTAATATTTTTATTCAGCAAGGACACATTGAATTTGTTTAAAAGTGAGAGTAAATGCATTTATAATGTTACAAAAGATTATAAGATTTCTATATCAGTTTGAAATAAATTTTTATTCATTAAAGAATCCTGAAAATACTATATCACGGTTTCCACGAAAATATGAAGCAGAAGCACACCGGTTTTCAACACTGATAATACTCAAAAATGTTTCTTGATCATCAAATCATCACATAAGAATGATTTCTGAAGGATCATGTGACACTGACTGAAGACTGGAGAAATGATGCTGAAAATTCAGCTTTGATCACAGGAATAAATTACACTTTACTATATATTCACATAGAAGACATTTTCAGTGAAATTTCGTTTCTTGCTTGCTTTAGCCATGTTCTTGCAGGTTTCTTTTGCCAAATTGGACTAATTACCATATTTAAATTAATTTAATTGGGGGAGGAGACTGGGTGGGGCGTTGTGCTCGTGCATGTGCGCTCAATTTTACGTTAATTGGGATGTACAAAGAGAATATGCGTGGGATCCTTCGTACGCAGAGATTCATACATCTGCTTTTTTTTGTGCGTACGCACATTTACAGCTTAGTCCGTACGCAATGTTTTAGTATGAATTCAACGCAAGTCTTTGTACATGAGGCCCCTGGATTTCAAAGGTATACGCACAGCTTCATAAATCAGGCGGTGAGAGGAGTGTAAGCATAATCTTACGCCAACATATACGCCCGTTTCTACGCAAGAATGATAAATGAGGGCCAATAAGTCAATGAAAACTGAATTTTCATTTCATGCTGACTTTTATTCATGTATTTTTTTCAATCATATATTAATTCTTTGATTTTTAGAATAGTAATTCAAACCATGTGTTTACTGAACCCAAACAGTTTTAGAAGAGCACATGACAGGCTATCTGATACTGATGACAGCGGATCAAACCAATTCAGATCATTTGATGTTGTTTTCACACAGTTCCATTCAAATGGAAAGTCTTAACGGCTGAAAAACAGAAAGAAACCATTTTGAAAATGGTTCAGTGGAACAAACACACAAAAAAAACTTTTCTTTGAAAACAGCCCTTTAGGTTTCTAAATCAATCTTCAAGGCATGAATAGTGTATTTGAAGTGTTTAATAGATAATCGGTTTTGAACATCCCAAGTGCAAGAGTTCACTCAGTCAGTAACCAAAGGCATAGCCTACTCAATGAAGCACCACAATGATCAATTGTTTTATAATGTGGCCAGAATCAAAACCAGCTAGCTCCACCACAAATCACATAATTTGATGCAAAAGAATGTGAAAAACAGAAAGACCAAGCCTGTCCAACCCATTAAACATGAAAGTACTACACAATCATTTAAGACATTTCTCCTTAGGCCTATAACATTTTTGGCATAAAGTCATCTTTAAAATTTTTACCTAGAACCCCATTGAAGAGTTTGGGACAAGTGGTGCTGATTCCATAATAGTGATTAAACCAGAGCTTTTAAATTGATTGATAGATTGATAGATATTCCAGGTCTAAAAATAGGGCCAAGGGAAACCCCAGACTCAAAGAGTTTACCACTCCCTGAAACCTCCTTTCATGGAAGACCACTGCATTTTCCTCATTACAGAACTTGTGCTACCAGTTAACCCTTTGATGCGCAAGCTATGGATACCCCCTCTAATGCACAACATGGGTCTAAAAAGACCCGTATTCATTTCCTATGTTATTTCATGCATGGCTCTGCATTTTTTTGTTTCACCTTTTGAAATCACTTTATTTGAGCATTTTATATTTCATGATCTATACATTTCATGATTTATGAATATTCAAAATATCTTGTTTTCAATGATCACAAATTCATATTTTAATATTTCCTAGGTTTTGTGTAAATACATCAAGTTTACACACATGGGTCTAAAATGACCCATCTATGCAAGCGTGATAAAACAAAACAATAAAGAACACTTTTTGTTAAAATAACCATTGTCACAGTTGTTTAGATCAACACATTTACTGTAACACTTGAAATATGTTTATTGGCCACTTTGTCACGCATAACATACATATAACCGATAACACTGAAATTGAACTGTAGTGTAGTGCAACTGTAGGGGGATCTCCCCACCACCAATGTGCAGCATCCACCCGGATGATGCGACAGCAGCCATAGTGCACCACACGACGGCTTACGTGACCGATAGCATTGATTTATGACCATTTATAAAAATTAATATGGAGGTACTGCCCAGGTAAGGTTTCTGCCCAACAGCGCCAATATATACTTGTATATATAACTTTCTATTGCAACTTTTATTTTGTTGACCTAGCTAACATTAGATAAAATAAAATATGTCGACCGCAAGCTAGCTAATAGTATTGGACATGTTTCTCTTTTGCACTAGTAATGGATTTCAAGGTCAAGGTAACCTTAGCCTAAACGTTCAAATTTTAGGCTATATCTAATGTCTTTCACAAAATATCAAATATTTTCTGTGAAAAATTTTTTATTAAATAAAACTTACATGCATGAAATATACAAAAGTAGCCGTGTTGAATTGTGAAATGTTTGGCAGGTGAATAGTTTTCTGCAGTAAATATATTTATACTATTTATAAATATCAAAGGTCCCTATATGGGTCATTTTTGACCCATGTGTGTAAAATTGATGTAGAAATACAAAAACCGTGTTTGTTTATAAAGTAAGAAAGGAAAAATAAAAATAATGATTTGTGGAAATCAAAAACAAGATATTTAATGAATACCTGGATTAATAAATGATAAAATACATTTCTTTCAAATATTCAGCAAAGAAACATGAATACGGGTCTTTTTAGACCCATGTTGCGCATTAGAAGGGTAGTGAAACAAAAACCATTTTTATTCGAAAAGTAAGAAAGGAAAAATTTAAATAAGGATTTGTAATGATCTAAAACGAGTTAATTGAGGAATACATGGAATACTGAATGATGAAATTAAGTTCTTGCAAAGATATAGAAAATGAAAACTCAGTCGGGTCTATTTAGACCCATGTTGTGCATCAAAGGGTTAAGACAGAAAGACAAGAACAAGGTTCTTGTTTTATTGGTTCCAACCTTTGTAATGCAAACTGGGTCTCTGCTCAAACTTCCCCCCAAGAGCGACCACGCGAACAGCTCAGAGAGAAGATTAAACTCAATCAGATCTTGGTCAATGATGCCAAAGGGCAGCAATACCAAGTCAGACATGTTCTTTCACTCATCATCGCTGCAGGATCTTCGCGATCGCTACATGGTCTTTTTCAACAATTCATCAGAACCAATATGCCATAAACATATAGGCCTACCAAAGTCTGAAACTAACCTGAAAAACACTTGAAACACGGACTTGAGCTCGGGCCTTGTCTCTTTTGCAGCGACTCGCGCATGCCACGTCATTCTAAAACGCGGCACTCAAGTTCAACTTTTAAAAAACGCGTTATTATACGCTTTTTGTCGGTCCACTGACGTCTCGAGGTTATAACAACAAAAACGCGTAACCATAGGCTTGTTTCTTTATAGAAAAATGTATTCATAAGTCAAATAGGCTACTTGCCTGGTTGGCACTGCACATTTGGATTTGTTCTAAAACTTTAAAGACCGTGGACGTCTGTCTGAAACTGTTTTTCTACAACAGCATCTTAAAGCAAAACCCGCTGTTTGTCAAGCCAATGATTGATTAGGCAGTAAGGTAACTGTTTTTGCCTTTCAACCTTTATAGTTTGTCTAGTAGTGGCTATAAGGCCTTTAACTGCACACCTGTTCTCACTTCATCATCGTTAGCCTGTGGCACAAGACAGCTTCACTTGAATTTCCAATTAAGCCCAAAGGATCACTATTAATTTAGAGAACTAATTAATGTCACTGAGTTCAGAAGAGGTTGAAACAGGTTGTTCTCAAACAATTGGCTGCTAATTCATTTGGTTAAGACGCTTGTGACTAATCGAAAACAGCCATAATAAAACTAGATATGAGAGCAGTGTTTTTCCAACACTTCAGCCCTTATTAAATTAATCAAATGTCAATTTTTGTAGCCTCATGTCATGACAGAACATGGACTTTAATGTGAGGAGGCTCAGGAGGGTTTCCATAGATGGCTATGTGTGCAATGCAAAACTAAAACATAATAAATTGTTCTTTATTGGTTTCATGAAGAACTTTTAACATTCACAGAATCTTTCCATTGCACAAAAGGTTCTTTATACTGGAAATTGTTCTTCAGATAATCAACATGTTCTTTACTCTATAAGAGAAAAACTGAGAGCTGTTGCCTGAAAGGTTCTTTGAGGAACCAAAAATGGTTCTGCATCGCTACGAAACCCACTTTTGGAGTCTTTATTTTTAAGAGTGTACAGTGGAGCTGAACTATTATATAAAAAATCACTAAATTAAACTTAGTCAATAAAGATTCTGTGGTAAATAATACTTCCCGTGCATTTGTCATGCCAAGAAGCTGATAACATTGCATTGTGGGAAACATTTCGCTTAAAGTATGTTCTGTGCATGTAGAATGCTAAAAAAAAATACACACAGTATCCATGTAACATACTTTGTAATGCAGAAACACTCTATTCCAAATACAGATATTAAATTTGTTGCTATTGGTAATAATACAATCCTTAACTATTACAATATCCTTATTTTGGATATTAATGTGATTTTTGTTGTTGCTGATGTTTGTTCTTTTAAATGTTTGTGCAGAAGGTTGGCTATATCAGACTTTTAGAATTTCTATGCATTATATAACTAGACCCATGCTTTAATCTCATTTGAAATGCTTTTCTCAGCCAGCATGTCACCTTATCATCGACTGCAGGCTTGGTTCATGTGCGCCTGCCAGTCACAGCCGTGAAACCTGACCATTCACTCGCGGTTAGTGAAAGCCAAGGCAGATACTAATGACCAGGATTAGTCTAATGCAGCACTACATGCATCTCACACAAACATGCCCGGGCCATATTTCAGCACAAAGTCAAAATAACAGCCATTATATTTTACATAAAAAAGGTACAATGCATGGGATTAATTTTCTTTTCATTTTGCATAGTGACAATATTTGTAAGCCAATTAAGCACATTTCCCAATCATGCCAAATGATTATAATTTCCATTTTTCTTACTCTAATAGTAACTTTCCCACTGAACAAGGGTAAACATTTTTTTAAAAATCACTGTAATGATGTTTTTAACTAAAAGGCAGAACAAATACAATACTACAATGATGCAATTTTAATAAGATATTAGTTTAGTCCCAAATGACACACTTATGCACACAACCGTGCAGTGTATGAATTTAAGGTTATTTGGTCCCTCAACGTCAGAGTCTGATGGCCCCTCCGCTACGTAACTAAAGCTGCGACAGTTGAGTGCATGAACTGTCCAACATGCCACTCATCGGCTGCATCCGAAATCACATACTTCCTTACCATAGTAGCCGAAAAACAGTATGTGACAAAAGTAGTATGTCCGAATTCACAGCACTCATAGAAGAGTAGGCAAAAAGTTTACCCAGATGACCTACTTCTGGCGAGATTCTGAAGTGTGCATACAATGGACACTACTATCCATGAGGCCACGGGAGAGGATTTATGAATGGCAGTAAAGTGACGTAATTGACGCCGGTAGTTCACATGATAATGACAGCATTGCGAATGTAGTACATCTAGATTACATTCATAACTCATACTAAATAGAACTTTTTTTTTTAGCATCCGTGAAGTAATTATCCAAAATAAGTACCTACTCAATTCAGACGCAGGCTTAGTTTTTTCGGTTTATTGAGTTTGTCATCCAGGTATTTAAAGTGCACTTTTTCTATTAGGAACGTGCCACTCGCACTAAATACTACAAAACAGCATAGTGCACGAATTGGGACGCACCTAGTTTTCTACTAATGAAATTGAGATTTTAGTGACATGACCCAGACATTTTCACATTCACCCTTTGTCTGCTGATTCAGTCATTCCTTATAACAAAATAATAAAAAAAGTCACAAGTAAAAACAGCAGGTTTTTTTCTTGAATGGATAGACTGACTGAACTCAAGGCATGCCAAATTTCCATTGGACACAGAAATGACAATGTTTTGAAGTAAACAAAATAGGCTGTTTATTTGACATAAATTAACATACAAGTACAGACAGAGTGTGAAAGGACATGCTCAACATAACATTTCGATAATAGTCGGCTACATGTTCTGGATGCAAAATACGTTTCACACTAGATATTCACTTGAGTTTCTCTACTGATAGTGTGGCACAATGCAACAAAAGTAATGCAAACTGGGTCTCTGCTCAAACTTCCCCCCAAGAGCGACCTACAAACACGCGAACAGCTCAGAAAGAAGATTAAACTCAATCAGATCTTGGTCAATGATGCCAAAGGGCAGCAATACCAAGTCAGACATGTTCTTTCACTCATCATCGCTGCAGGATCTTCGGGATCGCTACATGGTCTTTTTCAACAATTCATCAGAACCAATTGCCATAAACATATAGGCCTACCAAAGTCTGAAACTAACCTGAAAAACACTTGAAACACGGACTTGAGCTCGGGCCTTGTCTCTTTTGCAGCGACTCGCGCATGACACGTCATTCTAAAACGCGGCACTCAAGTTCAACTTTTAAAAAACGCGTTATTATACGCTTTTTGTCGGTCCACTGACGTCTCGAGGTTATAACAACAAAAACGCGTAACCATAGGCTTGTTTCTTTATAGAAAAAATTATTCATAAGTCAAATAGGCTACTTGCCTGGTTGGCACTGCACATTTGGATTTGTTCTAAAACTTTAAAGACCGTGGACGTCTGTCTGAAACTGGTTTTCTACAACAGCATCTTAAAGCAAAACCCGCTGTTTGTCAAGCCAATGATTGATTAGGCAGTAAGGTAACTGTTTTTGCCTTTCAACCTTTATAGTTTGTCTAGTAGTGGTTATAAGGCCTTTAACTGCACACCTGTTCTCACTTCATCATCGTTAGCCTGTGGCACAAGACAGCTTCACTTGAATTTCCAATTAAGCCCAAGGGATCACTATTAATTTAGAGAACTAATTAATGCCACTGAGTTCAGAAGAGGTTGAAACAGGTTGTTCTCAAACAATTGGCTGCTAATTCATTTGATTAAGACGCTTGTGACTAATCGAAAACAGCCATAATAAAACTAGCTATGAGAGCAGTGTTTTTCCAACACTTCAGCCCTTATTACATGAATCAAATGTCAATTTTTGTAGCCTCATGTCATGACAGAACATGGACTTTAATGTGAGGAGGCTCAGGAGGGTTTCCATAGATGGCTATGTGTGCAATGCAAAACTAAAACATAATAAATTGTTCTTTATTGGTTTCATGAAGAACTTTTAACATTCACAGAATCTTTCCATTGCACAAAAGGTTCTTTATACTGGAAATTGTTCTTCAGATAATCAAAATGTTCTTTACTCTATAAGAGAAAAACTGAGAGCTGTTGCCTGAAAGGTTCTTTGAGGAACCAAAAATGGTTCTGCATCGCTACGAAACCCACTTTTGGAGTCTTTATTTTTAAGAGTGTACAGTGGAGCTGAACTATTATATAAAAAATCACTAAATTAAACTTAGTCAATAAAGATTCTGTGGTAAATAATACTTCCCGTGCATTTGTCATGCCAAGAAGCTGATAACATTGCATTGTGGGAAACATTTCGCTTAAAGTATGTTCTGTGCATGTAGAATGCTAAAAAAAAATACACACAGTATCCATGTAACATACTTTGTAATGCAGAAACACTCTATTCCAAATACAGATATTAAATTTGTTGCTATTGGTAATAATACAATCCTTAACTATTACAATATCCTTATTTTGGATATTAATGTGATTTTTGTTGTTGTTGCTGATGTTTGTTCTTTTAAATGTTTGTGCAGAAGGTTGGCTATATCAGACTTTTAGAATTTCTATGCATTATATAACTAGACCCATGCTTTAATCTCATTTGAAATGCTTTTCTCAGCCAGCATGTCACCTTATCATCGACTGCAGGCTTGGTTCATGTGCGCCTGCCAGTCACAGCCGTGAAACCTGACCATTCACTCGCGGTTAGTGAAAGCCAAGGCAGATACTAATGACCAGGATTAGTCTAATGCAGCACTACATGCATCTCACACAAACATGCCCGGGCCATATTTCAGCACAAAGTCAAAATAACAGGCATTATATTTTACATAAAAAAGGTACAATGCATGGGATTAATTTTCTTTTCATTTTGCATAGTGACAATATTTGTAAGCCAATTAAGCACATTTCCCAATCATGCCAAATGATTATAATTTCCATTTTTCTTACTCTAATAGTAACTTTCCCACTGAACAAGGGTAAACATTTTTTTAAAAATCACTGTAATGATGTTTTTAACTAAAAGGCAGAACAAATACAATACTACAATGATGCAATTTTAATAAGATATTAGTTTAGTCCCAAATGACACACTTATGCACACAACCGTGCAGTGTATGAATTTAAGGTTATTTGGTCCCTCAACGTCAGAGTCTGATGGCCCCTCCGCTACGTAACTAAAGCTGCGACAGTTGAGTGCATGAACTGTCCAACATGCCACTCATCGGCTGCATCCGAAATCACATACTTCCTTACCATAGTAGCCGAAAAACAGTATGTGACAAAAGTAGTATGTCCGAATTCACAGCACTCATAGAAGAGTAGGCAAAAAGTTTACCCAGATGACCTACTTCTGGCGAGATTCTGAAGTGTGCATACAATGGACACTACTATCCATGAGGCCACGGGAGAGGATTTATGAATGGCAGTAAAGTGACGTAATTGACGCCGGTAGTTCACATGATAATGACAGCATTGCGAATGTAGTACATCTAGATTACATTCATAACTCATACTAAATAGAACTTTTTTTTTTAGCATCCGTGAAGTAATTATCCAAAATAAGTACCTACTCAATTCAGACGCAGGCTTAGTTTTTTCGGTTTATTGAGTTTGTCATCCAGGTATTTAAAGTGCACTTTTTCTATTAGGAACGTGCCACTCGCACTAAATACTACAAAACAGCATAGTGCACGAATTGGGACGCACCTAGTTTTCTACTAATGAAATTGAGATTTTAGTGACATGACCCAGACATTTTCACATTCACCCTTTGTCTGCTGATTCAGTCATTCCTTATAACAAAATAATAAAAAAAGTCACAAGTAAAAACAGCAGGTTTTTTTCTTGAATGGATAGACTGACTGAACTCAAGGCATGCCAAATTTCCATTGGACACAGAAATGACAATGTTTTGAAGTAAACAAAATAGGCTGTTTATTTGACATAAATTAACATACAAGTACAGACAGAGTGTGAAAGGACATGCTCAACATAACATTTCGATAATAGTCGGCTACATGTTCTGGATGCAAAATACGTTTCACACTAGATATTCACTTGAGTTTCTCTACTGATAGTGTGGCACAATGCAACAAAAGTAATGCAAACTGGGTCTCTGCTCAAACTTCCCCCCAAGAGCGACCTACAAACACGCGAACAGCTCAGAGAGAAGATTAAACTCAATCAGATCTTGGTCAATGATGCCAAAGGGCAGCAATACCAAGTCAGACATGTTCTTTCACTCATCATCGCTGCAGGATCTTCGGGATCGCTACATGGTCTTTTTCAACAATTCATCAGAACCAATTGCCATAAACATATAGGCCTACCAAAGTCTGAAACTAACCTGAAAAACACTTGAAACACGGACTTGAGCTCGGGCCTTGTCTCTTTTGCAGCGACTCGCGCATGCCACGTCATTCTAAAACGCGGCACTCAAGTTCAACTTTTAAAAAACGCGTTATTATACGCTTTTTGTCGGTCCACTGACGTCTCGAGGTTATAACAACAAAAACGCGTAACCATAGGCTTGTTTCTTTATAGAAAAATGTATTCATAAGTCAAATAGGCTACTTGCCTGGTTGGCACTGCACATTTGGATTTGTTCTAAAACTTTAAAGACCGTGGACGTCTGTCTGAAACTGTTTTTCTACAACAGCATCTTAAAGCAAAACCCGCTGTTTGTCAAGCCAATGATTGATTAGGCAGTAAGGTAACTGTTTTTGCCTTTCAACCTTTATAGTTTGTCTAGTAGTGGCTATAAGGCCTTTAACTGCACACCTGTTCTCACTTCATCATCGTTAGCCTGTGGCACAAGACAGCTTCACTTGAATTTCCAATTAAGCCCAAGGGATCACTATTAATTTAGAGAACTAATTAATGCCACTGAGTTCAGAAGAGGTTGAAACAGGTTGTTCTCAAACAATTGGCTGCTAATTCATTTGGTTAAGACGCTTGTGACTAATCGAAAACAGCCATAATAAAACTAGCTATGAGAGCAGTGTTTTTCCAACACTTCAGCCCTTATTACATGAATCAAATGTCAATTTTTGTAGCCTCATGTCATGACAGAACATGGACTTTAATGTGAGGAGGCTCAGGAGGGTTTCCATAGATGGCTATGTGTGCAATGCAAAACTAAAACATAATAAATTGTTCTTTATTGGTTTCATGAAGAACTTTTAACATTCACAGAATCTTTCCATTGCACAAAAGGTTCTTTATACTGGAAATTGTTCTTCAGATAATCAAAATGTTCTTTACTCTATAAGAGAAAAACTGAGAGCTGTTGCCTGAAAGGTTCTTTGAGGAACCAAAAATGGTTCTGCATCGCTACGAAACCCACTTTTGGAGTCTTTATTTTTAAGAGTGTACAGTGGAGCTGAACTATTATATAAAAAATCACTAAATTAAACTTAGTCAATAAAGATTCTGTGGTAAATAATACTTCCCGTGCATTTGTCATGCCAAGAAGCTGATAACATTGCATTGTGGGAAACATTTCGCTTAAAGTATGTTCTGTGCATGTAGAATGCTAAAAAAAAAATACACACAGTATCCATGTAACATACTTTGTAATGCAGAAACACTCTATTCCAAATACAGATATTAAATTTGTTGCTATTGGTAATAATACAATCCTTAACTATTACAATATCCTTATTTTGGATATTAATGTGATTTTTGTTGTTGTTGCTGATGTTTGTTCTTTTAAATGTTTGTGCAGAAGGTTGGCTATATCAGACTTTTAGAATTTCTATGCATTATATAACTAGACCCATGCTTTAATCTCATTTGAAATGCTTTTCTCAGCCAGCATGTCACCTTATCATCGACTGCAGGCTTGGTTCATGTGCGCCTGCCAGTCACAGCCGTGAAACCTGACCATTCACTCGCGGTTAGTGAAAGCCAAGGCAGATACTAATGACCAGGATTAGTCTAATGCAGCACTACATGCATCTCACACAAACATGCCCGGGCCATATTTCAGCACAAAGTCAAAATAACAGGCATTATATTTTACATAAAAAAGGTACAATGCATGGGATTAATTTTCTTTTCATTTTGCATAGTGACAATATTTGTAAGCCAATTAAGCACATTTCCCAATCATGCCAAATGATTATAATTTCCATTTTTCTTACTCTAATAGTAACTTTCCCACTGAACAAGGGTAAACATTTTTTTTAAAATCACTGTAATGATGTTTTTAACTAAAAGGCAGAACAAATACAATACTACAATGATGCAATTTTAATAAGATATTAGTTTAGTCCCAAATGACACACTTATGCACACAACCGTGCAGTGTATGAATTTAAGGTTATTTGGTCCCTCAACGTCAGAGTCTGATGGCCCCTCCGCTACGTAACTAAAGCTGCGACAGTTGAGTGCATGAACTGTCCAACATGCCACTCATCGGCTGCATCCGAAATCACATACTTCCTTACCATAGTAGCCGAAAAACAGTATGTGACAAAAGTAGTATGTCCGAATTCACAGCACTCATAGAAGAGTAGGCAAAAAGTTTACCCAGATGACCTACTTCTGGCGAGATTCTGAAGTGTGCATACAATGGACACTACTATCCATGAGGCCACGGGAGAGGATTTATGAATGGCAGTAAAGTGACGTAATTGACGCCGGTAGTTCACATGATAATGACAGCATTGCGAATGTAGTACATCTAGATTACATTCATAACTCATACTAAATAGAACTTTTTTTTTAGCATCCGTGAAGTAATTATCCAAAATAAGTACCTACTCAATTCAGACGCAGGCTTAGTTTTTTCGGTTTATTGAGTTTGTCATCCAGGTATTTAAAGTGCACTTTTTCTATTAGGAACGTGCCACTCGCACTAAATACTACAAAACAGCATAGTGCACGAATTGGGACGCACCTAGTTTTCTACTAATGAAATTGAGATTTTAGTGACATGACCCAGACATTTTCACATTCACCCTTTGTCTGCTGATTCAGTCATTCCTTAAAACAAAATAATAAAAAAAGTCACAAGTAAAAACAGCAGGTTTTTTTCTTGAATGGATAGACTGACTGAACTCAAGGCATGCCAAATTTCCATTGGACACAGAAATGACAATGTTTTGAAGTAAACAAAATAGGCTGTTTATTTGACATAAATTAACATACAAGTACAGACAGAGTGTGAAAGGACATGCTCAACATAACATTTCGATAATAGTCGGCTACATGTTCTGGATGCAAAATACGTTTCACACTAGATATTCACTTGAGTTTCTCTACTGATAGTGTGGCACAATGCAACAAAAGTATCAAAAATGCAACAAAAAATATTTTTACACACACACAAACACACACACACACCAAAGCTAAGTGCTTTTTTAAAGCCCCTTCAAGCAGAGTACACAATTTTGGTCAAGTTCCCTTGTTTGAGCAACTGTGACAAGAGTAGCGCTTCACTATGCCTAATTAGAGTCGACTCATGAACATACTATTAAATTAAATTAATGCTTCAGGCATAAAACAAAGCAGCAAACTATAACTCTGCCTTCTGAAAGAACTACAGCAGTTGAAATCAGTCTGCATACTGCAAACAAACCAGACACATCATTTCCATGGACTACAGTACAAGTGCACTTTTGACAGTTTAGTTATTTAAGGCAGGCAGAAATTGGTCCGACTTTTTTCCCCCTGGAATGTTTTCCTCAAATTGACTCGTTACATGAATCCCAGACATTATTTTTGAGCCTGACGAAAGGACTGCCAACTCGGTTCACATTAAACGGTTTCAGCTCGGCCTGTGATGCAAGCCCCTTTGTCTCAAGTATTTTATAACTAACTGTCCCCATTAAAAGTAATTTCTTGGAGCAAATCATCTTTGAGTGTGATTATAGTCATCGACAGTGTAAACTTCTAGTAGCCCACAGGAATAACATTCAGCTGGACTCATGTGAAATATGGATAATAACTCCATCTTTGTGCTTGACAAGTGACAGTGCATTACACATGCAAAAGCTTCAATGAAATACAAGCGCACACTGTGCATGGCTAATGCGTCTAGATTTCACACTCAAGCTAAAAATACTGCACTACATATAGGTCTAGTTATGAGCGATACTTCTGTAACAGCTTTAAAACTAATCATTTTTTGCCATGACAATTCTGCAGGCTGGAAAATTACAGTATTACACATCCACTATTAAACATAGATAAAACTATGTGGTGCATCACTTTTAAAGGCATGAACAGTCAGTCATCATTTACTCACCCTCATATCGTTCCAAACCCGTATGACTTTCTTTCCTCTGCTAAAACAGTGTCTTTGCGTTTTTTGTGGTCCATGTTTGGACAGAAACATTGAAACACTCTTCAAAATATCTTCTTTTGTGTTCTGAAGAAAGAAAGAAAGTCAAACCGGTATGGAACAACATGAGGGTGAGTAAATGATGACCGAATGTTCATTTTTGGCTGGACAATCACTTTAAACTGAAGCCCAAACAAGCACGTACATTGAAAACGCTGGATATTTTAGTCAAAGATACTCTGGCAGTGACTCTGGCAGCTCTGATCAATAATGGATCCAAGACCAAATCATTTGCACACTATCTGTGGCACACTATCGATCCAGGATGGCATGGCAAAAGGAAGAGAAGTAGGCAAATGATATTAAAGAAAGCCACTCTGCGATATTCACTTAGTGTATTTAGCGGCATAGAAACAGAAAATGGCACTTAAAGTGACCTTACGCCTAAAGAAATATAAATAAATAGCCCTTCTGTTTGAAATCTTGTAAACGTGCGCCTTTGTTTCTGAAAATCTTCCCCAGTTCCTACACGAGTAATCCTTTCACCAGGCAAAAAGGCATTTCCTCTAAGAATAAGATAAGCCCGAAAGACTCAAGGAGTTTTGATGTGCTTGAAAGCTTAAAGAGTCTAGCAATGGAGCGAAAAGCATCCCTAGATCTCACACCGATTGCAAGCCTCGCTCATGGCCGTCCAGCTGCACCTTGATTTTGTGCAGTTCCTCGATCTCCTGATGGTGCCGCTCTGTTTTGTGTCGCACTAGCGAACGGTAGAAGTGAATGGTGAACACCACAAAGATCAATCCAACCGGCACCATGATGATGGTGGAGGCCAAGGCCGCCTGCCAGCCACTGTGGCCGGGCTGACCCGCAGGAGAGCTGCAGTTCTGCTGCTTAAGGACTGCCTGGATTGACGCGGATTGCGCACCAGAGTCTACCGGCAAGAACTTAATCCAGCAGAGGAGCACCACCTCTGCCAGGAACAGAATGATCCCTAGAGCGGTGGAAAAGCCCCAGGCCAGCTCAATGTAGTGGTGCATCCTCTCGTGGGGAGACTCGGAGACGGAGTTGAGATTGTGGATGTTGCTGACGGCTTCCACGTTGGGTAGGATACAGGTGCTGATGAGGAGGGCGAACAGGTGGACGGCCACCAGCACTGTGGTACATACGCTGAAGGCAATGAGCAGGAAACGTGGGTAGTTGTACTGCATCTCCAGCTGCACCTCCACCATGGCCACCTGGTCATGACCACATTAAGAAATTATAGTGGTTGTCATAAACGATAACTGAATTGAAAGCAGCTTTTATTTGATATAAACTTAAAGACCTCAAAAGTAAAAATCCCATTAGATTTTTTTTAATGATAAAAAATATAAAAATGCATATGATTTCTGAAGGGTCATGAGACACTGAAGACTGGAGTAATGATGCTGAAAATTCAGAGGAAATAATTTACATTTCGAAATATATTCAAACAGAAAACTATTTTACAATATTACTGTTTTTACTGTGTTTTTGATCAAATAAATGCAGCCTTGGTGAGCAGAAGAGACTTCTTTAAAAAAAATGAATGCAAGTCAGTGTCATTTTAAATAAAATAAATTAGCTGAATTCCCAACAAAAAAACTACACTACCCATAATCCTGATGAAAAATCCACAAATACAGTGCAACAGTGCCCACCCTTTTTTCCAGCGACGTTGTTTCCAGAAGTATTTTTTTCCAATAATTTCTCCCATAGGGATTTCAAAAAAGTCTTTGTTAAAGCGTTTAAATCCATGAACCAAGTCAACTCACTATGAGGTGATTCACCTCATTACAAACTTTGATTTGGAGCAAAAAAGGTTTTATATCTACATCAATAACAAAACAAAACACATATAATGATTCTGTTTTGTCCTTAAATAAAATAAAAATAGATAGAATTATAATAATTGAACTAGCTACAGTCTTGTCTTTTCGTACACTTTTGCTTGCTTCAAATCAAAGTGTATAATGATGCGATTCATCTCAGAGTTAGTTGCTTTCATAACTCTTTCCTGAAGAATGTTTGAAATCCCTATGGAGATAATGAATGTGAAAAATACTTCCGGTCATAAAGGTGTTCACTGTTACGATCTATTTTGGCCAAAAGCGGTTCAAAGTTTCACAGGACAATGTTTCAGACAATCTCCAAACCATCTAATGTTTCTAAGAAATTCAACAGCACGCAAGCTTAACAATCCACAGCGAGTAAACAGGTCTCATAGGCTGCGTCCGTAAGCTGAAAAATGCTGCCTTCGGAGGAACCAACTTTATACTATCGTGGTAATTAAATATTCGCTTAGTTATCACCAAAGCTCTATTTTGCTGTAGATCATTAAAATGTTACGCTGCCTCAGAAGTCTGTCCCAAATCAGATTCGTGAGGTATCTTTTTCCTGATCGGGCAGCGAGGTAACAAGTCAGCTGCCTAAGCTTTCAAACCAAGAGCCACAAACATTTGAAGGATCACACAGAGTGTAATATACTGACCATGGCAAAGCCAGACAGCAGGGCTGAGGTTCGGCTGGAGGCCTTGAGCTTCGCCCTGCTGAGGTAGAGTTTTCTCCACGAGAGAGCCTGGACCGAGTGATGGTTAGAGGTGACCAGCTCCAGATAACTGCGGCGAACCCAGTCCCTGTAGTCCATGCCACCACCATCCTGCAGCCGGTCGGAGCCCCCGGGAGCGGGGGAGCCCATTGGCACATTGAGCTCACTGCTCATATTAGCTGTGAATAATCGTTTAATCACAATGTCATATAGCCTATTGTATACACCTTATTTTTAATGTAAGAGCATGTGTGGCCATTTGTAACGTGAGTGTGTGAGGCTTCCGGTGCCTGATGCTTCCCGTTATTCTGCTTGAGATTACAAACTGGCATTTGTCGTCATCAAATTTATTTTCATAAACATAAAAACACTGGTTTGTCGAGCAAACATTTTTACTATTAACTGCAATTTGTTTTTTCTTCTAGTAATAGCGGCTTATGAATTGTAAGTCTCACACACTCACAGAAAATAGCTTACTTCTGCATTGGAAAAAAATAGACTACAAGATTTAAACGAACACTCAATAAGCAACAAAAAGGTACCAGATATATGTGGCATTTACCGGATATATGTGGCATTTACCGGACATGATACAATAGAAATGTCATGATTTCTGTTACTTTTTCACAATATGCATCATGATAGTATGATGGTATTTTTTTAAGAACCTTATAAATATCATGAGATATAAATATGGTAATCATTCAGATTTCTGTGTGATATAATGATCAGATGGCAAAATTATTTAATAAATCTGAATGAAACATACCTGATTGACCTTGTCCTGCTTTAGGACTGGTTTTCATTGCACGCCTCTAGTAAAAAAATAAATAAAATGAACAGGTTACAGAATAAAACAATAAGAATTAGTAAATGTTACGTAAAAATAAATAATTTAAAAACTGAAACTGAAATTCTTTGTCCCTGAAGGAAAAACTGGACTGTATTTGTCTTGAACTCTGAAATTGAAATATGGTGCTGTATTCAGTCACAGAACTCTTCAAATCATCATATAAACAAGAAAAAAATAAAATAAAACCAAGTTAAATATGTAACAATAAAATTAAATTGTAAGCCAATCAAAATAATACCTTATTTATAACATTCTTCATACCTAATCTAAAAAAAACATGCCTACAAGATTTCTTAAAACGGGTTTATCTGTAAACTGTACAACCAGAGACCACCAACTCCTACTTTGTATGTAGATCTGATATCTTTATCATTCCCTGACAGCTCACATGATAGGCTAACTCCAAAACTATTTTTTCCCCATAATCCTCACTGGCATCCGCACCAGACCAACTCACACTTATTATTGCACTGCAAGCTGTTACAGTTCATCTATATCGCACCGTTTTCTACTACAGCCTGGTAAAATAAAGATATCCTTCCTGATTCACTCCATACACGTCTAGGGCTGTAGCTAATGGAGCGGAAACAATACTGGGGAACCACAACATGTTCTATATGTTATTTTAAAAAAAGGTTAACCATCTGAAGAAAGGTTTGCGCTTTACTGTGGTTAATAAAAATAAGGCCGAAGCCACCTAGTGATACACCAATGATTTGCATCAATACAAGTATCATTAAAAATATAAAACCAAGTATAAAAGCACCATAAGAGAATAACAAGAATATTGGGATAGTTCCATTGTTCCAAACCTGGATGAGTTTCTTTCTTCTGTTGAACACAAAAGAAGATATTTTGTAGTATGTTGGTATCCAGACAGTTGATGGACCCCATTGACTTACATAGTAGGAATAAAAAAAAAATACTATGGAAGTCAGTGGGGTCCATCAGCTGTCTGGATACCAACATACTACAAAATATCTTCTTTTGTGTTCAACAGAAGAAACGCATACAGGTTTGGAACAACATGAGGGTGAGTAAATGACAAAATTCTCATTTTGGGGTGAGCTATCCCTTTAAGATATGCCAACTTAATTTAACACAGGAAGCAGACACATTTAAAAAGCTTTTTGGACGTTTGCAATTATAGTCTATTTCCATATTATTTTTTGTAAGGATCTGGTGCTCATATCAGACCATACAGTGGAGCCACAAAACATTGCATATGCTTTCACATACCTCGATATTCTAAAAAAGCATGTGGTTATTTTTTTAAAGATGAAAGTAGCTGCGTTGTGTTGGTTATTTAAATGAGCGCCACGTCATACGCATCCGCTTGGGACAAAAATATGTGTTAGTGAACAGACTCGGTCTAAACATAAGCGTCTACCAGAGGTTATTTTGCAAACCGGAGCTATACACAATCAACGCCAGGCCACAGATGTGTTTCTCACCACACACAACTTCCTTTCCTGTCCACTGAAACACACAATGAGAAAGCATCACAGATCAAACATGCACAGCTGTACTGAAGTCATCAATACTCACCTCCAACTCACATTTGCTGCCAGTCACTTTTTGTGTTCACATCCACATGAGGGCCGATTGAAAGTGAATACTGAAGAGAAACGGACGTTGACAGCTCTAGCTGGACATGCTTATCCGATCAAGCGATGTCCGATTACTGGACGAATCGTTCTTTTGAGTCGGATCTTCGGTTGAACAAAATGGGTTCACGTAACGACCTTAATGCTTTATTCACGAATCGGATTGAATCAGTCTGAGCGGTTCTCGAGTCAGCGATTCATTGAACTGAGAATCGTCTCCGCCATAAACATAACATGACTCACAATGAGCCGAATAGCAAAAATATTACTAATAAAATCTACTGGAAATATGTTTATTACTTTACTGTATGAGTTTTATCAACACACATAGAAAATAGTTCGCTTCAATAATAACTTCATATTTATTAATAAAATGTATTAATAACAACCTTAATACTTAAATATAATTTATTAAAGCTGTAAAAAAAAAGTATTCAGCCAAGGGATGTAAAATAATTGTACTACTGTTTAATGTACAGATAGGCCTATATATTGAGGTTCTAAAATACTTTTTAAGCTGAAGCTTGGCTGAGCAAACTGAAGAGGACACATGAAATACCAATATTTTAAATACTTCTTCCTGAAGAGGACACATGAAATACATATAAAGTGAAGTACATATAACTTTATTGTATGGAAAGGTTATGACAAGCCAATTCTGAATCAGTTGCTTGAAAGATTCGAAAGATTCAAAAGAACCAGTTCGTGGAGACGATTCAGACTTAAGTCACGTGATCTCTACTAAGTATATCACGTGATGAGGGTGTGCCTGTTCCATCCCAGCTGTAAGTTTTGTTTTACGTCGCAATAAAAAAAAGTACCTTTTTGTGTAATTGAATGCATTTTGCTAACTTCTGCCATTTTCAAACCCTCTCTCTCCTCTTTTTTTTCTAAAGACGTCAAACAACCGATGTCCCGAAAGCGCAAAATGAGTGACAGACAGAAAGCGTTCTCTGATTGGCCAGTTCAGTACATGGGCCAGCCCCTTACTCCTTGTGCTGTTCACAGATAGCCTTGCGCTTAGGTAGGCGTTTTCTGAGGACCAACTATTTTAGTGATACCCTATCTAAAAATAGATTTTTTTCCTCTAGCTGACAGCACAGTTAGATTTTAAATAGTACACACTGTAGTAACTCCGCGGTATTTGACAATTATTACAAGTAATTAGAAAGAAAAATAGGCTATTGGTTGCGCTTTATTTTAAGGTGACGTAGTAGTTACATACGGTTATGGTTTGGTTTAGAGTTAGTTACTTGTAATTATGGATAATTTACAATCATTAATATCGAAAGTACATGTAGTTACGTAGAACTACATCACCTTATTAAAGTGTTGCTGAAGCCATACATTAAATTGTTTAGTTTTTTGTAACTACTATTTTCTGGTGAATGAAGTTCACTCTTGTTAAAGTTCACAATACTTTTTTATCAGTGTGTATATCTCTAAGATCATATATATATATATATATATTAAAAACCAACAAAGAACTGAGAAAAGGAAAAAGACACAAGTGTTCTCATCCATAATTTTATAATGCCCAAAACTATGCGTATTTGGCATCTATGTAACGCAAACTCAACATCAAAAGGAAAAGAAAAAAAAAATCAATAAAATGATCCCATCCTAGACATCCTTCTGGGTGCATCATGCCACAATTTGGCCTTTTATATAAACAAAGGAATATGTTAATATGTGCATGTTATTTTCATTCTTAATCACCCAAAACCTACTGTACATTATCATTACACTAAATCATTATCAGCATGTCCATTTTTTTAAAGTCAAAGTTAATACTTTTCAAATTCCACCAGTAGGAGGCAAACATAGGCAACAAATCTGAAGCACTTGAGAACAGATGAGCAGAATACACACAGGCTCCTTTTCTTGCAAGTCATTTCAAATGGACAGAAAAGAAACCACAGGCACAACATTTTACAAGACAAAATATGTTACGGATTACTTTTACTATGTGAACTGAGCCGTTAGATTAGCATTTCAATTTGGGGACAATTTCGAATCCATTCTGGTAAACAAATCTCAGTCTCAAACATGTTGGCATCCTTTTAGAACATGAACTTAACAAAACCCATCAAGAGACCACATGTGCAACTAGGTAGTATAAAAACATTCATTCAAATATGAACATCTCTATAAACACTGTTTTGCTGGAGAAAATGACGAGACAAAAACAAAAACCAATATATTTTGCGCTACGCTAACCCCAAGAGACTTTTTTTTGCAAACCATTTCAAGCATGAAATCTACAACAAACTCTTAAGCTCATGTGGCCAATATAAAATGTCAAAACTCAACATCAGACTGGTGTGAAGAAAGACTAACAACATTTTTGAGTCATTGTCATAAGGCAGTTGACCTCTAGTCAGAGTTCATAGAAGATTACGAACAGCCTTTCTGAGCTTCTGCATTCACCGCTGGAGTGAACACTGCATCTTTAAAGAGTTCCCTCATGTTCCTGAAGGAAACCAGGATATGGCTGTCTGGAGAGCATCTTCTGCTAGAGTCTGAAATGTAAGGACTCGTCTCACGTTGGACAGTAACATGCTGGATTTTAATTATGAAATCGCTTAGCAATCTTAAGGCTGAAAGTTTTTTTAATTTTTTTTTTTTTTTAAATCACAACGACAAACAAAACGCAATGTGAATCCTGAGCATGACACAAATAATCTGCTGAACACGTGATCCAAAATGTGATGCAGTGAATGAGGACGGGTAATACGAGCGAAAGGCTAACCGTTGAACGTCCTGGTTTTGGTTCAACTTCGACCCTTAATATCTAAAACATGGTGACTGACCACAAGCTCTATGAATAGACCATGACATCAAACTCTGAAGCTTTCTCCTTTGCCATCAATGTGCCGGAGGCGCAGGTAGACGTCTGTGCCGATGCCCTGCATCGACTGGATGGCCAGAGAACCTCCTAAGTATTCGGCGTATGCTCGGGATGTGGGCAGGCCAAAGCCAAACCTGGAGGAGAAAACAAGCGGCATTATTGAGATGTTCTTCGGTTACCTCAAATAAACCTTAAACTTATCTTAATTACGGAATAAACAACACTAAACAAGAAAACAAACTATTTTAATTAGACAAGACTACCAGTTGGGCTGGGCAGGATGAGGATATAAGTCATAACATTGATATAAAGCACCTATTATTACAAACTTTGCTATATCGTTTATACACAATAGAAATATAACCGGGTAACAGGTAAAAAAATGAATCGCGTAACAGGTAAAAAGTGGATGTGCAGCATGAGTCGCAAAAAGTCGTTCTCAACAAGATGTGCTGACTGACACACCAGAAGGGCGAGCACAGAGCGCCGTCTCTCTCAGACAGCATGCGATCCCGAAATCAGTTCTCGTTCACGGCTTATTGCGCTTAAAAGGACAAATACACACACGATATCAAAATGTCCATTGTGTGGAGTATAAACACAGTCAGTTATGAGTATGACTTAGTGTGAACAGTTGGGCGAAAAATAGATGCGTCAGTATCGGTGGTTCACACCATGTCGAAATTACGAGATTATGACGCTCACGATCATTTGATGGGAAAGTGTGAAAGGTAAGCCATTCATTTTGCAGCATTGGTAAAACACTTTTACGTTTCTCGTTGGTTTCTCACGATTCGGACATCCAGGAAATGCGCACTTTAAAAATCATTTTAAACACTACATCGAGACCTATCTGCGCCATCTCAGTTCTCACGCATGCGTCGTGGCGCTCTCGTGAAGTCACGTCAGAGGCCCCACAGAAGAAAATGAATAGCTTAATAAAGTGTTGGTTTTTTTCGCACAAAAAGTATTCTCATCGCTTGATGAACTTAAGGTTGAGCCACTGTAGTCACTTGGACTAATTTATAGATGTCTTTATTAACTTTTCTGGCCCGGCAGATGGAAAATTACCTAGCAGTCTATGAAGGAGTGATCCAGCTCTCAGATCTAATCAAAAATATCTTCATTTGTGTTCCGAAGATGAACGAAAGTCTTACGGGTTTGGAACAACATGAGGGTGAGTACCGGTAATTACTGACAGAATTTTTGGGTGAACTAATCCTTTAAGTATTACTGCGAAGTTAACCAAGTGTGACACTTTAGAAAATCGATGTTTGAAATTTGTGAATCGATGCATATCGGTAGAAGATTGAATCGCGACTCATATATGAATAAAAATGTTCCCACACCCCTAGTATATTGTGATATACATTATCGTGAAATAAAATCTCATATCATGTAATAAGATTTTGGTCATATCGCCCACACCTAACAGTGTGACACTATCTGTGACACTATGGGCGGCAGTGGCTCAGTGGTTCATGTAGGTTGTCTACAAACCAGAAGGTTGGTGGTTCAATCCCCGGTTCCACCTGACCAAGTGTCGAGGTGTCCATGAGCAAGACATCTAACCCCAGCCTTGTATGGCTGACACCGCCGTTGGTGTATGAATGAGAGAGTGAATGGGTGAATGTGAGGCAAAATGTAAAGCGCTTTGGTGGCCATTCTGTCTGTGAAAGCGCTATATAAATGCAGTCCATTTACCATTTTACCATACTCCAAAGACTTACAGATCCAGAAAGAACTGGCTGAATCTGGATCATGTGCAGACCACTTTAGCTATTACTCTGGTCTTGCAAGAATGCAAAGAATCTTGCAAAGTCAGCTGCCTCATGTGGACAAGATGTAAATATTTACATGCGAAGAGGTGAAAAGCATTTTGCAGATGCAAAAGAGAAACATGATCCCAAACAGCACATCAATAATTTACATAAAATCAAACAAAGCACCAACATTTCAAAGCAGCTTGTTTTGGTACAGATTTAGATCCGTCTGCTCTTACCCATGCATGGGTCCGGACTGGGGGCCGCTGTTGGTTATGCTGTCGAAAAGGTTGCTCATGCGAGGATCCTGTGTGCTCTGTTCAGCTGTGCTGAAGTGGTAATCCATCACCTTATCCAGAATACTGTGAGGAATGCCACCACCACGGTCGGAGATCCTACAAAATCAGTTCAACATCACTTTGCTTTGTTTCCACTTTCATTTGCTTGTGCAATGCATATACATCATTTGCAAAAATGGTTCCTCAAACAATTTGTATGAAAAAATATTTTATAACCAGTCTGAAAATCAGCCATCAGGAGTCAAACTAGTGGAGGTGAATGGACTAATAGAGTTAACAACTCGAACATCACAGCTTTCTGAATCAAAATGAGCTTGAAATGATCTGTGAGCGAGCGGTTTTAGTGGTTTCCTTTAGTGTGGTTAAGTGAAAGGTGAAAATTTGTGCCTACACCATCATTATACTTGTTTGGTGTTTACCAAGGATTTGTGGTGTACTGATCCAAAATGAAGGTGACTTATAATAGTAATAGCCAATTTAGTAGTAATAAATAAGCCGGACAAAATAGGTTTTCACTGTAATAGTAAATACAGCGAAGCGAAGTGAAAGAGAGAGAGAGGGGGACAGAATCAGGATTGGTAATCGAGTGGGGAGTCATACTCAGGTTGACCGCTCTAACTATAAGTTACAAAAAAAAGTTACACTTGATGAGACTAAGATTATTACCTATACACTACCATTCAGAAGTTTGGGGTGTGTGTGGATATAGTAGATACCCGGGCTATGAAAACTGACATCAGCCTTTATTCAAAAATTATTAACAATTTGTTGAAGATTTGTAAGCATATTACGTAGTTGTGCTTGGACTCAAGTATTTTATTTGTTTTATAATTTTATTTATTTTATACGCAATGAAACATGCCCAATTGTGCACACACAATTTTTGGCAAGGCTTTCAAACTGCAAAAACAGAGAACCATCTAAATAATAATAACGGATTATGTTGTGGTCAATGTGTGCTTTTTACTGTGAGCTTTTTTTTTTTCTTTCTGTTTGTTCATTTTTTTGTCAAATAATTTTGTCAGATAAATCCCTTAACCAAGTTAAGTGTCTTGTTCTTTCCTCAATGACCCCTTTTGGATCGTGCCAAAATCGAGCTGACATTGTGTAGTCTGAACCCGGCATAAGGTAAATGATCATGTTTCATAAGCCTTTAACTTTCTAAACTGTGTACACATCAAATGGCGCTTGGATTTACATTGGACCAAAAACAGAGGACTTTGCTTCCTCATTTCAGACGTCCATTAAATGCCACTGAAACACAAGTCAGTGCAAAGCATTGAGGTTCATGCTTTCAATAAGACAATGAGTTTATGGTAAAATAAACATTGTCCATGGGTAAATTTACTCAGTGTCGACAGAGGTTTTAAGTGCACTGCAGAGTGTGCACAGCGGGATAATGGACATGGTTATAAAGGCAGCACTCCACATGATGAGGTCTCTGTGCAAATATTTGATAACTAAATGCTTCACTATGGATGCTAATGTCTCAAATTATTAAGCATTTCCAGGAAAAAGCGTTAATAGGCTTCGTTTCAGACAGCCAACAATCAAGATAGTTTCGGCACACCTGGCTCAGATCTCTTTCCTTTTGAACTCCAAAGTGCACAAAAACCTTTTTTTATTTGATAAATCTGTGTTCTTTTGAAATTTGATTGTATGTTTTAGTGTGAATGGTCAGTTTGGAACATGTTTTTTGTTATTCAAAACTCATGTTTACGTAACCTCATACATGAATGTATAATGTATACAGATTGTGTGACGTGGTTCAATGGCATTAGAATCGGTTTACAGACTCACCTTATGACAAAGTCAGTGTCATTGTTGGCAATTGTGACCCCCACATCAGGCACATTGTAAGGGGTGTCCAAGTGACTCTCCATGGTGGCCCTGAGGATCAAAAAGAAACCTTTCATGAGTAATCTCATCTAAACATCAGATTATAACATGAGAAGAAGTCAAATTAACAATGAAAGCTCTCTTTTAACCCCACAATAGTTGATTGTGAAACTGCTGCTGATGTACATCTACTGAAATATAGATTGACGGACAGACATTTTCATTGGTCAAGAAGAATGATTGCATCCTCAAATCACTGAGTAATGACCACTTGGATTTAAAGCCACTCAATGTGCTATTGAAATTGTTTAATTGTTTATTCATAATCATCTATAGCAATAATCTACTACAGACCAGAACAGTATCTGAGATTGCTTGCTCAACATTTAAATAGTCTGGTTCATTGTTTGCTGTAGGCTAGTCCTGAATAGGGTTGAGTATCGTTTGGGCTTTTTATGATACTGGTGCCTAAACCGATACTTAAAAAAAACGATGGTAATTGACATTAAAGAACAGCTTTTTTATAAAAAAAAAAAAAAAAAATTCTTAAAATTGAACAATATATCTATTTAAGTATACTTTTAAAAATTGTATATAAGTAAATACAAAACAACTAATTTACATAAAATCACAATAAAACTTAAGCCACCTAACCCAACTATAATAATTTAACTTTAAATAACAGTTACAGTACTTATAACAGCAAAGTAGACTATTCTTGGTATGCTACAAACCAGCTTTAAATTTCAGCAATTGTTTTGCAGAAATAAGACATTTGCCTTCTCTGGCAAAATACGGCACCTCTCTGTCCGACACCGCATGTCCTGCACAAGGTGACCATTATTTAAGAGCGCATCACCTTAAAGGCCGTGACGCAAAACCCATCGTGGAAGAAGAACGCCGTCTTGTTTATAGCTGTGAAAATTGTATCTGTCAGATTTACAACACGTCAATTCATCCACTTCTCCCGAAACGCGTGACAGTGATCGGTGAAGTGTGAGAGGAATAGAGTAAATTTTATAGTTACCTACACAATGCATGTACCTAAACACGTCATCAATTTATAATCGAAAGGATTGTTGTTGCTGCTTCCATAGACATCAGTGTGTATTTTACAAACTATAAATGTATTGTTTTGCTAGTACTTATGTGCATTTAAAATGTCTGAAACCTAAAATAAACCTTATGTGGTTGAAAACACTGAATAGTTGTGATATATGACAGCGTTGAGCGCATCTGTCTCTGGCTCAGCGCCAGCAAACGCGCAGATTTGAATTTAGCAGGTGATGATCACGCGATTCGAACGTTCCAATCACACCAAGAACGATCGTACCAGTCAAAGGGTGATGATGCTTGTTATGCTTGTTTCGGAGAACCAGAGGGCAAATATTTTTTAATTGACAGCTCAGGCATTGAAGTGGCACAGAAAAATGAGGTACCGAAATCTGCATTTTTATTCGGTCCAGTTACATAGGTACCGGTTCCAAATTGGCACCGGGTTTCGGTACCAACCCTAGTCCTGAAATCCCCCACCTCCACCTGCCTAGATCTGCTATGTGATTTATATATGTCTATTCATGCAGCAGCAGCAGCATATCTTACATGCTCACAGCAGCATGTCTGTGTATCTGTTAGCAGTAGCAAGTCCATACTTGCTCCGCATCACCAGCAATAATCAAGCGCAGCAGCGTAACAGATCAAGTCCTCCAAGTTCAAATACATTACAGGGTTCCTGCACACTTTTTAAAGTCAAATTTAAGGCTTTTTAAGACCTTTTTAAGACCTGAAGAAATCAAAATTAATACCGTACATTAGGGGTGTGCAATGTTGACAAAAATATATCTCGATATTTTAAACGTTTTGTTGATAATAATTAGATGATATTTTACTGATTGTGTTTTTGTGCTGGTGCATTGGCTGGTTTAGGCCTGTTGTTGACAGCAGACTCACGAAGATATTCATATTTTTCATATTCTATGCAGTGGTCAGTTCACAGTAGTGACAGAAATGATTAATTAATGTGCAATATTTGCCACCTTAAATTGATTTCCAGGGGCATTTTAACCTATATGTGGACATTTTTTCTAAACTTATTTAGAGTTATGCATCACCTTTTATGCCAAATAGCCTACTAACATTCAAATTAAATTGTACAGTAATTATACTTATTTATACAATAATACTTAATTACACAATAATTATACAGTACCACCGTTACCAGTCAAATTAAATCATTCAATCAAAATCCATCTTTGCAGTGCAGAGGTCACACAGAAGCGGCATCAGAAGTGGCATTAATATTTACACTCCATTTACAATTGCATAAATAAAGCTATGAGTTTTTTTAAAATCAATATTCAATATTTAAATATGAAATGATTTCTAATTTTAACGTTTTAATTAAAGGGTACTTTAAATATGAAACTAAAACCGCCAGTAGGCGGCGGCAAGTCACTGTCCTAATACCGTAAGCGAGTTGAGCATACTGTCTATATGGAGTTGAGGGATTCATTCATTCAACCGATTTGTTCAAACGGCTGATTAATTCGGGAAAGAAACAAGTGATTGTTCATTGAATTGTTAAAATGACTCGTTCAAAACGTGGATTTCAGTCAAGAAATCATCGCTGACTGTTGCATTAAGACTCTGCTACGGTTTCATTTTGAAATTCTAGTCGGCGAAATAAAGGAAAAACAAACAATATTGACAATATGGTGTCTAAAAAGTAACTCATGTTAATTTATTTTTAATTTTTAATAAAACTATTGTATAACATAAATATATCACACTTGTGCACGGGAAAACGGCACTCTTACTGATGTGATATTCTAATATAAGAACAGAATATGATATAAATATAAGACAAAAACTAATTTGGGGACATAGGCCTACAACTGCACTGACACATCACGCAGTGAAAGCACGAGAGACAAATGCGATGTCAGCTCATAGTGCCTCATACATCGTTAAAACAATGATTACAATATCATTATAGACAATACACATCGCACACCCCTAAGGACATAAAGAATGAACATACGACTGAACTGACATTGCCAACTTTCTTCTTCTCTCCTCTCTCGCGTGCAGGAGACAGACGTTATTCTGCCGCGAATGTGATGCGAATTGTCACGTGAACAAGCAAATCCACAAAGATAGAATAATAAAAAAATAATACTACGCTAATTAGATAGTTTTAATTTGGAAAACGTTTAGATATGTCTAAGTCGAAGTGTCATCTAAAATTTAAGACCTTTCATAAGTAAAAATAAGACTTTATGGCCTTATATTTTAAAAATCTAATTTAAGACTTTGTAAGACTTTTTAAGGATCCGCGGGAACCCTGCATTAACATTGCCATATTCAATAACATGCTAAATCTATTTAGAGAGTTGTCATGATTGAATTGAATATCCCCCAATTATTAACATTTTTGCGATTTCAACCAATCGCATATTTTCACCAATCAAAAGTTCAGGTGCCACGGTCCATACCCATTTTAAATAAAGTGAAGCCCAGAAATCAAATGAATGAGGAATGGGATGTGATGAGTATCACAGTCTGTGTCTTGGGACACTCAGTAGTGGGAACTGTACTGTTGTGAACCAACTGTGACTTGCCCTTCTGCCAGGAACATGCCGTTCTCTAATGACCGTCTAAAGAGGAGTCTGATCCAAGTGTAAAGAACCATGAGAACAAGATCAGAAACATGTCTGTCAATTTGTAAAAACAAGCACAAATCAAATTTACAGTACTGCACTGTAATGGAGGTCATTTGGCAAAGGCATAAAAGCAGTTACTGATATTTATTGTTAAAGAATAATAATGAATTCTTCTGTACAAAAAAGAAAAGAAAAGTAAAATACAGTAAAATTCCCAGAACTAGGCAATGAATTTCTCATTATTCCATTCAAACGGTCAATTCCACACTTGATCCTATTGTGCAGGGGCGCAACTGCCCAGTGTCAGAGGGGTATGCAGCAACAATTTTCAACCTCTTTTAGTTAGTGTCTGTCTACATTACACTACTACATAATAATAGTTATAATATTAATCCCATGATAGTAATAGCCATATATTGTAAAACAAATGCACTGAAAAATAAAGAAAACTTTCATAATGAGTTTTGTACTAATTTCTATACTTGAAAGATATAAGCACATGATGACATGTTTCATGGGCCGGTGTGTCAGAAAAAACGCTGACTTTTTTTGACCAATGCATTACACCGGCACTAACCCAGCGCCGCCAATTAAAGCTACACTGTGTAACTTTTTTAGTTTATTCTTAGCTAAAAACACTTAGTTCTTTCAAAAATATATGTGCTCATTACTGTATATTTACTTCTTTCAAGTAATAAAGTATTCTCGTGAGTGTATAATATGCCATTGAAAATACATACGGGTAAGGGGTTCTAATGTAGGTCGCCATGTTGCCCCTCCATCTTGAAAGTACATTAGCCAAAGAGGGACATACCCGTTAATTCAAGCTTCGCCTTTCACGTTTTAACACTCGATGGCACTCGATTAACAGTGTCGAATGTGAAGAAGGGGATTGCTTGAGACAGATATATAAAAACCTGAAAGCCTTTTTGAAAGTCTGTTGCTGATGGAGGATCACTCTTATTCTCGAGGATACGTATCAGAGTCGCCAAGGAAGCGAAAAAGAGTTAAAAGTTACTTTACTAAGATTAGCTTGCATTTGTCTGGGAACCTGATAACTGATGTTAGCAATGAAATGGTAAAAAAATTACGAAAACATAAAACTAT
Organism: Tiaroga cobitis; assembly: GCA_030578255.1. Classification (NCBI taxonomy): domain Eukaryota; kingdom Metazoa; phylum Chordata; class Actinopteri; order Cypriniformes; family Leuciscidae; genus Tiaroga; species Tiaroga cobitis. Next base: position 7,875,488 of record CM060595.1, read on the forward strand.
TATTAATTTTACATAGATGTCATAACCTATATGTTACCTGACAAATTAAATTACTGCAAATTATAATAGTTTTCTAAAATAACCTCATCACTTGAAGGAACACTCATGGACGAGGTCGAACTGGAAGCCATGTTAATCTTGGACTACATTGGCCACCGTAGGAGAGAAATCGGAATTGAGAGGAACAGAAACTAATATTCACTGGATGGTCATATACCTTTTCTCCGCTAGATGGGGGTAAAAATCACACAGTGTAGCTTTAAGCAAAAAAAACAAAACAAAAACAAAAAAAACGAATGGGCCGCCGATGTACGAGTTTTATGGGCCGTTAAGACAAAAAAAAAAAAAAAAAAAAAAAAAAAAAAGTATGAGATGTAGCCTATCGGGCGAAAAAGCACGTCGTCCTGTAAAATTTTATTTTATTTTATTGAAATGCAGAAATGATTTAGAAACGCACAACAGCAGCTACATATAGAAAATATAATATATATATTTTTTTTAAATAAATTTTTATTTTTATTTTTACCATCGCTTTGGCGCGCCCCTATGCGCCGCATATAGCGCATACACACTTTTTGCGCCACTGCTATTGTGTGAAAGTCAAGAGTTTACTGGCTTTACACACATGCTTGCACAGTCAAGATTAATACATTTTTTTATTTTTTTTTACAATAGTCTCATGTAAGGTTTAAATCTGGTGGCCAATGCAATGTTTTCTCTGTACTAGACTACTTTTGTATGAGAGTTAAATGCAAACATTTTGTTTTTCATTTTAAAAGTGGAGGAACGAGTCGGACTTATTTTTCGCCGTAAATGACGACGTGGTTGTTTTTGACATCTGTGACAACGTGAGGCTGTTTCGGATTTAAGGTTTCTACCTCATTTGTCAAATTATAAAAAATAAAATAAAATGTATAACGGTAGACCGCCAGACCGCTCCGCATTGATTGTCATGCAGGTATGGAGATATATATGGTAAAATATTCAACTTGGTTTCAGCAGACTGCATTATTTTGAGAGGCTTTAATTGAAGATTTTTTGGATTATCATAGAAAACCTGTATAGTAACATTGAACTTGGGCTGAACTTGGCCGGCAGCCAGCGTCAGCAGCACCAGTAACAACAGATTATACGAACGTTGCTAAGACTGCAAAATATCCAGAGAGAGGGTGCGTGTGTGCATGTCTGTGTGTGTACTAGGATAGGTCCCATAACCAGAAATTCAGCTTTCAAGGTGTTGTTTGCACATGCAGACCTCAATGCGACAAAGATAGGGTGCTGTGGTTGGATTTTAGTGCGTTGCTATATGGTTATTAGGGTATCCTGGGTGGTTGCAAGGGCACAGTTACGTGGTAATGGTATCTATGGGATACTTTCACCAGTTATTCATTATTCAGCAGGTGAAAAAATGAGCAATGATTCTTGTCTAAGCAAGCTCAAATAATACAAGTTTATAAGGTCAGAAAGGATAGTATTATCAAAATAACCGACTAAATCAATAATTACCAATCAAGTATTTATTTATTTATTTTGTCTTGTTCATCTAGTAAATGCATCTTGATTTAAGAATTTTTAGAATTATTATCCTAGTACAATCCTTAATTTTAAAGATTTATATATACACAGTAGTGGCCAAAAGCGATGTCCAGTCTAGAAAAATACATCTTCACCCTTTATTCAAATATTATTAAAAATGTGTAAAATTATTAAATATTTTGTAAGCATATTGCTTTGTGATAACGCAATGAAACATGCCAAATGATGTAATTTTTGGCCAAGCTGTAATACAAATAAATTAACGACAAAAACAAGATAACCAAAAAAATATTATTAACTGATTATGCTGTGGTTAATGTATGCTGTTTTTTTTTGCACACTAAAATGAAACCTGTAGCTTGCTTTTTTTGCCAAATAATTGTGAGATAAATCCCTTAACCAAGTTTAGTGTTTTGTTCTTCCTTCATATTTAAAACATCTTAATAAATAAAACATTTGCCTCATATTTTGACGGTTTAATCAAACTTCCTGTTTTGATAAAAAACAAATATCCCCTCCAGACATCAATTTTGGCCACTACTGTATATCAATAATTACCAGTCATGTAAATCATGATGAAATAAAGAAAGACAAATGTATTATACAAAACCAATTAAGCAACCTTAACATTATAATCCTTAAATGTAATCTTAACAGATTTTATATTATTATATATTTACACATTATTTTGTTTGCATTCCTTAATGCTGTTTGCTAGTTTTATCTGACTATAATATCTGGCACTATATTGTGAAATACGTTTTTTTTTTTTACATTTGGAGACATTATAAGCCTCGTATGATAAACACTTGTATGCCTTAGATTTCTCTTTTTTCATTTAAATGAGCATTTCATAACTTCAGTGTGTCGGACGGTTGGGTCTCAATGAGCCATGCTTGCCATAACTGCGACAGATTAAACAGAAAACGCCCAACAATCCAGTACAACCAGGAAAAGTTTCAAATTCCAGGCTTCCTGCACAACATCCCTGAAATGTAAAAATGACTTGTTTTTCCTGGCGTTTCACCGAAGGCTATTGTGTTCACACAAGGTCACAATACAATAACTCCTTCATGCACTGAAAGACAGGCAAGATTGCTCACACATATATTTGGGTCATAGTTAATGCAGCAACAGAATTCCCTGCATTATAGTAATAATGTTGTCTATATGAGTGGCTGCTAAGACAACAACAACACTTGCTACTAGGGTTGGGCGGTATTACGGTAATATCGTATACCGCGGGGTCTTAAAATAGCAACGGTATCAGTTTCAATACCGTCATTACCGGCACTTATATATAATATATAAATATAATTTATTCAATGCTTAAAAATGCTTATGTAGTTGTCATCAAGTGACAGTGTGGAGGAGAAAGAGAGAGAGAGAGAAGGGAGAGGCGGTAAATACTGACGAGGCAATTTGTAAATGTTGCAATAAAAAAGGTGACCGCGAGAGATGGAAACACCTCTAACCTAATGTCACATCTCCGAAACAACCACCCACTCACTGCTGCAAGGATGCATTTTGCCCCGAGTTCATTAAATAAGCGCATTAGTTTATATTTGTTAAAATATAATAATGTTATTTTTGTTTATGTTTATTTATGTTTATGTTTATATAATGTTTCTTTTTTTTACGTTGATAATGAAAAGTGAACAGCACGAGTAAGATGAGATGCATCGGGAGTCAGACATTGACCACTTAATTAAGTTTCATTTTGTAAAAGGCCTTTCTTTAAAGTGAATTTCGTTTTGAATAAATTGTATCTTAATTTTAATAATTTTTTTATCAACCCATTGCCTGGATTTAATAAATAAGAATCAAATATAGCAGACAACATAATCATGACATGATCGTGCGCTGGCGCGCCGCGGTCACTTGCATTGAAATCTCATCATAAATTAACCGAAACTCAGTGTATGCCCCACAGACATGACAGATAGGCCTATATCTAAACAAAGCTTGAAATTTCATTAAACGAAACAATTCAAAACGAAAAGAAATAGGCCACTCGCTGATTATTTAATCCATGATGTGCATTTCTCTCTATCGTTCACTATGGAGATGGCGATTCGTCAATTTCTTTAAACGAAACAATTCAAAAGGAAAAGAAATATAGGCAGCATACTCTCTGATTAATCCACGATGTGCATTTCTCTCTATAGGCGCGTTCACTATTGAGATACCAATTGTCAATTTCTTTAAACGAAACAATTCAAAACGAAAAGAAAAAGGCTAGCCTATACCTTCTGATTATGTAATCCATGATTTCCATTTCTCTCTATATATGCGCGTTCGCTAGGAGATGGCGATCGTCAACTTAATCTTTGCAGCAAACACTGAAAGAAAAGTTGTATTAATAAAAATCAATGGACGCGTGTCACCGGATTTACAAATGCACTTCTTGCTTGTTAATTTAATTTAAATTAATTAATAAAATGAATACTTTAATTGTCATAATTAAAATAATTAAATATTATTAATTGTCCCATTTTTGCTCATTTATAAATAGCATTTATATCTACCACCCCCTCAGCACCTGGGTTAATAAATTATTTGGCGCCACCATATTATAACGGCCCACGTATTACAAATAGTCGAGTCTAAATAGGGCTCCGGCTCATAATTACATTTAATGCCGTCAGCCGGGATCAGACACAATGTGCACTGGTTGGCCTTGATTTTTGTTTTGATTTTTTTTTTTTTGCCCGATCTGGTATTCAGTTTCTGAACGGTGTAGGCACAAGCCAAGAGATTGGTACTAAACTATTTAAAATCAGTACTGTGTGGTGCTGAGGATAAATTACAGTTCGCTTACAAAACTGGTGTTGGAGTGGATGATGCGCTTATTTACCTTATGCATAAATCCTTAAGTCATTTAGAGACCCCGGATAGCAGTGTTAGAATTACATTCTTTGACTTCTCTAGTGCATTTAACACTATTCAGCCTTCACAACTACGAAGTAAGATGGCAAATGTTGGAGTGCATCAGGGTATGGTTAATTGGATAAATGATTATCTTTCTAATAGACCACAGTATGTGAGGATGCAGGACTGTGTGTCTCAAGTAGTGAAGTGCAGCACTGGAGTCCCTCAAGGAACGGTTCTAGCACCATTTTTGTTCACCTTTTTTACATCAGATTTTCAGTATAATTCTAGATCTGGTCATCTACAGAAATTTTCAGATGATTCTGTAATAGTTGGCTGTATAAAGCGCCACGATGAGAGTGAATATAGGGAGCTAATAAAGAGTTTTGTGGACTAGAGTGATAAAAACGGTCTCAGGATAAATGTGAGTAAGACAAAGGAAATAGTTGTTGATTATATAGTAGACTTCCTCAGAAAGTGGTATCAGTAAATTTAAGAGAGTCAGAAGTTGAGATTGTAACAACGTACAAGTATTTGGGTGTATATCTGAACAACAAGCACAACTGGTCTGATAATACGATGTATGTCTATAAGAGGGGTCAGAGTCGTATTCATTTGTTAAGACGACTGAGATCCTTTGGGGTACGTCAGGAACTACTTAAGACATTCTATGACTCTGTAGTCTCATCTGTGATTATGTATTCTATCACATGTTGGGGAGGGGGACTGTTGGAAAAGGAGAAGAATAAGTTAAATAAACTCATAAAAAAGGCAGGCTCTGTCGTGGGGAGTGAGTTACCTATTTTAGAGAAGATAGCGCAGGATAAAACTATTGGGAAACGTTCTTGTATGATTAATCATGACTGTCATCCCCTATATGAAATATCTCGTGCTTTTGTGAGTACTTACAGCTCAAGATTAATTCATCCACGCTGCTACAAAGAGCGTTTTAGAAAGTCTTTTTTCCCAACTGCAATCAGATTTTATAATCAATGTTTTACAAGATGATAGATATATTTTTCTTTTATCCCGGTGTATATAATCATAATGCTTTGCTGATTTGATATGTGAGAACAAGACTTGTTGCTGTGGTATGTTGTTTGTTGTGGTTGTTGTTTATTTATTCATTGTATTTTGTGCTGCTGTGACATATCAATTTCCCCTTGGGGATTAATAAAGTAAAGTAAATCAAATCAAATCAAATCAACAGTTTGGTGATGCTGTCTGAGCCTTATGTCATAATTTTTAATTAGTCACGGTAATACCGTATACCCCGGTTAAATAGGGAGGAGGTTTGACGGTATCAAAATTTGGATACCGCCCAAGCCTACTTGCTACAGTCCAAATAATACAACTGCATCAACAGCTACAGTCCAAATAATACAACTGCATCAACAGCTACAGTCCAAATAATACAACTGCATCAACAGCAAATCTGACGGTCACACCAGGATTAGATAGTTAAGACAGCATAGTAGAACAGGAGGCTTGTCATGTGCCGTCTTTGACCTATATGTGACAGGAATGTTACCTCATGGCGTTCTTCAGCAGCTCAGGCAGGATGTAGTCCAGAGGCAGTGGAATGAAGGGAAAGCGGGCCGCCACATGGCCGTTGATGCGAACAAGTGGAGAATTCCCATACTGATGCTCACAAAGCCGTCTGCAGGGAACAGAGGCATTGAGACATTTACACTACCAGTCAAGTTTGGACAGATCATCTTTCTCAGTCTTCTATCAGCCTAAGAGGTTGACTGTTAAAGGGGACCAATTATGCCCTATTTTAAAAGTCTTGACTTTGCCTGAATGTTCAAAAAAAATAAAAAATAAAAAACGACATTATTTTTCACATTATTGCAGCACCTCTCTTCCCAGTCTGCCAGTAACGATTTTAGTTCCCAGTCCCGGTGAAAAAAAACAACGCATTGTGCTCTGATTGGTCGGCTGTAGCAGTGTGTTGTGATTGGTCAACCACTTCCGAGTGTTTTTCAGAAATGTCACGCCCCTATATGCAACAGCAAGTTTCAACATTACTAACGCGACTCAACCAGGCCTTGCCCCTTTTATTTTGCATATGCCTTGGACGGAAATGATTAAAATGCGGAATATTGTGACATAATAGCATAATAGGACCCCTTTAATACAATTTTTGGATACCAAACACTGATTTAGGGCACCAGAAAAGACTTGCTGTTGACAGGTTTCAGATAGCAGATAAAACGGATATCTTCTGATAGGATCCGGCGTCGAAACTAATATTTCTGACCTGGAGACTCAATCTAACACTTATTAATTCTGTACTATCATTCAATCAAACAACAAATGAAATATCAATTAAAGAAATGATTGTAAAGAAATTATTTCCCTAAAAAAACAATTTCACACATTTCATCATAAGCTTTTCGATCAAGATGTTTTAAAAATTAATTATAAAACGAATTCATTTGTTTTTAAACATATGATATTGTAAAAAATAAAATAAAAATAAATAAATCAAACAAAATAGCATACAGAGAAAACTAAGCACAGGCTACAGGTTATGCAAGTGCAGCTGTGGATATACCGAATGATTGCCTGGCTGCCCGCCATTTCATTTAAAGCCATTTTAGAAATAATATTGACACTAATTAATGAGAGCGTCTCATTTATAGCCAGTAAATTCTGGTCTCGGTCTGGTCTTCGAGGGAACGCTTTGATCATCCCACTGTGAAGAGGAACAGGACAGCTTTGCTGACGCAGCATCTGTTAATCAAGAGACTCTCATACTCTGTCCATTTTCAGGATGAAAGATCAAGTTGAATTGCTGCGTCCCAATTCGCCTACTTATACTAGGCACTAAAATGATGTACTTTAAATGATTGCGTCTTTAACGGACAGCTCTGTTGCTTATTCACGTGCATCCTATCACCGTTTAAACTGCCCTGTCCATCATCTCGTCACAGTTAAAATCCTCCACATTCAGGTTCATTTAATTTTTTACCATAACAGAGGGAAAATGTAGAAGAACGTTGATCTGCCAGTCGTGGATCTTTCATGTAGAGACTCTCCTCATGTGTTTGCATAATGAGCCATTTAAAAGTTAATGACCAAATTAATAATCATGAGTCAAAACCTATCTACTTAAACATCACACATCTGCCAAGTTTTTAGTGGTTTGTAACATTTTTTATTAGTGTTTGTAGTTCTAATCGAATCCTCGTCTAATGTGCAATGGGTTGTGGGAAATATTAGCCGTCAGAGTGTGCACAAATCTGCAATTCTAACCAGAAATAGACGACCATTCTGGTATGTTTGTAACACTCATTTTAACATACTACGATTTGGGACACGCTAATTCTAATTTCAAATACTATTTAGGAGAGATAGTATGTGAATTGGGATGAGGGAAGCAATTGGTTGGAAAACAGCAGTGAAGTAAAATAAGGGTGATGGTGCAGGCGCATGAAGCTTTAGCAACTGCACATTCCTCAAGAGCGCGAGCATGAAACCTTTGACCACATACTGTACACAGCCTGCATTGTGACCGGATTCTTCTCAACCAAGATTTATAGGAGGAAAATATGCGAGGGTGGGACATGACCCCAACAACTTACAACAGACAAGACATCAGTGAGAAAGTGTTTGAGTTGTTTCATCCAGCCATCCTCAAGACATGGGCAGTAGCATTATGAGAACGCAAGTTCCGGTTTCAGTTTTAATATGAAAACTTTGAATGTCAAGGCTTGAATGTCAACAAGAAGGATTATTTCTGCTGGCCCAGTTTTACAATATCATACTGTATCTACATGCACCAGAAAAATGTATTAATATTTTATTAAACCAAGTTTTCTTTAAAAAGAATATTGTAAATTGTTTTACTCTAATTTTCTACTTTGGAATAATAGCTTGAAATTATGCCTCTATAAATTTATAACCGTAGTAAAGTGTTAAAGAAGTCTTTACATGCACTGCAAATCATTCCTGGACTGTTGACATATTAAACTCATGTAGAATAAGTAAATGCGCGTTTTGCTCCCAGACAGCAAATGTTGGACAGTAGCTTGACAGTGACCTTTAACACTCATCTTGGTAAATCACAAATGAGATCTGTCCACGCGCACACACACACACAAGCTGCTGTAAATGGAGCTGGCTGCACTGATAACAGAACAAAAAGCTTTTCAATAACCTCTTAAAATAGTCCTCGAGTCTTAAGCACTCACATGTGTAAACAGACGGCAGGATGAAAAGCGGATGGCAAACAGAAGAACGGACGACATACTCACCGAGCAAAGTCAACCCACTTCTCGATGATCTTTTTAGGCGACAGGCGGCGGCATATAATGCCAACAAAGTCAGCCTGAAATAGAGCAGAGAAAACAGAAAATTGTCAAGACACAAAACCACATAGTAAGCATCCATAATAGGGCTTGGTGACTATATATAAACAGTGTCAAAACACAGGAAGAGATACTGTTTATACTGCAAATATCTAGTGTGATTTAAAAAAAAAAAAAAAAAAATTCAGACAAGCAAATGGGCACATCTGTTGTAGTCAGCTTTGTTTATTATAGCAGCAATTTAGACGATTTAGCAATTTATGGCATGTCATACACTATGCCTGAGATCAATACAGTAATTAAAGCATCATCACAACTTATTTCATTAATACAGAATTCTGCCAAGTACTATTTTATAACAGCTTCAAACTTAGAATTATATTATTTATTTATAACGTATAGCTGTTTTGAGTCAAACTTAAAAGGCGTGTTCGTGTCATGTCGGAATTACGAGATCACATCCACGTTGAACTCGTAACTACAACTTGTAAACTCAGAATTTTCTGAGAGCTGCAGATTGATTTTACCGCTGACAGTGTAGCCATAAACACATAATTCAGAGTCCAAAGACGTGAACAGCTCCGAGTAAAATGTCACGTGTTGTCATCTCATAAATTATTTACGATATGGCGTGAACGCAGCATAACAGCTCATACAAAATGTCTGAGCTGAACTATTAATCTACTGAAGATCGCAGATGAGTGTGAGAGTGTACATTTGTATATTTAGTCTGTGCATGTGAGGTCATGCAAAAATATTGTTGGCCCACTTGGCTGCCTGTATGAGACACTTATGCCACTGGGCAAACGGTTGAAGACTGCCTTGCTCTTACTGCTGCGATGTCCTGTCCATGTGCTCATGGGTATTTTAAAGAGAACTGGAAAGTTTCTTAATATAGATATACTGGTCACAAATTTCAATTTGTCTAATGCAAACGATTTTAAGATCCATTACAGATTATCGGAAACATTTATAATACGTAGAGAAAAAACTTTAATCAAACATCAACTGCAGGCGGAAGATCCTTTTATTTAGCACCCAAACTCTGGAACATCTTCCTGGCCTTGTTCGGGATTTGAATGTACTTACGCTGCTATGTAGGAACTGAACTGAGCTGGACGATGACATCATATTTTGCAGAACTGCTTTATAGACGAAATTAACCAATTCATTAATTGATGATCTTACAACAGAACTGAATCAACAATGAACTGACTTCAGCTGAACAACAGCCGAAATGCACCATTTTCCTGTTCTCACTGTAAGCGCTATATAAACAAAGGTGACTAGACTTGACTTGAGTAAGACACTGAAAATTAGGTGCTATAATTGTAAGCAAGAGACGTACGTTCTCCTCGTGCAGGGCAATGTGGTGTGTGGCCAACATGCGAATGCCCAGACGAGACGTCAACGTTGTGTCCAAGAAATTGCGAACCAGAGTCTCGTCCTGAACAGACAATGTAAAAAAATAAAATAAATTTAGGTCAGGTTCACTGATTATTACCAATATTATTGTGTATATGGACCAGGCAGAAAGATGCTATAGTAAGATTCTTCTGCTGAGGGTGAACAAAACACCAGGGGCCTCATGTACAAAGACTTGCGTTGAATTCATACTAAAACATTGCGTACGGACAAAGCTGTAAATGTGCGTACGCACAAAAAAAAACAGATGTATGAATCTCTGCGTACGAAGGATCCCACGCATATTCTCTTTGTACATCCCAATTAACGTAAAATTGAGCGCACATGCACGAGCACAACGCCCCACCCAGTCTCCTCCCCCAATTAAATTAATTTAAATATGGTAATTAGTCCAATTTGGCAAAAGAAACCTGCAAGAACATGGCTAAAGCAAGCAAGAAACGAAATTTCACTGAAAATGTCTTCTATGTGAATATATAGTAAAGTGTAATTTATTCCTGTGATCAAAGCTGAATTTTCAGCATCATTTCTCCAGTCTTCAGTGTCACATGATCCTTCAGAAATCATTCTAATGTGATGATTTGATGATCAAGAAACATTTTTGAGTATTATCAGTGTTGAAAACCGGTGTGCTTCTGCTTCATATTTTCGTGGAAACCGTGATATAGTATTTTCAGGATTCTTTAATGAATAAAAATTTATTTCAAACAGATATAGAAATCTTATAATCTTTTGTAACATTATAAATGCATTTACTCTCACTTTTAAACAAATTCAATGTGTCCTTGCTGAATAAAAATATTACTTTATTTTTTTATCTTTACTGACCGAATTAATGAAGTTTATTTTTTATTCCTAGTTAAGCCAACGCTGCCATTGCTAGACGTGTTGTATCAATTTGGACATGCTTTATATAGCCTATGTTCTTACTTAATTGCATAATATAATATTTTAATAAAACTCGTGTGACAATATGTCAAATAATTTATCAATTACAAATTATAAGCAATATCTGACAGCTGGTGGTGCGATAGAACAATTCGTAGTGTAATGTTTGCCACTTCACTTTATTGCCTCTATGAGTCGCCAACGGACAAAAATCACGACAAATATACGTACGCCAGACCTGAAGTTTACTTGGAGGAACGCACATTCTTACGTTAATTTCACTGTTAGTACATCTGGCCGTGAACGTGAAAGCTGACGTACGCCGTGTTTTTGTGCGTACGCAGTGTTGATACATGAGGCCCCAGGGTTTTGGAAATCTTACCAAAATGTGTTTACGACATTCCCTGAATCCTTCAGCTAACATGGTGACAACATCTTTGTGATCATCAAGAAGCTGTTTTACAAGTTTGCTATAGCGAGCCTCAGTCTCCTGGTCTTTAATCTGAAGATAAAAACATTGGTGGAAAGGTAAGCAAAATAATATTAAATGGTTTTTTTTTTTTTTATATCCCATAATAGACAATTAACAGTCATTATAGACAATTTACAGTCATTATAGCTAAATAAACCCTAGGAGTGGTGATCTGTCTTAACTGTTATTCCGCTTATGTGGCTTCAAACAAAACTAATAAACTGATCCAGTTACTCTAGTGGAAAATGGCTGGACACATTTTAATGAATTTGTTTCTCATGATCTTTTTGTCTAAAGTTTGTACTTAAATGCTTGAAAGCACTTCAACAAATCTCCTTACAAAAAAATATAAAAAAATGTAATTAATTCAGTTTTTGAAATGGATGGTTTGGATAATGAGTTTCATAGAATAGAGAGTCCTTCAATATACCGTTTACAAAGACAACAACATTTTCAACTGTAGTGTTAATTTGTGTCATGTCATATTTTGGATGACTTTACTATTCCTCTGTTACTATTGTCACTTTTTTCCCCTTAGTTTAAAGAATGAATAGTTGTGTCCAAAATTTTGACTCAATGTACAAGCCACCAAAATAACTAGAGTAATCCCTTCAGTTGCCTCATTTTTACACTTAGCAGATATTGTGCAAAATGGGGATTTTTAATTTGACCATAAACAAACTTGCATTTGACATTCATAAGTCAGCATTCTACTTAGTTGGTGAGTCAGTCAACATTAAAGACTAATGTTTCACTGGTGAGAGGCGATACCTCCACACACACAATCTTCTACAACGGCTGAATCAGTACACTAAACTCACAGGCATCTCAGGTTACAGAATTAATTATGGAAATTTGCAAGCTGGTCAACAGTGAACTAAGCTGTGTATGAATTCATATGTACAGGTCAACTTGAACTTACAGCTGGGAAGTCGCTCAGCATGTGGTAGGCCCTGATATAAAGCTCGTGCTGTGGAGAGAGAGAGAGAGAGAGAGAGAGAGAGAGAGAGAGAGAGAGAGAGAGAGAGAGAGAGAGAGAGAGAGAGAGAGAGAGGGAGAGAGAGAGAGGAGAGAGAGAGAGAGAGAGAGAATGGATGAGTACAATATATGGGTAACAAATGTGCTGTGGTGCGGTTCTTGGAGCTGGTGTTCCCAGAGGCCTGTGTGCTTCATCCTTCCCTGAACCCCATTCCTGGCCCCTCACCAACCCTCCACGAGCACATGGCTTACATTCTTCTAAGGATTCGAGGAACAAATTTCAATAAGAAGACAGGAGTGATTGGAAAACACAAACGTGCTAAAGGTTCTGAATGATCTTAACGGAGAAGTAGGGGTGTAACAATACCTTCATGTCACGATTTGATGCATATCACAATACTGAACTCACAATACGATATTATTGCGATACTCCAAGACATATGCTAAAAAGTTAACAAAAAAAAAAAAAAGGTACTGTTGATTAAAATGCTAAATTTTATTTTACATTGTGGGTGTAAATGAACAGGCTTGGACTTGGTGCTGGTAACGCAATGCACAGGACAGTGGTGACACCAGAATAAAAATAAATATGCTTGCACTCATTCACTGATTAGATATATTTAAATAATGTAGGCCACTTTTTACTGGTAACACAAGACATTTGGCATTATAAGGACCCACAAATATTCCCCCATTGTAAAACTATAGACTAGAGGTAAATATATTTGATAATCGAAAATGGCATCCACTAATTTTTAAAAGATTGGGTTTGGTAAGATTTGTAATGTTTTTGAAAAAAAAAAAAATTGTAATACTGTGGAATTTCATAATTTAAAATGGTTTAAATTGTAGTTGCATAAAAAAAAATAAAAAAAAGTACATTTAAAATGTAATGTAAATTATTTACTCCAGTCCAAGCATATTATAGTTATCTGAAACTAAAACCATACAAAAAAAAATTTCACTTAAAAAAACAAACAAAAAAACAAAACCTAATCTTAAACCTAATTTATTTCAGCTAGTTGCCAATGCAACATTTCTAATTTTCATTTAGTTTAACGATGTACAAGTTCATCTAATTCAAAATATTAAATAAACACCAATTCAAAATATTAATAAGAACTATGACAGTATCTCAATGATAACAAAATAACACTGCTCCAGTCTTTAGTGTCACATGATTCTTCAGAAATCATTCTTGTCTTTACAGTTTCTTTTGATCAACTGCTGAATAAAAGGATTGATTTCTTTTTTTCTTTTTTTTTTATATTACTGACCCCAAACTTTTGAACGGTAGTGTATAATAATACTTCTACAGGGAAAATACTTAATAAATTGCAGTATTTAAGTTTAAAGATTGCTGATTGAACTGTACATCTCTGGACTGAACTGAGTTCTAGGGTTGGGTATCGAGAACCGGTTCCCTTTTAGAACCAAAAACCGGGGATTTGATACCTTAATAGCTGAATATCGTAAAACACTATCTCTTCGTTGTTTGTCTTTATCATTCATATCTTTGTTCAGTTGCATTTATTTGTGCAATTGCCAATTTGTTTATTTGTTCTTTTTTTAATTGAGTGTTTACTTGCATTTCGTAATGCTTGACATTTATATTAGTTAGGCTAGTTGTACTTTTAAACCATAGAAAAAAAAAAGTTCCTTGTGTAAGTGTTTTTTAGCCGGTAGATTATTTTGTTCGTGGTATTCAGCTACAATAAAATGCTTTGCGATAAGACTTAGAATAATGTGAGTGATACCAAAGGTTTCTTTCTTTAACCTTCTTTGAATTGAAATTGGGAATCGATAAGATTAAAATTCAAACGATACTCAACCATAGTGAGGTCATCTCCCTCAAAGAAAACAAAACAAGCTGTAGACGAGACTCTTTAGGCAGATGTGGGTAAAAGTTCACAGGAGGAGGACGACGACGACTCGCAGAAGGAAGTAAACAAGGAGGAGAAAGGGGAGGGACATGTATCCTCTTTCGGCTTATTACTTGCCCATTGTATTTTTGTTTTGTTTGTAACTGGTCCGTGAAAATGAGGATTGACTGTGACGGTCCTTTTTGTTATTTCTGTTTTTGTATTGAAGAGAGGAACAGCTCACAGACCGGGACATCATAACATAACATACAGTGGTGTCCAAAAGCCCACACTGAAATCTAATCTAAACCTGAACATATTCTAACTGGAGAATGATTCTGGATTTAAAAAAAACTTGTAGAGTTTGTGCAGCTTGAGTTCTGCTGTCATTAAAGCAAAAATAATAATATTGTAATAAATAATATCATAATTAATTTAGAAAAAGGAAAAACAGAAGCCTTTTCACTAGTGGTAGTGGCACTGTAGGCAAAATGTTGGAATAATACAATGCACAAATAAAACATGATTTTATTTGGAGTTTGTACTATAAACAAAACATGAGAGCAGGTGTCTACCCATTCAGTCAGTAAGCCCAGTTTACAGTCAACATGAAGAACAGAACCACAGAAGTTAAGCACATGAAGACATTCATTAAAAATAACATGGTTTCAGAACATGTTATCAAATACCAGTCAACATGATTTAAAGGGGTCATGACATGAGCAACCAAATTTGCCTTGATCTTTTAGTATTTAAGAGGTCTTTGTACCATTAAAACCTCCTGCAAGTTTCATAGCTTAAGACGTCCTCCCCATTATAAACGAACCATTTATTTAATCAAGCTCTAAATACAGCTCGTTCTGGATCCTTTGTTCTTAGTGACGTAACGGTACGAAGTGACGTACCAGTCGTTTGCATATGACCGCCTCCAGCGCAAGATAACTACGCCTCATTTCGCATCATCGCATGCGCTGTCGTGCAGCGAGTGACTGTGATGCCACGCAGATGTGCTGTTCCTGCTGTGGACAAGCAACATGTTTGAATACGCTGCCGAATGATCCAGACGTCAGGGAAAGCAGTTGGACGCAGTTTATTTGCAGCATATGCAGCCCACCAAAGCCTTATTTGTTCGGTGAGTGATGTAGATGAGTGTGACAGGGCGCATGTTACTGATAGAACGACAAGAGAGAGAGAGAGACCCGGCCGCGCGCGCGCCTTCAATCTCTCTCTCTCTCTCTCTCGAATCAAAATCAATTGAGAATTGACACGATGGTAAAAGATCGAAGACCGAAGTTTCACGTGGCGGAGCATTGTGTAGCCTACATGTGATACAAAATGATTAACGTTAATAATTTATGAATAAGCAGCACTGACGTTAGCCAATCATAACAATGGGCGTTAACACTGAACTCTTAAAGGGGAAACACCCCCAAAACAGACTGTTTGAAAGGGTTGTACAAAAAAACCATTTCATATATAAATCCAAAATGTCATGCTTAAAGGGTTAGTTCACCCAAAAATGAAAATTAAGTCATTAATTACTCACCCCCATGCTGTACCAACCCCGTAAGACCTTCATTCGTCTTCGGAACACAAATGAAGATATTTTTGATTAAATGTGACAGCTGGATCACTCCTCCATAGGCTCCCTAAGGGAATGAATCCTGACGGCCCAGAAAGTCAATGAAGAAAATGTTTAAATATTCCATGTCACAACAGTGGCTCAACTATAAGTTTATCAAGCGACGAGAATACTTTTTGTGCGAAAAAACAAACAAAAATAAAGACTTTATTCGACTATTCCTTTTCTTCCTTGTAGGCCTGAAACGAGACTTCAAGAGATTTCCACGACGCATGCGCGAGAATTGCGATCTCCTTCAACTACTTCAGTTAAGTTCTCGCGCATGCGTCGTGGAAATCTCTTGAAGTCTCGTTTCAGGCCTACAAGGAAGAAAAGGAATAGTCGAATAAAGTCGTTATTTTTGTTTGTTTTTTCGCACAAAAAGTATTCTCGTCGCTTGATAAACTTATAGTTGAGCCACTGTTGTGACATGGAATATTTAAACATTTTCTTCATTGACTTTCTGGGCCGTCAGGATTCATTCCCTTAGGGAGCCTATGTAGCAGTCATGAACCTTTCAGATTTAATCATAAATATCTTCATTTGTGTTCCGAAGACGAACGAAGGTCTTACGGGGTTGGTACAGCATGGGGGTGAGTAATTAATGACTTCATCTTCATTTTTGGGTGAACTAACCCTTTAAAGACGGCCATCTTTAAATATCAACACAAAGGGCCATAGCATTGAAATTAGACATATGTATACTCTCACTTTATTTGCTTCTAATTAGAAGACTTGATTATCTAATCAAAATAACAAAATATGTACTACAGTGATGATAATAAAAGAACTGAAATCGGACGCGTTTCTTATTTGTTAATGTGTTTCTTCGTAATCTGGTTATCGGTGCCAATTAATCGGCAAAACCGATCAATCGGTCGACCTCTAATTCTTTTTAGCATTCAAATTTGTCAAAAGAACAGCATTTATTTGAAACAGAAATATTTAGCAACATTTTAAATGCCTTTACTGTCACTTTTGATCAATTTAATGCATCCTTGCATAAATAAAAGCAGTAATTTATTTTAAAATCTTGCTGACAGGTAAGGCAAGTTGATTTTTCTGAGGAAAGTTACATGGTCTGATGGATTTCACAATGTGACCTCACCCAACTTATCAATGCACTAAATAAACCCCCTGCATGTATCGATAAAGCACTTTCCATCCGTCCCAAATCAATACCAGGACAGACAGCAAGACGTCACTGCAGAACACTAGGGGGTTTGACCAACACTGACATTAAATCGAATTCAGTTCTCTGTCTTAACACTGTGCCAAAGTTAACCGACCCCAGCTCCTCATCACCTAATATGCCCACTGCTCTGAGAGCATCAAGGGTGGAGCGTCTCCAACAAACCATCTTGTAAGAGAGACGGTAACCCTATCCGTCACAACAGAATGAATGATAACAGAGAAAAACTACAGACGTGTAGGGGAACTCACCACTTGGAGAATGGTTGGGTTGCAGCCGATAATGAAGGGCAGGCTGCGGAAGCCCTTAATGCGATGTGCGATACGGACAGGCAGCTCTTTGTGCAGATACTTGGCACTGCTCTGCATTGAATCAAATGACACAGAATGAAAAGCTGAAGCATTTTCTAACACTCTAGTATATAAATATCATAGGATATGCACATATTAATATAGCACCACCACTGCATCATCTAGGAGTCTGCAGTACACATATAGAGGATTGGTGATCTCCAATGCAATAATGATGAAATACAGATGCAAAGTTTTTAGAAGACCAGCACCAATGTGGGTTGGGATAAATGTAGGACAGTGGACAGGAGTGTGTAATTACCAGGATATGTTGTCCATCAGGAGACTTCCCTACATACAGCATTGTGGCTGGTGTCAGTCTGACAGAAGGCTGTGAAAAGAACATTGCTGTTAAAAATAGCATATAGTTTAAACATAACTGTGCTTGATTTGATGATGTACGTGGCTGCGTGCTGAGACTCTTATGCATAACTGATGCATTTCTTTCAGCCTGTTTTGTAAAATGATCATTTAGTTTTATAGGATATGATGACTAAGGGGCAGTTTACACGACACTGTTTTCAACTAAAAATTAAAAACGTTTCGAGGGTTTTGGCCGCTCATTTACACGACAACGGCATTTTGAGGGCCTGAAAATGCAAGCTTTTGAAAACGGGTTTCAAAGTGCAAGTTTTTGAAAATGATACCATTATCGTCTGCATGTAAACAACAAAAATGCGAGTTTGTGAAAACGGTGATGTCATGCACATGTGTATTACATGTTCAGTCTATAGGCACATAGGGTTTCTTTACAAAGTGACATCGCCAACTACTGGCCTGGTATTAATAATACAGAGTTTTCACGGATCCGTGTGAACGGGGCTCGTTTGAGACATCCTTGTCATCTCTACGAGAGAAAAAAAAAAAAAAAAAAAAAAAAAAAAAAAAAGCAGATAAATCTTGACCAAAAATTGATGCACCTCTTGATGGAAGGATGAAATTACAACATTTATCTTATATTGACAATGCAAGAGTCCAGCACTCCTTAAAGTCTCCTCCAGTACATCCCAAAGACTTTAAATGAATTTAATGCCTGGACTCAGAGAAGCCAATTCATGTGTGAAAATGATTCTTCATGCTCCCTCCAAACCATTCTTTCACAATTTGAGCCTGATGAATCTTCACATTATCATCCTGCAATATGCCCATGATGAGTCTTCCTCTTCCTACATGGTTGTTTAATGCATTTAATGCTCCATGAGGATGAGTAAACGATGACAGAATCTCCATTTCTGAGTAAACTATTCAATTGGCTTTAAATTGATTAACTTGTGAAAATGTACATAAGGAAAGTGTTAGTACAAAAAGAGCAGTGGCAGAGCACAGTAATCACATTGGGTTTTGTTGAGTCACCAACGCAGTCCCAGTGAGATGCTCAAAGTAGGCCAGGTTTACATAAGCATACCGTGCAAACCAGCACGACTTAGACCATGATGGACATTCAGACGCGTGTTTTTTAACATGCAATCAAGTGTAAGAACAAATACCATGCACTTGTCAAATGGTTGTGGGATTTTTTAAGCCTAACGTTACTGCCCTTTGGTGTGTGAGACCTGTGAGTGTGTGTAGACCTCATGGCTGTTTAACTGCTGACACCTAAGATGTTTGCCAGCAAACAAAACACAGTTATTGGATATAATTGGACAAATATGGCAACGGGGGTAAAGTAAAACGTTTAAACATTGCAGAACAAATAATGTTATTAATCACCATTGTAGGTGAACACATTCTGGTAATTGTTGACTGACTTCAAACATCCACTAATATCACCTTGTCACTACCTGATAATTGTAAAACTGTCTCAGAAAGTTCAGTTTGACGAAATTATATTTATTTAAATTATTAAGTTACATTATTTTCGGGATATGGCATTCCTTATGGTTACTGGAAGCAGTGTAGGCTATGTGATTGAGATTATTAGCAGCTAAATAGCTAAATGGAATTTCACCGGATGAATACAGCAATCTCATATGTGGTAACGTTAGTAAATATTACCTTAACGTTACCCATTTTACCACTGAAATGAAACATTTGAGGCTATATAACGTGTCAAAAAACTAGAAGCAGAGTAACGTTATTTGAAGCTCTCGGTCAGTGTGATGACATCACGAGTAACGTTAACCGTCAAAAGTGGGTTCATTAACTTAGGCCATCCAAATCATGGATGGAGACCAAAGCGTATCGACCTCCATTATCGGGGGATTAAAGAGACAAGAGTTGGTGCAAAAACATCGGGAAATGGTGACTGACCTTCTCGGCAGATGCGTCGATGGCAGACTGGTTGTAAAAAGACGTAACGGTTTTGGACCGCTCCCGAGCCAGCTCAGAGTAACTGGACATAGACGATGTAGATCGAAATCTGTCGATGCCGGTCGACTGCGGAGCGGAGCCTTTGGCTGACGGGGATAGAAAGAGTCTGGTTACGCTGATCCTGGAGCCGCCGCTGCCCAGCAGCTCCATGGCCTGGCCTGTCACGCGTCCGCGCATTTTCACACTCTGATAACGTTAACCCAAATAACAAACAAAAAACCAATCGCTTGTCTGCAAGTTAAAACCTTTCTACCTCGCCATCCAAAAAGCTAGTGTATGTGTGCACAAAGGCTGCATGTCTCCAGCACCATCACATCACAAGATGTGAAAAATGCCGTCTCTTGTGGTGTTTATCTGAAGACAGTTGTGATCAGCCAATCAGCGATCAGAGGAGGCGGGGCTTTTGGGTCACCACGACCTCAGTAACAACGGAAAGCCACGAGTCAGTCACGGCTAGTGATGGGCAATCCGGCTCTTTTTCGTGAGCCGGCTCGTTTGACTCAGCTCACTGAAAAGAGCCGGCTCTTTTGGCTCACAAACCGATCTTTAAAAAAAAAATTAAAGGTGTAAAAACAATTCTAATTAAATTATTAAATGAAATCATACTCACAATGTCTCACAATTTGTTTAAAAAATGCATTGATTTGTTATGAAAAAATAATGTATAATGTATACAAACAACATTCAAAACAAATACAATCTGAACAACATAATAGAATCCATATTAAAGAAAAATAAATAACTGAAAGGATTAAACTGTTCCCTCTTTTTCTCTTTTCTTTATTGGCATGTTATAACCAGCATGAACTATCTCACTTATGTTTTGTAGGCCTATAACTAGCACACACACACACACACACACACACACACACAATGGCTCGGCCCCTCCCTCATGCCGTATAATTGGTTGACACCTCGTGTATGATTGACAGGAACAGAATGTGAGGCTGATCAGACAGTCGAAACGAATGTATACCGGTACGCCTTTAGGCCTATATAATATTTTTTTGTTCTTTGAATTAGTCAATTATTTTAAATAACATACAATTCCTTCATTATTTCATTATTACATAATGATTTATTTCTATAGGCTATATTTTTTAAAATAGAGTCGGCTCTTCAGATATGCGAGCCAGCTCCCGTCGTTCACCTACAAGAGCCGACTCTTAGAGCCGACTCATTCGCGAACGACCCATCACTAGTCACGGCGCAGCACAAGGACAAGAGACAGACACACACGGCAGCGCGCACTTACTTTGACTACACTACATACATTTGCAGATTGTATAATCAGAATTGTATTGTGTACTCCGCTGTGAAGAGAAAGTAACATTTTTACTTTTTGCAATAAAAGCGAAAAGTGACAGGCTGTCAGTCACTGTCATTGTTTAACATCTCCTTTTTGTGTTACTCTAAACAGCAAATTAACCCTAAACCATAAACATAATGGTGAGTAATTTTTGGGGGTGAATCATCACTTTTAGTTGACGCAAGAAGAAATAAGAAAGAAATATAGGCCTAAGTAAAAATCAATATTCCAAACTCTGAGTTGAATCACTAGGAAAATAAGTGAAGTAAAAAAATAAATACCATACTAATCCCATTCCAAAGTCTAATTCTGCTTTTGTTTACAAACCAGTTAAAGAGATACTCCACCCAAAAAAGGGATGGTGAGCTCTAGCATGAGTTGAGTAGAGTGAGAGAGTGAATGATAAGAGAACTTCTGCACCACCAAAATATTCATCCACTTGAGAAGACAGACCTCTATATAAACTTGCAATAAATATTTTTCAGTGTCTGGACTATTTTAAGAGTTAAAGTGAATTGGAAATAAAACCTTTAGCATATGGTTTGAGCAGGCAGATAGGCTACAGTATGTAATGATTGTACTAAGTAGGCAGAGGCACCTTTCCAAACTCAACAGCACCTCACATTTTTCTAGATCTATGGTGAAATACGAAAATGTAGCACACCCACTTGAGAGCCCTAGAGGCAGAAATCTGTCACTTTTATGTTACACATAGTTACAGACCAATTAATCTGCTTCAACAACGTGTGTATCTCTGCATCAGGTTAGCAATTAGTCAGATTGTGAACATGTCCTATGAATATGAAGTGTGAAGCATGAATGAGAGTCGTGTAAATAAGTAAATGGTGTATGACACCAGTTTATTCATTAAAACAAAAATATAAAAAGTCCTGTTTTGTCATTATTTTCTGACAATCTTTTCTCTGAAATTAAAGGAGTCCTATTATGCTTTTTTACATTTTCATCTTTCTTTATTGTGTAATGTTGCTGTTTGCACATGAAAAAGGTCTGCAAAGTTACAAAGCTCAAAGTCACTCCATAGGGAGTTATCCTCTATATCAGAGCCCACTGTTTCTGAACTCCCTGAAACGCCTCAGTCTAGTCTTGAGTTTTCTTTCGGGAACAAACACATCACAATATTTCTCATTTAAATAATTCCCGCCCAAGGCATACGCAAAATAAAGGGAGTGAGGGCTGGTGGAGTTGAATTAGTGGTGTGTTGAAACTCACGGTTACATTAAGTGGGGTGACATTTCTGAAACGCACTCGAAGTGGTTGAGCAATAACAAAACACTGGTCCAGCCGACCAATCAGAGCACACTGTGCTTTTCGGAAGGAGGGGCTTCATAGAGACAGAAACTAAGCAGAGCTGCGCTTCTCAAAAGCATCGTGAGCTAAGTTGATCATAGAGACCATTGGTTCCAATGGTTCTACGATCTTCCTAGGCTTACGTTGTTTTTGAGAAGCGCAGCTCAGACAGACTGGGAAGTTTTTTGTTTGTTTGTTTTTTTAACATTCAATCATGAAAACCTTTTCTAGTAGACCCCAAAAACTAAATTAAGAGTTCGATAAATGGCATATTATGGCCCTATATTTATTAATATACATAATAAAATGGCCCTTTAATATTTTTTTTGAAGACCAAAATAAGAAAAAATTATGAAGTTTGCAATTGCAATTTACCTACTAAAACTAGTAAAAGTGGACTAAATTAGTCTTTCTCTGTCTCTTTGAGACAATTAGTCTTAAAAACAGGTGCAGTCTTCATTTTCTTTTTAACTCCTGCTCTCCTCAAACAATCATGATCTCAATTCAAGTCGGGTTCAGAAATGCGAAGCAATAAGGAGAAATACTGCCAGCAACTGAACATCTCTTTTTCTCAGTGATTCTCTCTCTTCCAAACCACAGCCATATTCTTGTCAGTAAGGGCAACTAAGTAATGTAGATCAGGATCCATGGCAATGCTGTTAATAGAAGGCCCCTCTAATGCACCCTTTCCAGCTCGAACCGGTGACGGCCACTCCAGCACCTGAAATAACACGAGCAAAAGAGGAAAATGAGATCCAGGACCTCTGTAACAACAACCACTCCTCTAGAGTTGACATTTTGACACTTTCTTCAAGGATTTAGTGTGTCTAGCTAACAGAATTACTTTGAGAGATTTTATTGAGAGAAAACTTGACAAACAAAACACCCAAAAGTGGTGGCTATTGCTTACTTGATTTAACCCATAAAAATTAATTTTGTTGGTATAAAATGATGCATTTAGGTTGATTCAGCAATATTAAATAATATTTTTGACCAGTTCATAGGATATTATTTTTTATAGTTCACCATTTTTTTCAGTACATGCTCTAAAATATTATCATTAAATCTGTATCATACTGTATCGCTAACCCAGCAATGGTTATTACCTCAGTGGCTGAAATCGTTTTCCCACTCTTGAAGTTTTCCATCATGGTGTCTGTGATATGGTACATCCATAGTCTGCCTTGATCATCCCCACACACAACATAACCATAACCTACAAGAAAAAACAATCACACATCAGTTTTGCCTTCAGATTTTCTGCATATATGCATAGAAATCTCACCAGTGATTGGTACATTATTTATGAGTACTGCCCAGACAGACTCTGCATATTTATACAGACTTTTTTTTTTGTCCCTATATTTGACCATATATGACATTTCATACACACAACATGAATACCTGGACAGGTGCCTAGAGACAGGTATGGGATCTCAGTGCTGGACCACTGCAGCTCTGCCAGAACAACAGCTGCCACCTCTTTCTTTCTGCCATTCCAAGATGCCCGTGTAGCTCTCCAGCTCCACAGATAGATAGAGCCCTGCATGTGGCTCTTGGACGCTGGGGAACACGTGAGGACAAAAACATCACGAGAACGAACCTCATTGGTTCTCACACGTCAAACGAACATGCTTGAGCTTCCATTTACCACAACTGATGTGCGAGTTGAATATTTACATGTGAATAGAAGCCTAAATTCAATCTGTTCATCATATAAAGTGGTCGTCTCTCTTCTGAAAAATTGGACTAAACCGCTCGATACATATGGATTAGTTTTACGACCTTTTTATGAACTTTTTGAAGCGACAAAGGAACTGTCAATGGAGGAACAGAAATCTTTCAGATTTCATTCAAAATATCTTCATTTGTGTTTCGAAGAAGAACGAAAGTCTTACAAGTTTGGAACAATATGTGGGTAAGTAATTGATGACTTTTTGGGTGAAGTAACCCTTTAAGAGTCACTTTCAAAGATAATAAGCCTAGCATTGCACAATTGTAAATGGAAAGGGTACAGGTACAAAATGTCCAGAAAAAAATAACAACCTTGAAATTATTTTTACAACTATGTTTAAAATGATATATTTAGTGAATAATAATAACAACCACAACATCAATAATAACAATTATTAATTATTTAAAATATATAATTATGTACAAGTAATAATAATAATTCATCAATAATAATCCACCGTTACCATATGTAAAATATACATTATAAATTAAATGTATTATTTGGTCAACTAGTCCTGAACTTTTCTTACGATTTACTCACCCACTATATCATCTGAGAGGAAGCTCAGTCCGTCAATAGTCCGGTAGGTGTTTCTCTTGTCGTTTTTCTTGTAAATTGGAAACACAACCTCCATCTCCTCATTTCTGAGAGAAAAAAAGCAAAGTAAATTTCAATAAAGAAACTTTTTTTCTTTGCCACACAGATTATTCAGCAGAGGGATGATAATATCTGAACTGATGGAAAACTCAAACCTCTTCTGTGTGTTTTTACTGAGCTGGATGTCGAACACATACAGCCCGTCATCACAGGCCGAGAGAAGGTGTGTGTCTGGTGACGCGGGGAGCAGAGAGACATGCAGAGGAGTGGAGCACGTCTCCAGGACCAGCAGCTTACTGTGGGTCATATAAGAAATACAACAGTTATGGACAAGTGTGGTAGAGCTTGAAAATTAAATGTAAATGCTTTTGAACATAAATGCAGCACACAAATTACTGGACAATAAATAATAAATAACCTGATTTTAAAGTTGTAATCACGATCCAGTCCAACAATGTCCCACAAAAAGATCTTATTTTCATATGTTCCAGCTGTAAATAGAAACAAAGTGAAATTTAGTTATGTCTATATAGCTCAAATAAGTTGTTATTCAGTCTATTCAATTAATCTCATCAGGGGCTTTTGCACCAGGTAGTTAGAAACTCAGTTATAGGAACAGGGGTGTGTTTCCCAAAAGCATTGTAAGCCTAAGTTGATCGTAGAGACCATTGGTGGCAATGTGTTCCCCTATGGCCATTTTCCTGGTTACATTCACACCGCCAGAGTAAGCCGGCCGACAATTACTTCATTTAAGCGCAGCATTCAATAATGTCAACAACTCCGTAGTCCGTAGCATATATGTTGTGAAGTGCCTGGACTTCGGCGTCCCTTAAATTGCCGCCCTTCGCCAGGTTCCCGACTGTAGTGGGTGTGAGAGAGAGTGGGGCGCTGTAACAACCAGGACTGGTGACGCGTGATGAATCACACCAGAAGTAAATGAAACCTGGTCACCGCCACTGTTAAATGCATCTCTTTGAGAGACCGCTCTCTTTTGCCTGTGGATATGCACGCAGGTGTCCTCGTAGGCCTAGGAGGGGAGTGGGGATGGACACCCCGTACGCCCCTCAAACGCTGCGGTCCCAGGGAAACAGAGCTGCTAGTGCTATAGAAGCCTCACATCCCAGAATGAAGAGGATAGCACTTTTTCCTCTTGTACACTTCCTTCCTTTTTGGACATCATATCAGGGGATCTCTCCTCAACCACCACCAGGTGTTGTTTTATTTGTGTTTTAATAAATGCCTCTCTGAGGCCTCAGGCCACAGCCACTGTGTCTGTCATTTGCTCCTCCCACCATGGTATATGTAAACTGTTTACATGTTTTGTTTTTTTTAAATGGCGGGTGGTGGTCTTTCGTATGCCATGCGTCGGCCAATCAACGTCACTAGTAGTTCCTATAGTGCTGGTTAGACCTTAATCTGAAGTAGGAGCTAATTTAGTTCCCCCAAAAGGCGTTCCTATAACTAAAATCGTTCCCAGTTCCTGCAGTGACAGTACTTCTGCCAATAGTTATAGGAACTATGAAAACGTTCCTCCGGTGAAAGCCCCTAATGTATTAACGGTTTGTTTCACTCACTGAAGAGAAAGCTAGCGTTGCGTGGACTGAAGCGCATAATGGAAATGGCACGACGACTGGCCCGAAACTCTCCGAACGCCAGGTTGACTCTGGGATGGATGAGCTTTACAAGACCCCTCTTTCCTCCAGCAGCCAGGATATTACAGGGTCGGGTAGAGCCTCCTGTCCTGGACATCAGCACCGTGGACCATGCTAGTGAGAAGAACTCCTACAAGACAACAGGGAATGCAACACTGAATTTACAGGGATTGGATGCAGACAGGCTAGGTTGGATTCTGTGACATCAAACCAAAGAAAATGGAAATAGATTTGTCAGTGGCTGTTCACAATGAAATACAGTGCTGTACACACTGTGTATTAAAAAAAGTATATGGGATCAGTAAGCATACATTTCAGTAATAACTTAATAACTTCCAGTATGCTGTAGAGATTGACAGATAATTGGTTTTACCAACATTTTCCCCCCGGTATATCTAAGCATTTTGTCCTTTGTCAGATATTGATTTGGTTATATGGGATCCATCAATAAAAATTTCAAGAATTGCATGCAAAACTGCCATTTATAATATTATATAATATTATTAATTCTGTTAACATGCCATTCTTAAAAATGTCATTTATTTAATATTTACTTTTTTGATTTTTGCTTTCCTGAAAATGTATCCGAGTGTAGTTGTCTTTATTCCTTAGCCTAACTGTAAACTGCAGTTTAAACTGAATGATAACAAAGCTGATCAACTCCCTTGAAAACATTAGATTTATTTTGCCTGTTGATCATTTTATCGTTGTTGTTGTTGTTGTTTTTGTTATAAAAAAACATGCTGTTTTTTTTGGTTGTGATATGAAATTGAACAAAAACAGAAGTAATAAATAAACATTCAAATAAACAGTATTGGTTATGAAAAAAATCTCTCTAGGATATTCATTACAAATGGACCATCAATTTGAGTGAATTGCATTGTGGGAAAAATATTTCTCAAAGTCTGCTCTGTTGAATACTGAACTGAACTCAGGTATTCAATGCATATGGAATATTTGCATACTGTGCACACGTACATACTGTATAATGCAGACAGCAGAACTGAGATACGATTGTCTGAATAGCCAGTGTATTCCATGTCTCATTTATGTGATACAGAAAACTGATTGGCCAACACCACAGCCACCTGGTGGTAAGAGACGGTATTGGACAGAACTTCTTTGCACTCACCTCACCAGGAACCTTGTATTTCTTCAGCACATGTCCTGATTCACAGTCAATCACACACAAAGTTTCCCCTCCACATGTGGCAACTGTTCGAGACCCATCTCTTATGTCTAACAGATTAAAAGCAATGGCAGACCTATCAGATCAAAAAGACATTCAAGCATACAGAACATCTGATTTCATTTCATTGAATGACTTGACAGCGCTCACCACCACCACTGCATTCCTGCAGGGGCTCAAAAGCACAGGCCCAAAGCTGCGTGCTGAAGTCGTCTGGACTGTCCTGTCGACTGTGACACTGCAGGACATGGAACGGCCGCAGACTCACCGGCTCCTGGAACGGCAGGGGAGAGAGACGCACATTAATGGTGCGCTAATGACTGTGTGATGAGCAGTCAACAGTAAACAGAATACAAATACAGTAAAAGCAAAAATAGGAAACCACAACTTAAGAGTGATTCAGTGACAATAGACATGCAAATACAATAATCTGGATTAACCAAAACCATGGCCAGAAAGCTGATTAAAGTTAAAAAATTAACCAAATGGAACATCAGGAGTGTCTGAGATAAAAGAATGAGGAAAAAAGTGTAGTTTACAATACATGTTTTGTATTCATTTTTTTATTTGATGACTCTAAAAATGTCACATGGTCTAAGTAAAAAGTAGCTGTAATGCCAAATTTACATTACAGCCCAAAAACATGACTAAATATTTTCAACAACTATTTTTCAAGGTATTTTACAAATATCAGAAATGATTTATTTATGTATAAATAAATATCATTAAATGGGGGGCTAAGCCACGTGATGTTTTACAACCTAATCCAACCTTACCTTGTCACAAAAAAGATCAAATTATCTGCATTTTTTCCTGCATGTTGGTTTGGTCACACCACATGACTTTAATTTGGCATAAAAAGTTATACATTTAAATTTTAACCAAATGTTTAAAAAAATGCTTTTTACTTTGTTTTAAACCATATAACTTAAAGTATTAAAGGCTGAAATATACTTACGGTTTTCAAGAATTATATTCTTCTAATGAAGTGTTTTTTCTTAATTATAATCTGAAGACCTTGACTTCTTTTATGCCCCCCAAAAACACAATTCAGCATGTTTTTCATTTCTCATCATAGATGATTTATATTCAAGTCATTGTTAATGTATCCTTTACCTATTAACTATCCTATTAACTAAACTGAGCGTTACTGACAGACTGGGAAGAGAGATCCTGCAACAGTGTAAAATATGTGAAAAAATGATGTTTTTTTTAACATTCAAGCATAAAAACCCATTCTAGTAGATCCCAAAAACAAAGAAAAAACATAAGCGCCATGTCTTTGACCCACCTGAGGAACATGGAGTTTGATTCTGGTAGTTTTGCGAGGTGTGTTGGCAGTGG
Organism: Tiaroga cobitis; assembly: GCA_030578255.1. Lineage (NCBI taxonomy): Eukaryota > Metazoa > Chordata > Actinopteri > Cypriniformes > Leuciscidae > Tiaroga > Tiaroga cobitis. The sequence continues at coordinate 7,904,443 of CM060595.1, forward strand.
TCTGTTTGCTTTGTTGAGCTGTAGTCTGATCTTTAGCCGTTTTCATCGGACTCTCACGTTTCGCCGGCCTTGATGTGGGCGTAGAGATGTCTGGCCTCTTAGATGCTTTTCTGGGGCTTTCAGTTTTGCTAACAACTTTCTGAGAAATATTTTCCAGGCGGCTTGATTTCCTTGGACTTCCCTCTGGAGTGTCCATGCTGGTCATTCTGGCATGCTTTCTGGGGCTGGACAATATAGGGTCAGTTTTCTGTGGAGTGCTCAGCACTCGAGTGGATGTTCGTGGACCAGCCTCAACCGGAGCTGCACTCGCCAAGCGACTTGACTTTCGTGGACTGGCCTCTGCAGACACCTCTGTGTTGTTTCGGGTTCTTTTCTGAGGACTCGTGATACTGTTACCACCAAGATCCCGAGTCTTTCTCTCTGTAGGAGTCTGTGTTGTGTAAAACAATGAAATATATGTGTTCTTTAACTTCTATGCAATTATCACGTGGGATGGGAAAAATCATTTTATCTCTATAAAGCCTACAGTATTTTATTTGATACGCAAATTTCTAAAGCCTCTAAATGATCAACATGATCAAAATTTGCTGAAAAACACAATCTACTACATGCCTTCTGTCGTCTGATTGATAGTTCATACTTTATTTGAAGGTAAAAGGCCTTTTAGTTTAATTACTTTAGTTTAAAAAAGTCCTCCTTCAGGTCATGGCACACGCGTCTTACTGATTTATATAAAAGTTAAAAAAAGAAAACAAATTATGTTGTTAGAAATATTTCAAGCTGAACATTTACTGGACTGAAGCAACTTAGTTTTACTTGATTATCCATACATCATTTTATACAAATATAAAATATGATACATTAGACTTTTGAGGAACATTTATTTGTATGTTGCATCATATGTTTTTCTGATCATAAAACCCATACATAGAAATATTATCTTACTAAAAGCCCGTTCACACCAAGCACAATTACTATAATCACAATAAAGATATAGTTCATCACAACTATAATGGCACAATTTCTTTTCCAGCTGATGAACGATAAAAACTTTGACAGCCAATCAAAATCCATCCTGCTTTAAAGAGCTTGCGCATTTAAAGTGACCAACGACAAAACTGTAGCACGTGATTAGAATAAACGATATTGTGCGTTGGTGTGGACGCTAATATTGTTATTGTTAGTTAGCTTCATAGTTATCATTCTTGGTGTGAACATATTATTGAGAGATATAAAGTGTCAACTGATATTTATATTAATTTTAAGTAAGTAGTCTGTTATACTGTTATAGAGATCTCATTGATCTATATTACAAACTATCAGAATTACATTTTATATTTTGGCCATATAAATATCAGCAACTGCACCAAATTTTTGCTCAGATTGGGCCCCCAAGATGTGATATTTCTTAAAGCAACACCAAGTAACTTTTCCTCTTCGGTCGCCCTACAGGTTGGAAGCGGAATTGTCCATTACCGCTGTCGTAAATAATTTAGCCCACCGCAGCCTACTGTCGCACGCACGCTCGCTGTTTATCCAGCACCGGCTTTGGAATGAACGATGTCCACAGACAAGGTAGAGTATGTTGCATGATTTCATGAAAGTATGATGCATTGCGACTCAGAAACGAAGAAAAACAAAATAATGACTATTGTAACGCTTGACGTAAAGCAAGTCAAATTTGTAGTTTTCTTATGTCTCATTAGAACTACAGAAACGCGACCCGATCTGGCAATCTTACATAGCGTGGTTATAGCAGATATAGGACCACAAAGCGAATCCAGAATTGCCTTTCACCCTGTTACGACTTAATGAACCACTGAAGCGATTTTGGAAACATTATTTTAAGGTAAAAAATCGTACTTAGTGTTGCTTTAATGCTGCTCTCCATTACGCACTGCTCTGTTTGTTATTAGGATGACAGACATTTTTAGGCTGGTCTGCCTGAGCGGTTTAACAGCGCTCGTCAAAGTCAAAATGATGGCCAATCAGATCAAAGAAGGCGGGGCTTACTTTTCACTGAAGACGAGTGTGAATTCCAATGCGACACTTTTAGTTTTTACAGTGAAAGAGTGCGTGCGTGATAAGATGGATATGTTTAACGACCCACAGTAACACACAGTGATGCACCTCATTGTAATTTCACCATTTTGACTTGAAAATATGCTATCATTTAAATAATGATGTCATTCAAAACTGAATGTGACCAGGTAAGAAACGTGTGTATATTTTGTCAAAAGGTTCATTAAACTGTACCATTCATATTTTGATTTGATTTGGCTTTAAATCGAAAAAATTTACCTCAATCTTCTTTGTTGGAGTAACGTCTTGGACTTTGCTTCCTTCTTCACTGCAGGTCAGTGACTTCAAATATTCCTTTGCAATCATTTCAAGCTTAAAAAGCAAAAACAAAATGAGTTCAAATGCAACCACAGAGACACACCAATATAGATGCTCTATTAATGGACAAATCTGCATCAGGAGGACCCAGTGAACGCAATAAACACACAAGAGTACCGACCCTAAACTTTGTGTAATCACTCAAGGAACTGGGGCCGTATTTGATTTGGCTGTTGGCAGCATTGACGAAACTCTTCTCGACAGCAGCCAGACTCTGTGCCGTAACGGGATCAGGGAGACTGAAGCTTCGTTCCCACAAACCAATCACCTAAAGGTGGTCAAAAAAAAATGAAGAAATAATATAGCAGTTTCATGGGATCTTTAATAATATACAAACTATCTGAAATTAACAATAACAAAAACCAGACCGAAATATCACACAGGCCCTGTTTACACCTGGTATTAAGATGCGTTTTGGTCGATCGGATCACAACACCAGGTGTAAACGGGTATGTGTCTCCCCCGTCGACTTATGATCCAATCGACCAAAACGCATCTTAGTACCAGGTGTAAACAGGGCAATGGGTGAAAATGATATGAATATGTGTAAAAGTCAGTTCTCACCCTCTTCCTGAGGATCTCAGTGCTGCCATGGCGAATATGATGGGCCGTAGAGCTGATATCCTTCCCATTCAACATCCTCAGTTTAGGTAACAGGAAGATCACTTTGTGTTCATCATTGACCTAAAAAAAATTAAACAATTTATAGAGACAGGAAGATTGATAGTGTCAACAAACGCCACTGATGATGATGCTCTGATTTCAAGTACATATGAGGGTTGAATTTCAAAGTGTGATTCTCACGGTGAGGTAGAGGTTGTCCTCTAGTCTAAGTTCTTCGATGTTTCTCAGGGCTTCCAGTGATGTCACATCCTCCATATCGTTGTTGGAGCAGATCAGGATCTTCAGGCAGGGTAGACAGAGGCCTTTGGGAACCTCCTGCAACATGTTCCCAGACAAATCCAACTGCTCTAGACTACACAGTTTAGACAGCAGAGGCACGGGCAGATCCTCACTCTTCAGACCCATGCGTGAGAGACTGAGCAGAGAATGCATGCATATATCAGATCATACATTTTAGAAAATTAAGTTTTCAACCTAAGGACATTCAAATAGTTTATTATTCTAATGCTGGCGGTCAAATGAAGATTTATTAATGTTTTTTGATAGCTCAGTCTTTTCTGCTCACCAAGGCTGAATTTATTTGATCAAAAATATAGTAAGAACAGTAATATTATTACATTTTAACATATCTGTTTCGCATTTTAATATAATTAAAAATGTAATTTATTCCTGTGATGGCAAAGTTGAATTTTCAGCATCATTACTCAGTATAATATGCTGAATTACTGCTCAGTTATTATCAATTATTATTTGTGCTCAATTATTAATAATGGCTCTTATTGATATCAATGTTGAAAACTGTTTTGCTGCTTAATACTTTTGTGGAAACTCTTGATGTTTTTTTCCAGATTCTTCGATTAATAGAAAGTTCAAAGAACAGCATTTGAAATAGTTTTATAAATTATAAATGCCTTTACTGTCTCTTGAATCAATTTAACACACACACTTGCTGAATAAAAGTTTTTTATTTAAGAGATCTTCTTTATCCTAAACTTTTAAAATGTAGTATATTGCAGTTTCCACAAAAACGGTTTTCAACACTGATAATAATAATGTTTCTTGAGCAGAAACATCAACATATTAGAAAGATTTCTGAAGGATCATGTGACACTGAAGACTGGGGTAATGACATCACAGGAATAAATTTCACAATATTACTGCTTTACTGTATTTTTGCTCAAATAAATGCAGCCTTGGTGAGCATTAGACGAAAACAAAACATTACTTTTCACTGACAGACCAAAACACATCATAGTGTGCCTTGAAATCACAAATTCTTACTTGAGGGTCTTGATCTGGTCCAGTTTGTTTGTCTTAGGAGAGCTTTTCTCCAGCAGTATCTTCTCTGTTATCTTCCCCATGGCTGCACACAGTGAAAGTGTGGGTATTGTGTTTAATCAGACCTTATAAATGTGGGCTGGAATGATTGCAGGTTTCACACACTTTGTAAATCTCTTGCTATTGGGCATTTAGGTGTCAGAAACTTGTTTTGTTATGTAATGATACAGGACAAACGGTCTATTCACACCCCATGTGGGCTCTGAACCGCTCTGAACACAGGAGATTGCAGTGAAACTTTTGTAGACTAGAGAGCAACATCATTTACATTCCGCAAATACTGGAAAATGCCAAGTAAACAAAGAAAAAATGTCATTATAATTCCCAAAAGAAATGTCAAAATATATAAATTAATCAAAACTTGCATTAACTTTACTTTTAATCTAACTGTTATGCTTTTAATGTAAAGTTTAAACTCACATATTACTCACACAAAGCAATATTGGTGGTAAAATCAGGCTAAAGGCAACTTTTAAATCATAAATACGATGCTGCGTAATTGTATATCCGTTATAACGTATTTGTTAACTGATTATGACAATCGACTGCTTAACTTTTTTGCATGTTTATTGTGCGAGTTTAGAGTTTAGCTGTGTTAAATAAACGTTGTGTTTTACAGACGTTAGAGTAAAAATAATTGTATTGGTGCTCAAAGTGATTTACACAGCTTACCTCTCACGTACACGCGGGGCCAGATATCTGATTTAAATATAAAATACACACGAGGTCATGTGGATTAGAACGTCAGATCGTTTTCCCGGGAAAAAACAAATGAACTTTGACCAGCTGTGACGTACAAGCGTACAAGTTGGTTTTTCGTCATCGTTCCGCCATATTGAGTGTGGCATTTGTAGTCAGAAAACACGAACGTGCAGTTAACTGAAAAAAAGAGAGTAACAATATTCCAAGCACACCTTCCAAGGGCCCCAATAAGTTTATATAATCTTAATTAAAACTATTTAAAAAACTAAAAGTAAAGACGTACAACATTAAACTGGCATAATATTTTTGAGTTATTTGAATTTATTACATTAGTAGTACCAAAGGTGCATATCAGCTTAGATAGGAGGGTCTTCAAATATTGTCTCAGACAAAGGAGGGGCTTGGAGTAAAAAAAGTCGAGAACCACTGATGTAATAACCAAATAAAAAATATTTCTAAAAAAAGTTATCAATTTAATGTAAAAGGCTTACAAATAATAGTGCAGCTTTGTAAAAACATTTAAAGTCACAATAAAATCACAATTGAGAATTTGTTTATTATAAATTATTTATCCATGCACATCATTATTTTTTTTAAATTCATGTGCCCCCCTTCTTCCACTTTCATCTCTTCTCTTCTCTGATGATGTGTTTACTGGCTCATAGTAATAGTAACGAGATACTAGATAGCAATAGTAAACCACAACCATCCAATCAATTCCTGATGAACAAAATCAAGTCCCGCCCTACATTGAAATCTTCTGTTTCATGACAACTTTTTGGATTACTTTATGCAGGAAATGTTTTCATAATCATGAGTTTGAACCACACCCAAAAATATGAAAATATTTAGTTTGCTCTAAACATATAAGGGAATCATTCAATTAGTTAGAAATTATTGGAGCTCATTACCATTATTCTTTCACAAATCAACATAACAGTGAGTAAAAAGAATATGCCTTTATTTAAATTAAGAATTAAAAATAATCACTTTACAGTTGTGTGTAAGGAAAACTGAAGATACATTCACTTATCTAAGCTTATAGAGGTGCACCCTTGAAACTCAGAGCTAAATCTAACAACTCTGAGCCCAGTTTCTCCTGCTCTCCTCCCAGTAGAAACTCAGCAGACAGTTCCCGGAAGGTGCTGCACACTCTGCGCCCATGAATGTCTTTTCTGTGGATGGCATGTTTCCACCGGTGACGGGCCTCTCCGTAGAGTACAACCAATGATCTGCGTGGTAAATTCACAGCCACTCTCACCTCCCCGTGCTCCATGTCTCCCCAGCCTCCATCTAAACTCATCGTGAGGACAGTGTCCGAGAGAAGGTTAATGGTGACCAGGTGCTCTCCCCACAGCCAGCTGTCATCCAAGTGAGGGTCAATAGCAGAGCCTCTCTCGGGATCATAGTCTAGGTTGCACTGCTCTACTGGTTTGAAGGAGGCCAACTGAGGTGCCTTTGACATCCTGCCCACCAGGTGCCGACTGATAGCAGGCAGGCCAGTGAAGTCTCCCACACGGACACGCCGTTTTTTGAAGTTCACCTTTGGCCCAAAGTCCTTTGGATATAAACATACTATTTTAAAACATACTATCACAATATTCCTCATGTAAATAATTAATTGAATAGAGCGTTACTGACAGACTGGGAAGAGAGGTGCTGCAACAATGTCAAATATTGGGAAAAGAATGTGTTTTTGAACATTCAAGCATGAAATCCTATTCTAGTAGAACCCAAAAACAAAATCAAGAATTTGTGAAAGGCTATAAAAGGTTCTCTTTAAAATTCATGTCACACACCAGCACTGTTGTAGTAAATTGCACAAATCTTTGTAAATTTACAAAGCAAAGGCAGTTATTCTCTATATCAGTGCGCACTGTTTCTGAACACCCTGAAACACATCCATTGTAGTCTTGAGTTTACTTTTGGGAATGAACAACACTTCACAATATTTCTCACTTAAAGCTACAATATATATAAAAAAATTGTACGCTAGGTGTCACTAACCTCTTACAATAACAAAGGCGTACTGGCGGAGATTGATGACGCGATAAGCAGAATCATGGAACTTGCCATACATGCTGATGGATCTAATAATGTTTATGAATGAGTGAAAACATTCATGTTTTTTAACATGTCTGTGGTGTGAAGCATGGCACGATTGCTAATGAGAGACAGATATCAGATATCAGTCCCGCGGATATAAATGAAATGAGTACATTTCATTCTACCGAACTACCCGCAAGTGCTGAATTACTACTCACTACTTTTCGCATCTCGAAAACGCCACGCCGATATTGATCCTCGTTTTAGGATCCCCAAAGTCTGCTATCCATGACCCATGATGTTTGAACCAAACAACAACAGCGTGCCGCTAAACATTGCGCAGTTGTCCATATCTGTCGCCATGGTTACTATGGCAGTACGAGCGGAAACCAGGGATAACGCGATATTACGTCATTGACAGACGACAAGGGACGGGCACTATTTAAAATTGTGAATTTCTCTGAGCTTACAAATTTGAAACATTTAGGATAATGCAAGTAAATAATTGAAAGAAATATATAACACTGTGCAAGTGGTTTTTGGATATTTTGATACAAAATTCTTACATTGTACCTTTAAATAATTCCCGCCCAAAGCATACACAAAAGAAGGGGTCGAGGCCTGGTTGAGTTGCATTAGTAATGTGTCGAAACTAATGGTTATGATAAGTGCAGTGACATTTCTGAAACACTCTCTACAGCGGTCGACCAATCACAACACACTGGTCTAGCCGACCAATCAGAGGACATTGTGCTGTTCAATAGACCCCTTTTCAGTTGGTAAACATGGTGACGTTTTTGTGGGCGGAGCTTAGGTGGAGGCAGAACGATCCCTCTGGCCGCTTCACTAACGTTAATTTGCAAGTTTTGTTAGCTTGTTTTTTTTAACAATGAATGGAGAAAATCAGATTTTATCTTAATGTGTAAGGTCACTCAGTGTCCAGGACCGCGATTGTTATTTGGAAAAGTTCATTTTAACGGACGGAACCAGATTGGCTGACCCGTAACGTTACACGCTCACTCAATGATGGACGATCTGACAGGATTAACGTTAACGCTACCTCCGGTTGAGTGGCCTGACTTCTACACCCATCCGATAGAGAAACCGAGCGTAAAGAGAAACTGAGGGCATATAAATCTATAACTATGTGCTGAATGGTAATGCACAAGACTTGTGTGTACGATCCGCAGTTCTGCCGAGCCAGCGCCAAGAAGACAATGTAAAGAGTGACATTACGGTGCAATTTTAATGATGTGAATATTTTCTAGAAATGAAAATTCCAGAGAGAGCATATTCATTTTTCATCAATTCTTGCACCCAACAACACAACAAGATGACATTTAATAATAATAATAATAATTTAAGCTCCTCCTTATTATGTAGCCAAATCTGTGCTGGTTTGTATTGGCCGCCTCCAGTTGTCCGTTTGTTTTGCCTCCAGCTAGCGCTGTGACGTAACTGGGACGTCGGCGCAAAAGGGGTCTATAGGACGGGCTTCATAGAGACAGGAACTGAATAGTGTGTTACTGAGAGACTGGGAAGAGAGGTGCTGCAACAATGTCAAATGAAAGATGTGAAAAATAATGTGTTTTTGAACAATCAAGCATGAAAACCTATTCTAGTAGACCCTAAAAACAAAATCAAGACTTTGTAAAAGGGCATAATAGATCCTCTTTAAAAATGCATCTCACACACTGTTGTAATAAACTGCACAAATCCTCAAACTAGAAAAAAAAAAACGGTGACCATTTATGACGGTTAAATTATAAAATTTTCTGTGACAGATTTATGAATGTTTTAACTTTAAATGATATATGTTCTTATATACAATGTTTACTACATAAAGTATGTGCTGCTGTGCTGATGAATAAAAAGTGAAAGGAATTTTTTTTTATTAGTGTACCGTCTCGGTTTCCCCCCCTAATTCACCTGTTTCCGTCGGCCTGACTGAGATTCTCTCCAGACGTCTTGATCCATTCTGGCGATCAGCTCTCTCTCTTCATCTTCTGACACAAAATTCTCCCACAAATATATTCCAGGAAACACATAGGACTGTCGAGAGCCACTCTCCTCCTCTCGGACCGCTGTCTTTGACACTGGATCATAGGTGAAATCATATTGGATCTGCAATAGAATATATACACATTCTATTGTAATACAATACAATAGGGGGGGGGGTGGGGTAATACTTTTATTTAGCAAGGATACATTCAATTGATATTAGTGCTCTTTCGAAATTTTCTATTAACCCTAAGTGAATGAGGTAAAAATACCACACTTCCTCAGTTAATTGATTACATTAAGAATTGCAAAAAAAATGTTGTATTGCAAGTTTTCTCAAATGTTGTTTAAATGTGCAAATAAAGCATTATCTAATTAAATATGAACTAATTTGCATAAACTTCTAGAACACAAATCTGAACATTAAATAAAGCCAGGTTCAAAGCCATTTGTTCCATTTTGTTGACATATTAGGAATTTAATTGTATTTTGGATGTTTTCTTTCCACTCGTCTAAAAACACTTTATGAAAAGCCAAACAGCCCAACATTGACAGAAGCACGAAAAAAAACTGTGTTATAGCATGAAGTGTCTCGCCTTAAAAATGATGAAAAAATGCATTATGGTTTTGACAAAAATATTAAACAGCACAACTGTTTTCAACATAGATATTAATAAGAAATCTTTCTTGAGCACCAAATTAGAATGATTTCTAAAGGAACATGGGATACTGACTGAAGACTGGAGTAATGATGCAAAAATTCAGCTTTACATTTTAAAATATTCAAATAGAAACGAGTTATTTTCATTTTTAATAATATTTTTCAGTATTATTGATTTATTTTATTTTTTATCCAAACAAATTCAGGCTTGATAAGCACTTTTGCTCAAAATAACAAAACAAAATTTACCGAACTCAAAACTGTGAACAGTTTGAAAAGCTTAGTAACACAATTTTGAGAGTCAGGGCAGAACATAAGTCCATCTCAATTTTATTAAATGGATGACACGGTTCAACTCAATGCTGCTGACTGACTGTGACTGAGTGCAACTTCGGCTCATTTGTGCGCAAAATACAAATGTCAAGACAATCGCTTTTGAACGTAATGTTGTTGACTCACCAGGTCATTCTTTTGCAGTAAATATTGTGCAGACTTCTGTGCCTCACACCTCAGACATGTTCTTATTCCTTTACAACCACAGTTAATACTCGGAATATATCCGTCAGCCATCAAGCAACGATTGTGCATCACTTTAATGTGTCCCCTCAAAAACAACTGAAGGCATATCAGTTCCCATCTCGAAAAGCCACACGTATCACAAACCCATGAAACAATACAACAACTCACATAAATCACAAATCAATGAATTTAATTTAAAAAAGTCAATTTATTAACAAAAAAAACCCGTACACTACATAATTAAGTGGGGCGCTTAAGAGAAAATAATTTCCTTGTACATAAACTTGACATGCAATGAAACATTTTCAAAGAACGTTCAAGATTTGATTTATTATACCAGCATGCTTTGTTAGAAAAACAACATTGGAAGAGGAACTCCAAAGATCTTAACCTCAATGCTGTTAAATATCTTATATTATTTATCCTGCGAGCTTGTAAATTAGGGCTGTGAAACGATTAATCACGATTGATCGCATCCAAAATAAAAGTTTGTGTATGCGTGTACTGTGTACAATCATTTTTTATATAAAAATACACACACACACACATGCATGAATGAAATATTTGCATGTATATATATATATATATATCTCATTTAAATGATATATAAATAACACATTTTTCTTAAATATATACATGCATGTGTGTGTATTTATATATACAAAAATAATTATACACCGTACACACACATATTATGTAAACACAAACTTTTTATTTTGGATGCGCTTAATCGCAATTAATCATTTCCATCCCTAAAAAAATAATTTAAAAAGTACTAATGTAGCAATTCAGTTAGTTGAGAATAAGTTGTTGTCATCCAGTGGAGTGTGATGGTTCTTCATTCTATTCCCTCCTGCTTGTCTTTGATGGCAACCTAAAATTAAAAAGGTCAATAAGTAAACAAGACTGATAAGCAGAACTGCGAAATCAAATCACACCAGCCCTCACTGGCCAGAGGAGAACTGGCCTCCCGACTGAACCTGGATTCTTTCCATGGTTTGTGAGGTTTTCTTCTCCATTTCAAATAACCTGATGGAGTTTAGGTTTCCTGCCACTGTCACCTTTGGCTTGCTTAGTTTGGGACACTTAAAGAGCCCTTTTACGAGGTCTTGATTTTGTTTTTTTCTGGGTCTACAACAAGTCTGGGGTCTACTATCGATTCCGATTCTTATCAATTCCCAGTTTCGATTCCAATATGATAAAAAAATACTCTAGTCAAACATTTAGATATCAAACATTAATTCTGTCTGTTTGCAAACCGATCTGTAGCAGCTGAGCAACATGAACAAAAATCAGCAGCCTAAAGACCAACTAACTAATAGTATAAATTTCAAACTTTATAAAAGACAAGTATAAAGTCAGTAATTTCAATAAGAAATTAGCACATAAAAATACAACTGAAAGTTCAGAACTCAGATCTTGTAATAACAATAATAAGTACATAATAGGTCCATGGGGAACAGAATCGTAAAATAAAGTGCTACAAGAATTTGAATGTATCTTGTATTTGATCAAGTTTGCAGTATTGATTGTTTGTTTCTTTAAAGCTGCTTCGAAACGATCTGTTATGCTATGCATACGACACATACCCTGAATCGCTCCTCCAGCAGGGACAGCTCACTGATCAGATCAGTAATGGCATTAGTGAAGGCTTCCTGGGGACTGTAGTCTGGTGTCGTCTGAACGCGGATTACAATCTTGTGTTCTAGAGGATGAGGAACCTTATACCCAGCAAACAGCACCTGAGGGTCCTTCAGCAGTTGCCTTATGGAAACATGTCACAGGTTGATTACACAAACCAGCAGAGTGTCCCAGTAATGACTCAAATATGCATGGCCATCAGAGACTTACGAGCGGATGATGTTCCCCAGCGTGTGATCCTCTTTATTCAGTGTGAACAGACATGCATTCGGCACCTTGGTGTCTTTAACTATTGTGATCCTGGAAAAGGAAGTTGAGCAGGAATATCAGACATTAGCTTCTATATTTTTTTCTTACTCATTTACAAACAGTACTGTGGCGGTACCATGGTAAAATGATGGTAATAATTGTGATACTTTGCTAAATACTATATTACTGGGTAATTACCATACACATGTACCATGGTATTCTAAAGAATATCCCAAAACTTTCACATATACGTGTACATAAATACATACATTTATAGAAAAACTTATTACCTGTCGTTCACTAATGGCTTATGAGTAAAAAAATATTTACTTTTTTTTTATTTTGTTAATGCGGTTATTTTAGAAAATGTAACTACGTTAATAAGGTTTCACAATAAACACCGTTTTTCCAGTTTATATTTTATATAGATTTAAAATATAAAATTGCACCCCAAAAGTGGAACGTGTCCACTTAAAATTGCAATATAGCTTGTTTTATTATTATTTATTGTTTTACAGATGGACGTCACTATCTCTAGTTAGCCAACAAGCTAAACACTTTGCGAGCTACATCCTGTATTCCAGCTGACTGTTTGTTTCATTACAGCCAGCTATCCATTAGTATCACTTAATAGTAAAGATTGCGTTGCACTGCACTTACTTCTTTTCTCCCTCGAATAGCAAAAAGGACTCGAATGCTGGTGGCGCGTTCATCCTGTTTGAAAGCCAGCAGCGACCCTCCTGCTAATGGACGCACACTGCACTGCGCATGCGCACTACGCCAGTTTCACACACGACCAATCTTAAGCGCAGTGTTGGGTGAAGACCGCTGGAGGGCAGTGATAGATCAATCACCGATGAAATTACATCACCTAGATCACCGATGCTGAATCAATATTGAAATTAACAAAATTAATCAATGGTAATATTGTTGAATCAACGTTACACTATGATGTTGAATCTACATCACTGCGGTTGAATTAACAAAAATAATCTTTGGTTATATGGTTTGATCAATGTTACAATGTGATGCCATCTGATGTACCAAGTTAATGTTGAAACAACATTAGTAATATTTCATCTATACTTCAATGGTGCGCCAACAAATTCCTGACCATTTCAAAATTTGGTGAAGAACTTTTAAAATATAAATGACACCTTTACAGGAGTTTAGTCAATTTATTTTATTCAATCAATCAATGACAAAAATATATTAACAGATCATTCTTTAAAAAAGAAAGGGGGCGAAATAGGACAAAAGCATTTCAACCTTTAAAAATTAAATTGGCTTCAGAAGTCTGATGTCTTAACTACAGGTGGTCCAACGGTTCAGATTTATAAAAATCTGTATTACATCAGACTTCTGCCTCTCTTCCTTTCGGTTCTCTGAAATCTGAAAAAGAAAGCATGATGTTACTCAAGAACAAGTCAATTCAGTTGTCATACATACAGTCACAATCAATAATGTTAATAATATACTAACAATATGATTCACTTTAAAAAAAAAAGTTTCTGAACAGAAAATATTCTAACTACGATTATAGTAGTGTTAAATTCTGTTTATTAAATGTATTTTTCAAAAATCAATATCAATATCAAAAGAAAGCACTGTGGCAGGGGTGTCCGATTTATCTCCAGCTCTTAAACACACCTGAGGCAGCTAATCGAGCTCATCAGCGTCAGTGAACACTTCCAGCCAGGTGTGCTGGAGCTAAAGAGGAACCAACACCTCTGAGATATAGCCATTAGTTCATTTTCTGTGAAACTATATAACATTCAAGTAACACGTTTATCTTGTAGAATAAAAGAGTTTAGGTTTTTTCAATGAAAATTTCTTTAAAGGGATAGTTCAGCTCGAAAAGAAAATTCTATCATCATTTACTCACGGTTGTTCCAACCCTGTATGAGTTTCTTTCTTCTGTTGAACACAAAATAAGATATTTTAAAGAATGTTGGTAACCAGAAAGTTGACGGTGACCATTGATTTCCATAGTAGGACAAAAATACCATGGAAGTCAGTGGCTACCATCACCTGTCTGGTTACCAACATTCTTCACTCTATCTTCTTTTGTGTTCAGCAGAAGAAAGAAACTCATACAGGTTTGGAACAACTTGAGGGTGAATAAATGATGACATAATTTTCATTTCAGGCTGAACTATCCCTTTGAAGCTGCAGATTCACCTAATGTAGACCTTAATCTCTTTAAAGCTGCAGTCCGTAACTTTTTTGGGTTAAAAATTATCCAAAATAAAGTTTTGAGCAAGGACATAAGCAACCAGTGTTCAAAACTATCTGCTTGCCTTAGCTCGATTCAAAATGGTAAGCTTGTAATAATGTTTTTAACTCCAGTGGTACTGGTGGATTTCCACGGGAGATTCGAGCATGTCTTTGCGTCACATCTGTACACATAAAGAAGAGTCTCGGCTAGTAGGCTATATTGCGTCATTACGTCACATCTGTACTGTACACATAAAGAAGAGTCTCGGCTAGTAGGCTATATTGAGTCATTACGTCACATCTGTACTGTACACATAAAGAAGGAGTCTCGGCTAGTAGGCTATATTGCGTATGAGGATGTTGGAGGTGGAGAGTTATAGCCTTTTCTCACAGCACTTGATATAATTAAACTTATTAATTTGATGGCGGATCCAGAAAGGTTCAAACGACAATCACCAGTGACAACTAGAGATTCACCCGCTGTAAAATGCAAAAGCCTTTGGACTGAGAGTTAGGAAAAAGAGACTGCAACCGGGCTCATGTGAAAACAAGGATAGGCCTAAATATCTGAAGGGCTTTAAATGTAGTCACGCAATGCTGATGTTGAACATTAACAATTTAAGAACAAAGTATAATTTGCACGGTTTGACGTGATATGATAAGCGATCGTTAGATTTAATCTGCGCGATTTACTGCAATATTTTTTTCCCCTTAGTTGATCAGTAGAACAAAAGTGGATGTTACTTACTTGTTCAGATGACATTTTAGGGTGACAATTCTTATGTTGGTCCTACTTCCAAAAAGAATAATCTGTGATTCTGAATGCCAGTATCCACACCGGCGCGGTGACTGACAGCCTCACAGTCTCCTCAGAGCCATATAGAGAGAGAGTTGCGACAACGGAAGTTCTAAATGCTTGATCGTCACGTGACTCACGGAGACTTCAGATAGTTCCAGGAAGTGCTTTAGATGTACTGATAATAAACAGAATAAGATAATAATATTCTTTAAACGTCTCACCTTTTAAAAGTGCGTCGCAAACGGTTTGTTCTGCTGCATCTCTACGGCGCGGCATGTGTTTGCTGCTACTTCCGGGAACTATTGAGAGGCTCCACGAGCCGCCATTGCTGTAAAAAAAACGTTCCATTGGAGCTAATGGAGTTGTCGCAACTCTCTCTCTATATGGCTCTGAGTCTCCTCAAACATTGTGTTCATCCGCACTGTGCCGTGTCGAGGGTGTTGAAGTACAACTCACGTAAAGTTGATAATTCCGCGAATGACTGCAATTGTAGATTTCGAACAGAGATGGCGACAAAGAGGAAAAACTGCGGACTGCAGCTTTAAATATCACAAAATAGCACATGTCGGTCACTTTCTTAATAAATACAAGATGTTTTTTGTTATTGTGTTTCAGTGGAAATGAGCTAAACTGAATGGAAATCAGTTACATGTCTCAAATTTAATACAGATTCAGGAATATGGATGATTACGTGATAAGGCACAGGATATCATCAAGTCCCAGGTCAGGTGATTATGCTGTCGACAACAACTCAGTGTAGCCTATAATCAATGTCAGCATTATCAGGAGGGTGCTTCTCTCTCTCTTTTTTTAATTGTCCATCTTCATCTGCCTTCACTCCTACTAAAGGAGCAATGTGCTCTGCATGCAAGCACTGACCGATGCAAGACATGCTGTGTTTGCAGTGTAACATTCTTGCTCATATTCATGTCTCCTGCACTTCAAGAAATCTGTTAAATGACGTTAGAACTTTATTCGGGAAATTCCTAATAAACTTTACTAAAGCAAGATGCATTTGTTAAGAATATAGAAAAATAGATGCTTTATTCAAACGGTTTAATAACTTTTTTAATGTATCTTGGTGAATAACAACACAAATCAAACGCAAGTAAGCACGCAAAACAAAGGAACAGAGAAATAAGGTAGATCACATTGTTTGAAACTGTGCTAGAGAAGTCATGTTAGGGCGCTTTCACACTTGGTTCGATTGCTTGTTCCGAACCCGAGTTCGATTGCTCCCCGAACCCGATTGTTCGATTGAAAGATGTGGGTGTGTTTATACTCGAGTAAGTCTTGTGTGGGTGAAGAAAGTTCATGAGGAAGTCATCCAGACGAGTCTTTTTACAAGTTTCTTTACTTCTTCCACAATTGATTTAACTTCAATAATGTCTCATAGTCAAATTTCTTATTTTATTTTTTATTTTTAAATTTTGTTAATGTGGTAACTCGTCATTGAAAAATGTCACAGGGATATTTAAAGGAGGTATATTTTATATTTAAATTTGCCATGTATGGCACATCAAAAGCTGAACATGTCTGCTTAAAATTGCTATATTTATTAATATTATTATTTACAAACTATTAAAATAGTTAGAATTATAATATAGTCCTGGCTTTGTTTATTTTATAATATTAAACTATAGAGATAACTACAGTGACAAATTAGTTTAGGCAGGTTTTTTTTATTGTTTTTTTATGCCAATGACCCCCAAATATGATGATCCCCTTACCCCGTTCCAAAATTATAAATGCAATATAATTTCATGAATAAAGATCCATTTATGCTGTGTTACAAAAAAACTGATATTATAAAAGTGAAAACCTGTTGTTAGCAAAGTGCGTTTATATTGTTACTGCAGGCGAAACCATACATCAGTATCTTAAAAATACTGACTTTGTATTAACATGTATCTTTTTCTACCCTTTATTATATATTAAAAAAACACAGGAGAAGAGAAACATTTTAAGACATTGTAAGCATGTTGCATTTTTAAGGATGCTATGTGGGGAGGTTTGTGGTTACATATTTCATCATAAATCTTCCAAAATCCTCTGTGAAATCCTCTAGCTTGAGAAATGCTGTTACTGTGGTAAAATAATGTGAAAATGATTATAAGGCTTTTATAAAAATATCTTTGGAAGCAGTGTAGTATTTCATCAACATGAGTCATGTCTGTTTTCCAACTATTATTCAATAATATCTGACTAAGAAATCTGATAATTAAAAAAGAGGAACAAGCCATAAAAGCCAATGACCACTTGAAAGAGAGCTTTAGTTTTTTTACAATTGCTTCCTTCTCTTTTTCAGTAAACAAGGACCTCTCTAAAAGACATATTATGTGAACGTGAATAACTGCTCATCAAGAATGCCGTCAGTAACTGTAAGCCAATGACATAATGAATGAGTGTACATTTATGTACACATTTATATTTCTATAACCAGTATTGGGGTGATGCATTACAAGTAACACGAGTTACGTAATCAGATTACTTTTTTTAAGTAACTGAGTAACACTACTTTTAAATTTACAATATAAAATTTGTAATTTATACAATTTTGTAATACAATACAATATTATAATTTATCAAGTTACTTCGTTTTCCGATTTAATGACTCGCATGTCCCCATAATTGGAAGTAGCTAAGCTGGATCATCGAAGGACCATGTTACTTTGGTGTGAAAATGACTTATAACTTTTATTTATTTTTGGTTATTAAAAAACCAACAAGAAAACACAGCCCTGCGGAAAAGTAGCACAAAAGTAGCAATGCATTACTTTCCATAAAAAGTAACAAAGTAACACAATAAGTTACTTTTTAAGGCAATGCTATATTGTAATGCATTACTTTTAAAAGGAACTTACTCTGATTACAACTCGAACACAATCAAGTTATCTCTAACACATCTGTTAGATATGTCTACTCTTATAGTTGGATTGGTAATACCGTTCTCCAACATCTGTCAAGAAAGACCAATACAGTCATTTAATTAGGAATTAAAGTTGTTTAAACATAAAAAGCTCAATCCAATATTGTAATTGTTTGGTTTCCTTTTATATACCAGCAAAAATGTCCTTTCCTGCATTTACAAGTACCTAAATGATTTGTTAGGTGTACATTTGTGACCCAATAATGTTGTGGTTACTATTTGTCTAGTTAGTATCTTTTCTTTTATTCTTTACTTTCATGAGTAAATGTGATTTACTATTTTCCATTGCATTTGTTAATCAAAATACAATTTTGCATTATACAAAAAGTGTGCAGTGTACATCATATTCAAAATGTTGTTAAAAAATACACTTACTGTAAAATGTTAAACACAACACTATTTCTGGAATTTCCTCTCTGTATTTCCTCATAAGGGTTTGTGGAATAGGAAGTGTTTGGTGCAGGACGCCCCTCCCACGGCCATAGTCCATGTAACTCTATAAACCAGATCATAACAGCTCAGATCATAACCCTCGCCCGCGGTCACACCTCTGTTCTGCAGGATGGCTGAATCTTATGTGCGACATGTGGAACTGTTAGGCTTTGAGAAAAGATTCTTTCCCAGCCAGCACTATGTAAGTAAACTACTCCAAAATCAGCATTTCATATGATATTTCACATTTGACAAATTATTGTGGTGCAGTGACACTGTACACTGTACAAAAAAAACAAAACAAGTGCTATGATGATTACAATTATCATAGAGTGTTTTTTCTTCTATCTTTTTTTCTAAAGGTATACATGCTCCTGGTTAAATGGAGTGATCAGTCTGAAAAGCTGGTGTACAGACGCTATCCAGAAATCCACACATTTCATGTAAGTCTCTTTTTCAGTTTTCTACAGTTGAAAGTATGGTGGTAGAGTGTTACATTTCCCTTTACCTAACTGATTTTATTTTCATTGCTTCAATCATTTCCTGTATTTGTAGTCACGCTTTGTCACATTTGTACAAAAGTATGGTAACACTTTACAATAAGGTCCCATTAGGGCATTAACTAACATTAACAACGAGCAATACATTTGTTACGGTATTATACAGTAATAAAAAGTACAACTTTCATGATTAGGTCCAAACCATTAAATAA